>JAVJAQ010000431.1:12619-49819 GCA_032362365.1 Zygogramma bicolorata | reverse complement strand
TTACCGAGTGCAAATCATGTTCGTCAGTTAGTCGATTGCGATATTTTGACTTAATTATCTTCATATCAGAAAATGCAGACTCGCACAAATAAATTGACCCAACCGCCGCCTTTTCCTGCTAGCAGGGGTTTATTACGATGAGAGAAAGTGGTGAGGGTGTTATTCTGGCCTAATTGTGGATCGAATAAATTTTGGTAGTTTCTTAATTCCATTTTATTCTAGTGACCTATCTTCTTAAACAAAATCTGTGAATAGATCTATATCGGAAATTTCTTCTCAAGATATATATATATATATATATATATATATATATATATATATATATGTTACCGGCAAAGTGTAAAATCAGGCATTGTATAGAATGCCTAGGCATTCTATACATTGCCAAAAGTAAGCAGGCAAAGTGTGGAATTTTAAACATTTCATACTTTGCCTAGGCATTCTATAAAATGCCTGCTGGAGTTCAGGCAGAGTTAAAAATCTGTCTGTTCCATTGTGAAATAAACTCATTTCTTAACAATTGTACAAACTTTGCCTAGGCATTGTGTATAATGCCTAGGCATTATATAGAATGTCGAAAGTTTTGCAGGCAAAGTATAAAATGAACAACATTGTTAAAAATTGTTTATTGCAAATAACAAACATGAAATGTATTAAACATAGGATCTGAAAATCCTCATATTTTACTAGAGTAAAATTTAAAAGTGACACATTAATTTAAGAAATTACTTGTTACAGCAGCCTAACCTAACCTAACCTAACCTAACCATAGTTCTCTTTCCTGCTGTAACAAGTAATTTCTTAAATTAATGTTTCACTTTTAAATTTTACTCTAGTAAAATATGAGGATTTTCAGATCCTATGTTTAATACATTTCATGTTTGTTATTTGCAATAAACAATTTTTAACAATGTTGTTCATTTTATACTTTGCCTGCAAAACTTTCGACATTCTATATAATGCCTAGGCATTATACACAATGCCTAGGCAAAGTTTGTACAATTGTTAAGAAATGAGTTTATTTCATACTTTGCCTGGATTCACTCGGCAATGTATAGAATGCCTAGGTATTCTATACAATGCCTGAATTACACACATTGCCGGTAACATATATATATATATATATATATATATATATATACCGTGTGACACAGACTCATGGTACATTCCCGTTTTCTCCTTTATTTTTCTAGCTATATTTTTGAAATTCGGAACATTGAATATGCTCACTGAACAACATTTCTCGACATATCTGAAAGAAAAAAACAACTTCCAATTTTTCCGGAAATGACATTAACTTTCGATTCTTGAATGGGACACCCTGTATATTGTTACATGATCGGCTAGGGATGATCATGAGGAATCCAACGATACCAGGTTTGATGATGTTATCTCCGATGACTACGGAGATATCGCCATTAATATTATCCATAAGCTCAACGAGTAGGAGAAACTTTTTCTAGCGGGTCAATCCAATTCTCTCTCCCACTCATTGAGCTTGTGAATAAAATAAATGGCGATATCTCCGTAGTCATCGGAGATAACACCATAAAACCTGGTATCGTTGGATTCCTCATGATCATCCCTAACCGATCATGTAACAATATACAGGGTGTCCCATTCAAGAATCGAAAGTTGATGTCATTTCCGGAAGAATTGGAAGTTGTTTTTTTATCTTTAAGATATGTCGAGAAATGCTGTTCAGTGAGCACATTCAATGTTCCGAATTTCAAAAATATAGCTATAAAAACAGGAAAAAGTTATTTCTATATCACCCATTGCCTGTCGATGCCATTTAGGCAGGGAAGCAGCTGTTTTCCTTCCTTTTCGTGATTTGTTACTCTTTGATTTTACTTCTTTCATAGAATTCCTTTTCATTGGTTCGGAGAAGGCAAAAAACAAAAAATAGATCAAATTTTGTTCTCTCCACAAAAATACCCAAATTTCTAACGTTGTTGTTTTCGAACGATCCAGTTCGTCAAGAATTGCCTCATGATATTCAATCATCTACTACCACCATACACATGTACAGAAAAAGCTCGACTGAGATCCTTTCCGTATTACTCATTTCATAAAGATACATGTCATGATCTCCGTGTAGCTGTATTTTTCATTCGAGTCAACGATGCACCCACCAGGAAAAATGTTTATTGAACTTTTTCATTAAATTACCTCATGAGTTGATACTATTTTCCGGTTGGAGTATTTGCATAATAGGTGAATCATGGTCTAGTGAATGAACCAGGACCTGTAAAAATAGTTTCGCAGAATTCCGACCATAAACCGTATTTTGGGATCGTTTCAAACAATGAGTATATTTTTCACACCACATTTCAATCGATTGTGCGTCAATGCACCTCCTTTTTGCTCGGTATTGACATTGCGGATGAATCGACGGGATTTACCTGTCGTGGGCAAAACCTATCCATGGCTCGTGATAGTTCAAATCAGTTAACGATTTTTTTTTTTTTCAATTTCATTGATCGATTTCTCAACAGGACCTTCGATGAAAAACAAATGTTTTCAGATTCATAGAGTCGATGATTCAGTAAAATTCATTCTGATAACTAGCTTACTAATCTTTTTCTAATTTTTCGTTTTTCGCGTGATGGTAGACCAGATTTGAAACCTCAGTACTTTTTTTTTCATTTATACTTTCACTTCATCGAATACTTTTTTATTTTCATCGAGAAAATTTGAAAATATCACTTGTGTCGAAAGAAATTTCAGATTTTTTCTCTCCACCGAAGAGAATGCAATTCAAATGAATAATGAGACTTGTCATGTGTGAAATATATTTACTGCAACTCGTTATTATTTTTGTTTTCTTTCGAAAATTTTTCAAAATATTCGGTACAAAATTGGAAAACGTCAAAATTTTTCGCTCAAATTCATCCGCATAACTCTTTCTCTATTTATCTGTCCAGAAAAACACTTCACTTCGACGATTTCGGTAATCGGAGTATCTATAGTAGTAGCTAGCATATTCAAATACAAATCTCCTGTTGATTTTCTTTCAAATGACCATTCTGGAGATAGTTTACGTGATACATATCTACTTGTGAAATCGATAACTGAATGAGAATATCATTGTACTGACATTTTTGTCTTTTTTTATAAACAAAAAATAACCTATAAAACCTTATCGGGTTGGTGGGATTGCCATATTACGGAGAAAAACGAATATTTCTAGAAATATCGATATTAATGTATTTGTTTTCAGGTGATTATTAGATGTTCCGCCATTTTGTAGTAGGTGAAGGCATTAACTTCATATTCTAGGGTTGTAACAAGACCTCCCTTTCCATTTAATTTTTTTCTTCAGATGGCGTCCAGTCGCCATCTTGAAATTTTCATGTGACAATTTTACTTCAAATCTGTTTTATTATCCGAAGTTTCAATGTTTTGAGTTTACCCGTTCAAAAAATGAAAAGGGAGAGAGGAATTAAAGAAATGCACTATATATGAAAAATACGTTTTTCTACAAACGTGTTGATAATGCAATTTTCAGC
Source organism: Zygogramma bicolorata (assembly GCA_032362365.1). Taxonomy (NCBI): domain Eukaryota; kingdom Metazoa; phylum Arthropoda; class Insecta; order Coleoptera; family Chrysomelidae; genus Zygogramma; species Zygogramma bicolorata. The sequence continues at coordinate 46,307 of JAVJAQ010000431.1, read as the reverse complement.
ACTCCATAAAAGCCTTAAAAATGTCACTTTGAGGCACACTGAATGCCTTAAAATCACTTTATGGCACTGAGTGCCTTAAAATGTTTATGGCACTGCTGTCAAAAGTGAATTGTCAGATTTAGAAAGCAAACGTCAAAATATTTAGATTTTATTTATTAACATTAATATTAATAGTACAATTTGTGCAATTTGACAAATTAATTCCTTACACTGCTGTTTTACCATTTTCCATGGCTACGGAAGAATGATGCGTAGAAATAATTGAATTTCCAGTCGAAGTTGAGGCCACCATTTCTTCGGATGTTTGTTGTTGGATTGATGTTGTTGGTAATGTTCGCTGCACCGTTAAAATTTAATTCAAACTGTATAATTACTTTATTTGAACGTTTGTAGAAAAAATTTTGTATGATATACGTGTTGAAAGTACCTTTTAAGGCACTCATGTGAATTGCAGAAATCGCTTCTCTCATTCTGCAAAACTTCACATGCTTGCCTTGAAAATGTGCTTTGAACACTTATATCATGAATAACTATTCATTCAATAAGAATAAGAGTTCCGAACATAAACTCTAGCTCGCACTAGCCAGAGAGGCTTTTAGTTACCGATCGTAGGGGGGCAGCTTGTCGAAAATAAAATGAATATGATTTAAATTCATATGAATTATTGGATGAGTTTTTTACTCTGAGGATGCTTGACAACGGATCTCGGTTATCATGAATCGAAGTCCATAAGACTTTCTAGAACTGTTCCTTGAAACAATGAGATATAACTTTTGAAATATACGCTAACACATATAACACACTCATTTATTTTTATTGTTTCATGTACAACAACGAAATATTCTTCTAGTGGATAGAACTTACGTTAACACTTATAATACACATTTATAATACACACTAATACAATTATTAATACTTATTGTTTCACGTTCAACAGCGTTCTGTTGTTTTTGTGGATCATTAGTTTGGACCTGCTACGAAAAACTGATGAATATCAAGCTATTCAATAAAAAATTTCGAATATTAGAAATTATTGAAAATTTACGGGAAAAAAATTTAATACATTGTCCTGGAGAAGTTTTTGAACATGAGACCAAACGATATTTTTACTCTACATTCAGACAACATTTCATTCGTAAACTATAATCGATGAACTTTGAAAATATCTAACTGGGAGATACTATTTTGAAATTGTATCATCACGCCAGATGAGAGTTAATGCGGATTTTCAGTATCAAGTTTGGAGCGGAATTTACCACAGGCATAATATGAGCGAGGTTCCATTCAAGCTTTAGATACAGATGAAATAAAAGCACCCTGTTCAGAGTGGAATTGGTTCGGACTTAGATTGTCTCTACGAAACTGTATGCAGAGAATAAACATAAAAATTCAATGAGTCAAATTCAAAAAAGGTTGAATTTTAATTTCATGTCAAAAATAAAATGTCTAACTAATCGTAGAGATATGAAACTTGGAGGAAGGGAATCCGATAAGAAAGGGTTTCGATTTCACTTTTTCATATATTTAAAATTTAAATTTTTTTCTTGATCAATCAAACCTATACATTTTTATTCTTGGACAGAAAAATCCTCTTAACCCCTTTATGAACCCCTTAGGGATTCGATTTCCTCATTTGATTTGAAATTTCATGTAGATTCGTTGTAACATGTTTCAATAGAGTTGATTATGTAGACAATGGGAGTACGAACCAATACCACTCGAGGAACATTGTCGACCCCATTCAGGGAAAAGTGTTCAGAATCAATATAGAACATCTGATATGTTTCATTGATACATATTCTGCCGAATCACTCTATTAGTAATAATCTCACAGCAACCCACAATTACGAGTGAATCACTGAATGACAAATAACTATTTACCTATTGTTCGCAGTAGGTCATGAAACAGCTTCATGAATTTCTGTTTGCTTAGTGATGGGAAATCTAACGGCCGAAAAATTAGAAATTCCCTTTGACGTCCACGACATTCGGTGAAACAGACACAATTGTCATCGGTATAGGCGTTAGCTAATATTTCCTGCAACCTGAGATTTTGTGGTTACATCAACTGCACGACAGACCTTGATAACGCGTGAATCATTGGACTAGGTCGTAGAGATTACCGCAGAGGAATTCGCACCTCGGAATCGGAAATTCTCAAAGTCCGAGTCTCGATATGTCACCGCAAAAAATCCATTTATGGTGACAGAACGCGTGCCGGATAGTTGGGGATGTTATCGTGGAGAATGATGAGAAATGAATGAGGGAGAGATACGTTTAACACCTGAAAGACTGAAAAATTTTGTAGACAAAAGTGATATTTCTGAAAAATGTTGTGAAGTCAACATAAATACATGAAAAATATTATTATTAATTCCTTTATCCAGTGTGAGGTAATGAACGATACATTGATACCAAAGTCAGCATTACTCTAGCAATGAATAATATAAGAGAATTTGAATATATATTTATTCAAGAAACGTAAGATGTTCATCAAAAGGAAATTGAAAGTATTTTTTTTTAATATTGTTTTTCATTATTCACGTTTATATTCTACACACTGTAAACATAGGATTAAGAATAACAGCCATGTAAAATAATTTTAATTCGATGGAATAATAAAGAACGCACAAATAACAAACTCCTTAAATCTACCAATCTGCCTCAAAAACGTTTTCCAGGAAATTATATCTTTTTTCGGTTTTTATGAGCGCCTTCAACTTTCCAATTCCAACAAATTTTTGGTACAAAGAATCTATTCTGGTATTTATAATTAAATCTTAAATTAAGATAAATAATATTTCAATTCAATTCTGACTTTACAGATATCTAATTGCTCGTTTATGTAAAATATAGTCAGAATTCATGAGGTGCATACGGCATTCATTCCAGAATGCTACTACATACACATAAGTCGATCATGAGATGATAAGCATATTCATGAGCGCAATATCCCAGTTCATTCCAAACTAATTATTTGATGATATTCTTAATATAATCAACTATCATTTATCGACATTGTTGATGGAAGCAATTTGTACTGAATTGACTGAAATATTGTGATATTCAATTGTTTTCGAAATGAATTTGGAAGCAATATTCCACCAGTGGGAGTGTTCAAATTTCAAGACAACAATGGAATAGAGGCGCTTTTTCACGTAGAAACAAAGTATACTGAAAACCATTTTTTTCGCCTCTTCCTCATACTGTATATAGTGAAACTAATGGATTCTTTCGAATCCATGATAGAAACTAGTGACGATTGAAATATCAGTTCTTGAATGAGAGAATGTTTTTTTTCTAAAATCCGATATCAAAACTTACCGGTGGTACACAAACAAATATACCAAAGAGGGCTGCTTAGTTGGTACCGCTTTAGATGGGGGTTTTAGACCTACTCGGAACTTTCTACCATATGAAAATAGGATTTCAAGAAAAATGTTCACGATTAGGAGTGAAAAGTGATGCTTCGAGTGGAAAGCTTGAAAATTGGGAAGAAATAAGTTCTTTGTATGGTCTATATGGTTGGCGGACACCTCTATATTTCTTCCTTTTTGGGGTGTCCACCAACCATGCAGACCATACAAAGAACTTCTTGCTCTGAATATAACATGAAATTTCAGTGGAATATTGTATATAACTTTGGAAACTGACACTTTCCTTGCCTAAGGAAAAAAGCACCATGGCACTGAAGCATATTTTCGACGTTTGAGGAGAACAGTATTTTTATAAAATTTCCGTTGCAATATAATTTCTGCAATAACAGTTTTGCGAGTGCACATGGATTATATAGATACTTTTATTTCATATATAGTTCATTTCATTGATATAAAAATTCATGTTAATTCAATCGACTCAACCTATGCCTTGAAATTGTTTTCCAGCTGGGAATTCTCAGTTATTCAGGATAAACTTTGTTAGAGAGAAGATTATTGAGCTCAAGTAGGTAAGGTATCTGGCATCTGAATGATTTCTGATACCGATAAATTAATGATCTTTCACATGCAGAATTTACCTAAATAATCATTTTATGTAAAATATACGCCATCAACAGGCATTTGATGAATGCAATACCAATGAGTGGGTGTCAAATGAATAACAAATGGTGCATATCTGATTGATGACACGTTGTAGGTTTTCCTGAATTACTCAACATTACACGAGCACAAATTTTTCTATAGTGATTGTACTATTTGCTTCTCAGACGAAGACAGACATTGATGGAATGAGGAACTCCGAGACGCGGGATAAAAATAAAATGTATTTATAGTGCTCGTACCCACTTTTTATAAACAGTAGGCATACGTTTTTTAATATATTGCTATTCATTTTGATGGTATGTTTCAATTACTCGACAATAGCAGAGAATATTATTTTTACAATTTCACACCAAACGCAACATGTACAGAATTCCCACCCCTTCGCTGTGAATTTGGAAACCTCTCTTGCTCAGGGATCTTTTTTCAATAGAACAGCTGAACTTTAGAACTCCTTGCCAAAAGAGGTTTATCCTGAGGCTTTCCCTTGATTGACACGGTGTTCTTTGAACATTACAGGGCTTCCCTTTCGTGTGAATCTGCATATAAAAAAAATCGACTCCGGCAAGTAGGACTTGTCACTGATTCCCTACACCATACTTCAAGAGCAGCAGCGCTATTCGCGGTCTCCTCAACCAGTCATTACTCAATACGACAGAGAAAAACCCCTCGAAAAAAAATCTCTGTCGCAGAAGGAGGACGAACCCCTATCGATGTCTTCATCTTGTCGTGGTGGTGGGGGTCGTGTGCTTCCATGAACCTATATAACAGCAGGAGCATAGCTATTGGTAGGGTCTCCCATGCCGTAAGGGTCGAGGAAGAGAAGCCAGATTAAAAACGGCACCGAATATCCAACCCAAGGTAGAAGGTGACGAACCAAGGGATCAACCACCACAGGATGCGGTCAAGAATATTCCCCTGGGGGCACAGGGCAGAACCTCCTTGTAGTGACGTCTTGCTCAGTCAATCAGTGCTCTTACCCAGTGCAACATCGAGTTCTTAGCTACTTGTGGAATTACTATGGATAGTACCGATATGAGAAGGAGGCCAAGAAGGGGTAGAGGCGGAAGGAGTCCACCCTCAAGCAAGAGCAGAAATCAGCTCAGCACCGCATGGTCAGAGAAGATGAGAGGCGGAAAGGCCGAGAACCTAAATAGCCGGCAACATCCGGGTCAGTTCCATAGAGGAGATTGGCCTCATGTCGAACAACGAGACACACATCTGAGCCAGATCTCGAGATTGAGTCAAACTCCTGTTGGAAGGGGAAAGCCAAATGGTCCATCATTGAGGAGCAGGACGGAAAAAGTTACCGAAGCGAAGGCAAAGCCCTTGCGAGCACTGCACTGTTACCAAACAACGGCCATGATCTGGAGGAAACACGCTACAGGCAGATACTCGAACAGAAAGAGACAAGTTGGAGGCTACGTTTCTTCATCACTGAAGGACTAGAATTTTTTAATTGTGCTCCAGGAATTATCAAATGCAAATATTATTATGGATTTTATTTGAGAAAATGCGAATTCATATCATTGAATTTCGATTTGAGAAAAATCATTTATGATTCAGAAAAACCTTTCAATTAATGTAATTACATTTTTTGGAATTGTATTCACTATTTCCATTCGGTATTTTCTGAAATTCAATTGAATGTTTTGAGTAATACTTGACAATTTCTAGAAATTAAATGATATAATCTGAAATCTAGCTAAAAAATTAAAAAATTGAGATTGTTTGGAACTATCAGACTACGAACAGGTATGTTCAAATTCTCGAGTGTAGTACGTATGTTTGAGCAATAAATCAGGCTAATTAGAAAATGAGCAAAAATAATTAACGATTGCGAATAATGAATTCTCGGCCAATTCAACAAATGTTTGCGTCCGCTCAATGGCCTTTTTATCACCGGTCATAAACCGATCAAATCAGCTAATTATATTAACAAACATAAGAAATGCATCAGGAATTTAATGTCAATTTTATGATTTTGTAAAGGATGGAAATACATATGCAATAAATAACCTTGAGAGTTGGTTCTCAAAACAAAAGCTGGGTCAAAAACCCTAGACCTACGCGAAATTTTCATAACTCACCATATGTGCATTGGCCGACGGTAGTTGTACAGTTCTTCCACCAGTGGTTATTATTGATTAGCTACTGGGAATAACCCAATAAGGATATTTTGTTGTTATGGAATAGTGAAATGGAATTGAAATAACTAGAGATGTGAATGATCAGAATGCTTTGTTCGATCATAATATTCGGTACAGAGAAGATTCAACTTGTGTGTCATACTTCCCATAAACGCTATTTATTACATTCAAATATCATGTGATTGCACACGAATAAGGTAATATTGATATACTTGCACAGAACCACAGATTGTGATTGCTCTTGTCTCAGGAGCTGACAAATTCATGTACGAACGTCAACCCTCAGAAATCGAAACTTGTGCGAGCAATGGATCAACGAGGCCTTACCTTTTAACGTGCGTTCACCCATATTATTCCGTTAATCGGTTTTTCAGGCATTCCGATAAGAAATTTGGAGTTTCGTTTATTTTTATTACTTTCTGAGAGAGGTCTGTCAAAATTGTTATCGAATCTGTAACCCAAACAACCACCGAATTTGATTTGTTTCAGTGGTAACTTTTATGATTCTTAAATTAATTCTAAGAAATTCAACTGAGGAAAAATGGCACAGTGGTTAGATGTTATAAAATTCATCATTGCTGAATTAATTAATAATTTATGTAGAAATACATATTTGAAGAAGGAAAAATCTATTCAGGTAGCTATTGCTTTGCACATTCAGGATCTAAAAATTTCAACAATATAAAATTTTGCAAAAAGATCCCTATTCTTGCAAGTGTTGTGAGTTTTATGAAAAGAAATGATAGGTCTGAAATATCCCGCAATGAATCCCATCTCTTTCTTGATAAGGCTGCTGTGGGACACAGCTCAAATATCTGGAACAGGTCTGGAATGCGCCTCCTTCCTTCATGGTTCATTGAAGTTGAATGATGAAGCAAATATCAACTGAACTGATATGCTGATTGAATTATCAGTCCCTATTGCGCTAATAAGGATAAATTTCAGGTACAACACTTCAACAAGAAAAGTTTCGGATTTAATAGATATTAATGCCTAGTTAAGAGAGTTTACAGTAATAAACTTGTCACAATCCAATCAAAGTAGGGGCCTTCATACACAAAACGTTGAAGTGCTGTGGATGGTTAGGTACACATCGATTAGCATTGTGTCAACTTCCTTTAATCGAAAGTTTGGACGAAGTCAGGCATAATTAATATAGCGAAAATTAAGTATTCGATATGAAAATATAGTAATGACTTCAGCAAATTATAGGTTTACCACTGTGGGCTTTGAAGTTAGAAACTCAAAAGTTAAACGATATGAGACACAGATAACGATGTATTTGAATAGTGTCATAAATTCAAAATTGTATCCAACATATGTGCTTTTTTCTGCGTTCTTGCTAACAAATACAATCGAACTATATTCGTTGCGAAAACTAGTTCTGAAAACTGAATCAAAAAATGCTACTGCGATTTCTTGTATTCAGAAAACTGTACTCGTATATGAACTATTAGTTTTCACATGAACCTTATAGATAAAATATTGCACGCAACTCATGCAAAAAGTGTTTATTGTATTAGATTTTGTGAAAGTGTTAAATGTCTTCTAATTCATCTTCTTCTTAGAGCCTGTTTCGAAGATGCAATTTGTCGCTGCAACTCCAGGCGATTGCATGAATTCATGCAAGTTTTTCGAGTTGCATGAATCTTCATTGGTGCGATAAGTTGCAGCGACTTATTGATCTCTGTAGTGAATTTGTTGCCGCAAACTACAAATATGTAGTGGCACCATTGTGAAGAATGTAAAATTCAAGTAAAGTAATGAGGTGAATTTATCACAATTACAATTATTAGAAATGAATGAAATCATTGGTAACATTTAGTGCTATTTTTAAATATTGGCAATGCAAACTGACAAATAGATGACATTTCTCACAGCGACAAGTTGTCACGTCATATTGCAGCGACAAATTGCAACGTCCAATATATCGAAAATTTCCAATATGTAACTGCTATCAACCGGCTGGTTAACCGAAACGATATACGGAACATGGAACATATCCCAAGTATGCACACCTACTGAATGTTTTTTAGGTCTTATTGCTTTAAATTGTGACGAAGAAACACAAATGCAAATTCACGTTATGATTTGTCAACATACCTCCAGAAGAGAGTCAGTACTCTCAGAAAGTTGGTTTATAACTTCGTGGAAAATATCAATATGGGGTAGCAATCAATAGTTTAATTTTTATATCGTGTTAATGGAATAAAACCTAATGTAAGAATGTAGGCTTTCACGGCCGGTGTTAATACATCTCTGGTTTTTCGGGCTTGAGGGCCGTGTAGTAGAATTTTTACTTCCGGAGCTTTCGGCTACATCTGCGGCAGCCATCTTCAGCGGCGTGGTCTTAGTTGGACTCCTCTATGTGAGTTTACTACGACTGATTGCAAATCTGGAATTGACTCGTTATTATTTCTCGGTCCGCCAGCGTTCTGTTGGTCGTCCGATTCCCTGGTTCTATCTGGCTTCGTCTTGGCTGTTCTTAGAACTGGATACCAAATTTTGTTCAAATTTAGTCCTTCTTCCTTTCTGTTGAAGTTATCCTTGTGCTTATGTATCTCAATCGCTTCCCGGTATAAGCGAGTGGAGTAATGAGTCGTCGTTGAGAGAATTGAAGTTTGGTCAAATTGTATGTTGTGGTCGTTCAGAAGGGCGTGCTCAGCTACAGCTGATTTGTCAGTTTGTCCCAACCGACAATTTCTACTATGCTCACTGATTCGAGTCTTAAAACTGCGTTTGGTGGTCCCTATATATACTTTTCCACACGAGCATGGAATTATGTATACCCCAGCATTGGATAACGGATCTCTTGGATCTTTAGCTGACCTCAGTTGTTCCTCTATTTTCTTCGTTGATCTGTATATTGTCTTTATATTGTGCTCTTTCAATATCTTTCCAATGCGATCCGTGGTACCTCTTAGATAGGGCAAAAAAGCGGTTCCTGAGAGTGGAGTCACAGTCTTCGTTTGTGGGTGTGAATTTGTGGTTGGCTTGGGTCGTATTGCTCTGTCTATCTCTCCGTTTTGGTAACCATTAGCTCGCAAAGCGTGTCTAAGGTGGTTGAGCTCTTTGCGACTTTTCATCAAAAAACAGGAAGTTCTTTCTTCTGTCTATGATATTTCCACACTAGAGTTTTCTCCCAAAGGGTAATATTTCGAATCAATATTTGTTTTTAAACGACTTGCGATGTTTGACCGATAATCATTTATGTGAGATAACCGAAATCTGCCATTAATCTCTAAAATCAGAAGATTTGAATGAACGATGAAATTGGGACCTTTGGTGTGAAGGTTGAAACTTTTTCTAGTGATCGATTACTCTAAAACCAAACTGATATTTTTTTGCACTCGACGTGACGAGCGTTTTGCTACAAGGTTGGCATCTTCAAGAGAAGAGAATTGTTACTGCGCGCGTGGAATGCAAAAATATCAGTTTGGTGTTAGTGTTATTGAACTAAACTGGAATGAAGCCTGCAATAATGATTGGTACACACTTCGATCGCTCTCTTGAGTTGATTTTTTATTTCATGATATAGATAAGCGAATTGTGCATTTAATGTGTTAGTTCCATTTCTGACCCCAATAATACAATGACGACAATTGACTTATTGTATTGGCAAATAGAAACGTACATGCTATCTACACGAATAACGAATCCATGTTTCGTATGCTATTTAGAAAAATCAAATCAGAAAGTTTGTTCGAACTTATTGGATGCATTTCTTAAGGAATTTGCTACATATGTTAGCCATAGTCATTTCATGAATTCATAGATATTTCATTGATAGCTGGAAAATCGGACCATACATAAAGTATTCATCAAAAATTGTGTACTTGTAATTAGGGGTGACATATAGTTTCCTAAACGCGTTTCGTGAAAAAAGAGTGTATTATGGAGTTATGTAGACGAAATCAATTTCAAAAATGATTATCATTGAATAATATTGGAGCTGTATTCGTTTGTTAATCTTCGTGATTTTTTTTACAAATATCCCAGATTCCTAGGAATACTTTTGGGAGCTTCCTCAAGAGCTTATCTGAACAGATGATAGCCAGGACCTACAATTTATGCAGTGGAATTCGATTTTGTTTTAATTTTTTTTATATGCAGATTCACACGAAAGGTAAGCCCTGTAATGTTGAAAGAACACCGCGTGAATCAAGGGACAGGAGATACGAATTAACATTTACTTTCTGAAGTTTGTAAGCCTCAGGGAAAGCCTCTTTTGGCAAGGAGTTCCAAAGCTCAGCTGTTCTATTGAAAAGAGATCCCTGAGAAAGAGAGGTTCGACAGGTTTCTAAATTCACAACAAAGGGGTGGGAATTCTGTACTCGTTGAGTCATCCGTGTAGATATTGCCAAAGGGGGAACGATTGATAACAATTCGGAAGAGCATCGATCGTGGAAGTATCTATAGAAGAGAGACAAGTCTCCGATCCTTCTACGATGTTCCAATGAAGTGAGCGAGTCTGTGAGCGAAGAATCACCAACAAGACGAATTGCCTTTCTCTGAATAGAATCGAGAAGCCTCAATGAATGTTTTGGTGCCGAACTCCATTCATGAGAACTTTATTCCATGACAGGTCATATCTGAGCCTTGTAGATCATTAGAAGCTGACGAGAATTGACGTATTTCTTCGCACGAAATAGAAATCCAAGTTTCTGGGAAGTAGTTTAAGCGATCGATCCCACATGGTTTTCCCATGAGAGATTATCACTGATCGTAATTCCTAGCATCGAGATACTTGATTTTGTAGGAATAGTTACTCCCGACAAATGAATATTTGATGATGATAGATCGGCTTTTCTTGAGAAGAGACTTGCCTAATTTTTAGGAGCAAACACAGTGTTTAAAATATACTGGTCCTCCAGAATGTATTTATCATCATACACTCTCGATTTCCTAGTCTTCGAAAATAGATCATTCCGAGTGTCCAGACTCATAACTTCTAGTTCCATTCGAATCATTAGCAGAATTGAGACCGTTGTTGCAATCGGCCGCCAACCCATTCAAATCCTTCGGTCCATTCATCACAAGCCAGATAAATGTCGGCATAGTGAATTTTATCAACACCTGATTCAGTTTATTCAGGCAATAAGCAGTTGTTCATTGAACGTAGTAGAATGCGGTGAGAAAGATTTATTTCTAGCAGAAGAATGTCAATCAAGCAATTTTTTAGTAAATATTGAAGTAATGCGATATCTGCTCTGTACGAGTATTTATCTACATTCCATATCAAGGGTACTAGTTGGGTTTGATTGAAGCAAAGTTTTTCTGAATAGAACGATAACCCTTAGTCATCAGTGGTGATCATAGAGCGTTTACCAAAATTGAAAGCTATACAGTACAGGAGTCTAACTAATTCTTCAGATATGACGATTTATTTTCATTCCGAAAATATTAATAAAGCGATATGGACCATGTGCTGATTCGGGGCACAACAAAAATTTGCATACGGCCTTATCTCCACATTTGTAATAGTTAATGTGATGTCTGCTCAGTGGGGGAATTCATCTGAATAATTTGTTAATTCATCTTATGGGTTTTATTTGGGTTTGATTCAACCAGAGGTTGGTGTGTCTTTTTCAATGGAATGAAAGTCCCCGGCAATAACTATGTTTGTAGAGCTTTAACAGAGATTGAGAGGTATACAGTTTTGAGAAAACAATCTGTAATGAATTCAATTGAACCATTTGGATAGTGGAAGTGAGTCTCCGATGGATTTGCAAAAGGAACCATAGAAAAGAAAACAAGCTTGATTATTCCATCATAATTGTCATTGAAAACGAAAGTACCTGCCATTGGCGAATCAATGATGAGCCTCAGAGTAGTGGCAGCTTAAGAAAAAAAAACTACATTTTCAGGAAAACTTCTTTATAAAAATGAAACCACGAAAAATTGGTTTTTCAGTTGGAAATATTCATTGAATGGGAAAAAAATTCCATATTTCGACAAAAATTTTAATCCATAGATATGAAATGTGGGTCGTTTTTTCAGTTGATACCCCTGTTATAATCTCGGAAATGGTACGAGGTTGGTTGAATATGAAACTTTTCCTAAAGATCAATTACCCTAACACCCAACTGATATTTTTGTACTCGACGCGCGTTTCGATAACAAGCAGGTTAGCATCTTCAGGAGAAGAAAATTGATAATCTTCTCCTGAAGATGCTAACATTGTTAGCGAACTGCGCGTCGAGTGCAAGAATATCAGTTGGGTGTAAGGGTAATTGGTTTCCAGGAAAAGATTACAATCTCATCGTTTATTGGTCAAATATGGCAAAAGTTACTCATTTAGGGATCGCGGTTATTAATGACCGTTATATTTCGAATGATATGAGGATGAATGTGATAATATTTTTTACTGTTTGTTTCAATCTGGTATGAACATGAACCAATTTTCCATGCATAATTTCATTCATTCGTTTCTTTGTATTTTTTATGCACCACGACACGTAAACTCTACACTATTCTCATATGATTCAATATACCCCATACCTTCCTTCGAGATTCGGTGAGAATATTCTACTACTGTTCCATATCTTATGTTTTAAAGATAATAAATGCTGTGAGTTGAAGTCTTCCCTTTCTCTTCTCATTTTTAATAACAATCAATTCCTCTGGCCGCCCCCTCCATCCGTCGGTGAGACCTGCCAATTCTTGTTTCTAAAAATTTTCGAGGATATGATCAAGGGTCAGTATTTGAGTAAGCAGCATATGATATTTTTTCAACGAAAAAACACAGATATTTGAATGAATCATTGCGCTGACTTGAAGTAAAAATAATTCGTTTCAAAGTCAATATTTTGTGGAGGATGAATGTATTCTTCGTAGTTTTTTGGGTTAGTAACCTACCACAACCAGAAAAAATCAAAGATTGATATTGAAAACTACACAAGTGTGCAAAAGCAGATTTTTAATCTAGGTACCACGAAAAGTTGTTTGTGAAGCAACTTCTCCTATAACGTTAATTTGACTAGCACAAAAATACAACTAATATGTTCAAAAAAAATACTCAGCTGAACGAATCTGTTCCCGTTTTCCAAAACTCATCACAAATATCTGATTCTATAAAGTTTTTTCGAAAAAGATGTCAAACGTTTGAAATTTAACATAATATATTGTTATTCAAAAGGGATAGCCAGGTGCGTTTTATATCATATGAAATCGTCGATAAGCGAACATCCCCAGACTTCACGATGGAAGCTGATTCTTATTATTTTCATTTCAGTCATGGCTCTCTCTTGTCTCTATCATTCGAATGTCATTCGACTCTACTGTGTGATCTCCGTCGGCAGTAAGAATGTGTTCTGATGATTTCGAAGCACCAATCTGTGTGTTCACTCTCTCGCACTTCAAGTAGTCTTGAGGTTTCACCGATATATTTGTGACCGCACGAAAAAGGAATTTGATAAATAACACAACTCTTTGTGTTCTCTGTTGTGTTAGTTGTTCAGAAGGTGTCGGTATTGAAGGTAAAATATTACTCTTTCCATGCTTGTGAGTTCTATCAGGTTATTAGCAAAACATCTGGATTACTTAGATGAGAAATAGGATAAGGAAGATGTGATTGAATGAATTTTCATTTATTCACTCATCAACTTTGGCATAGGGAAAGACCGGATCCACAATAATATTCAAAATATTAACCCAGGCAAACATCCAGTAGGGAGCCTCGAATACTTTTTATATTTCCATTGATTTTGAATATACTCGTAGGGGCACAATTCCTCCCTCAATGTAGCAGATAAAGAGAGGTTAGGAAGGATAGAGAAATTCAAGCAAAGAATTATCATTCTGTCCCTCACAATATCACTTCAATGTGCATATCTTTTCTCTCTCTAATGTATCCCGCATCGTTTTATATGGAAAACTGTCATAAAGGCCAGTCCATCAGTTGTAATGTCTATGATCGTAATATAGACAAGTGAATAGATCCTAAAAATTGGTCTCTTATAATGCAGCTGCAACTGAAAACACGATACAGCCATCGAATCCACAACATAATAATATGTTGGCATACGGAAGTAATACAATTTTTCGTAGAAGAATTATACAATCGCTGAAAAACAACATAACACAACTTTTCAGCGAATACATTGAATTTGTTTTGGTCCTATCACTTCAAAACACGTTCTGTTCAGTAACTGATCAGCAATTGACGCAATCTTGATACATCAAAAACAGTACCAAATGAGGCCGACAATAATTAAAAATGTTATTGTTGAATATTTGATACCAACAGATCCTCTAGCGTTCTTCCTGTTTATTTCGAAACGATAACATTTTCACGACATCCATAAAAAACGTAATGATCAATCCTCTTTGATGCAACTTACGCACACTCGAGTTGAAGAAGTGAAAAACATTGACAGTTTACGTATTAATATTTGTAATCTGAACCGTTAACTACAGGGAGGTATTTTCGAGAATAACACTGAACATATGCAATTGTTAATGTTTAGGATGCGAATTGATCAAGTGAGAAAAACAATAGATTTCATTTTTGCCAACGTTTCGTGGTGATTCATTTGCATCTTCTGGACACTGTATAAATAATTCATCGTCAATAATTTGAAACAATTTGAAGCAGAGAATACTAGCTGACAAGTTTACAAATGAATTCAGCCGCCCTGATTTCGCTAGTCTTCCAGAATATACCTCCGGGTTTTCAGGACTGAATAATTCTGACAACATTGAGAAAGTATCGATAGCAGAATATATCCAGTAGTCGTAGCAACATAATCGTATGAAAGTCTTATTTTTCTGACAGTTTCACCAATACAGTATACAAGATTCAATTCAATACAACAGGAAAATTATAGTAACTAATGCAGAACGTTTTATCATTCTTTGGTCAAGTATCCGCTGCTGGACGTCATGTCAGTCACATGGCTTTCATGAACCACTGTCAAGAAATATTCTGGGGTAGCGATATTTGCTCGTCAGACATGCCATAGATCAAACGTTAAGCATCGTAGCTACACCTGAAATATGTTTGGTATAATATTCCAGAATTATGGTGTTGTTGTCTCAATTCAAGTGGAATCGGCGTTGTGTTGTTTTGTCTTTCTGTTATTTACCTTTTGAATATGTTGATGAAAATCTAATAACTCACTACTCATATCAAAGAAGCAATCAGTGATGCCTACAGATAAATTATATGATGTAGACTGAATCATAGCACCTGTAGTCACTCTATACCATCACTACTCATTCAATTTGCTTGTTTTAAAATTGTTCTAAAATTGTTCGTTTTCGATAACCAGCTGACGAACGTCAACCCTCAGAAGTCGAAATTTGTGCGAGCAATGGATCAACGAGGCCTTACCTTTTAACGTGCGATTACTCAGCACGGTGGTCCATCCCATAATACCAACAGTCTGATAGGGAAAGCTGAAAGATTTGAATTTTCACAACTTTTCAAATGAATATATCATTTATGTATTCCCTCATTATATCAATAGTCAATATCCCGCTAATCCAGTTTCTTGGCTGCTTGCTTTGATAATATTTATGGTTTAATAACTTGAAAAATCCCCAAAGGAAGTACTTCGATATCCCTTCATTTGGTAAAAGTTAATTATGTACTACTACTTATATTACTTCATCTACACCTGTACTCTAATAATACACTTCATATGCCCACAACCCGTTTTATAATGAATTCCATTACGATACAGATTTTTCATTACGATACAGATTTTCAACCAATAGAAACCCATTATTTTACAATCAAGCATGATGTGCATGGTCTGCATTTGACATTTGTCTGACATTTGTCAAGTCAAAATCGGTATAGGTATTGAACTTTTGAAGAATATAGTCAAACTTCGATAATCATAACAAAATGTCTGATACCAGCGATATGGGATAATCACCTTCGACACCTTCACCGACAGAAATACAGTTAGAATGATTAAATTTTTCATTTGACAAATGCATGCTTTATTGCTCCTTTTTTCATCAAATTCTGTGGGCTTTCCGTAGCCGAGCCGTCTGTGGCGCTGACGTTGATTATTCTAGCTGGAGGAGACATTGGTTCGATTCCGGTCTCGAGTAATTTTTTTTTTCTTTGATTTTTGTTCTTCTTTTCATATCTCATCGTTTTATTTCTCGAAGTAATACTATTAGGTACAATTCTGTGGAATTTCTGAAAGAAATTCGTTAAATCAGTATTATTGTGTGCACTACAAATATAAATATAATATTTGTAGTTCTTCACTATTTATCGGGTGTAGATAAAATAGCGTGTGCAACTCTCATGTAATGGTTATTATTACACTCGCATAAACCATACGAAACTCACCTTCGGCTCGTTTCGTATCCCGGTTTATGCTCATATATTAATAACCATCATTACACGATCGTTGCATAATATACTAATATATACAATGAAAAGTGAATGTAACTATTTCTCGAATCTTTCACCAAGTGTTTTTGAAGTTGCTGAGAAACAAGCACATTTTCTAAATATCGAGAAAAAATAAGTCATATAGGATTCGTTGACATTGTGATGCTACCTGACTGATACTGGGCCCCGTGAACAAGTTTTTTGAACTTGGGCGTATCTCAGTTACGATGAGTTTTGACGAAATCAAAATCAAGTCATTGAATAATCATCACTGAATGTTAACAAGCTCAAGAGGCGGATTCGTTATAGAAATATGGATCGGAAAAATGATTTTTATAGATCGTTGACATGAATTGAGAGCAAGTTGGGTGCCAAATCGGAACTCATCATCGTTATCAATCAACAAACCTCATGGGATTCCCAATTTATTGTCTGTGGCCATGTGGCCCATTTGGTAGATGAGGAAAGTCATCAATTCAGCGAACTATGTGTTGTTTTCCACACAAATATGTGCGTATGAGATCGAAAGGAATGCAAAGTGCAACAATATTTTGGTTCCCATGCATTTCTCGAAACATCTATAACGTCATCCAATTCATTGATGTATGACTTAACGAAGCAAATTAGAGAGAATTTCACGAGGAATCCAGTTTGGAGCACGTTCGGTTTTCTTCGGTCGTTCCTGTTCTATTATTTCACACTACGTCGTCACCAATTCACGCGATTGCATTCTTACAACTAGCGAAGAAAAATATCAGTTATTTCTTGAGAATCTTTCCAGTGTCGATTCCTCAAAACCAACGTGAAGCCAACAAAACAGTGAAATAAAAAAGTATTATGGAATATTAGTTCAGGAAAAAAAGCTTGGTGTGATGGATGTGTATATTGTTGAACGGTCCCTACTACAAGGGAGCAATGTGCTACTTTTCCTCCCCGAGGATGGCAGTAATCATATACCCCCAAGTAGTACATATGATTTTTCCGCCTCCATCGAATAACAAGTGATAAAAAAATTATGAAACTAACAAATATAATTTAATAAAGAACTGAAACTAAAATGAAATTCCCAAAATTAGGAGAACCAACAAAACAAAGAATAAAGAAAAAGAAAAAAGAGCCCATGATGCCGGATTCAAACCAACACTTATTTATAATTGCCTTCGCACCTATCATGAACATTGTCTGTTACATCAACACTTTGCGTCACGAAGTCTTGCAGACAATCTTTGCGGAATCAGGAATATAGGGTAATGCCGTAGCTCTATTATAATATTTGACGTTTTTCAATATATTCACTTTTTGAACATATCTTACCTCATTTACTGAAATCTACCATTTTACAAAATACGCGGTGTTTTCATATAATAGAATGTAGTTCATTGATGGCGTATCAGACGTCACTTTTACTTTTCCTCCCTAGGGAGGAAAAGTACGACTTTGCTCCATACAATGAGGCCAGGATATGTATACTCTGGATAGAGTATGGCGAAAAAACCCTTTTTCGCTTAAGTGAAATGTAGAGTGGAAATAAAATTTTGAAATGAATTTAATAAAAATTATTTTTATTTTCAAATGTCGTAGATGTATGACGAATTGTGATTGACATTCTTATATTGATTCATCAAATCATTATCACCAGGGTTATATCCTACTTTTACTGTTGCTCTTGCCAATAGTAAGAAAGCAACTTGTGTAATTCGAAGAGAATTGTTCTGCCGGTGTCCATGGTTGGTGGTGATTCCCTACGCTTGCCACATCAAACATCACTTTTTCTTCAGATAGCTCAATTTAATATTCTTCATATTTACATTCACATAACTGAAAAACTCTGTCAAAAATAGAATGAAAGACTTTCCTTGAATCTAATTTGTACACCACACATAAACAGCACAAAACAAGAAATAAGTCCAACAGATAAACGATTTTTAGAATTAATGACAATCAAGAGATGATCGATATCGCCAAAATTGTCAAATCAAACAAAAATCACATTGATGATGATTCAAACAGTTTTTTGTTTTCTTTTGAGAGATTCAATAATGAATTTTTACCCAGGAATTATTGTAGGAGAGCCCACGATGCTAAATCGGGATTTACTCGAGCGTCTGAGTAGCAAAGCTCAACTGATAAAAAAAAATTTATATAATGTATATCTTTACATCGGTGGGGAGAGCGGCTATAGATTTTCATAAATGTAAAAAAAAACTATTGCATGGACATACTCGAGCACGTCAGATATTGATATCATCTATGTCCTACATATTTTAACAATATACGTCTGTTAATCTGATTGTTTCCATGGTGGTCATACGTAAAGGTTGAAAATGAAAAAAAAAAAAAATTCTCGAGCGCGTCAGATTTTCTGAGGGGATGTCAAGTGACCCTAAAAAAAAGCTCTCATATAATAATCTGACGGTTTTGATGTGAAGCAAACTGACGGCCGTTATTAGAATGTGAAAAAAAAAGTCATTTTTAAATACACAAGCGCGTCAGATTAAGACATATATGGTTCATCTTCACGTTCTAGAGTCTAGAAGTTGCAGTCTTATAATCTGACGATTATCTGGAGGGATTCGCCTATTCTGCCAATTTAATTTTTCTGTAAATTTTTTGTAATCATAAAAAGCTCAGGAAAAAGCATGCAAATAAAATAAAAGTGTATAATTTTTTTAGTAGAATACTTTTATTTATAAGAAAATAATTATAAGCAATTACATTTTCAAAATTTGAAAACGTTGGATATTCGTTGTAAACAATATCATGCCACCAACGAGTGTGATCAACTGTCATGGCATCATGGCAACAGAAACCAGAGTGGGGACGGAGTGAGAGAGCAATAGATAGAGAAAGAGAGAGAGAGAGAGGGAGATAGAAACGTGGAGAGGGGAATATAGGCATCACGTAGCTGCACACATCAAACTTTATCGATGAATTTTCATTATTTCGGCTTGTGGAAATCGTCAGATTATATATTTTTGGCAATTCTTGAATAATTCCCGTCAGAATGAAAATTGAATTAGCCACGCTCGAGAATGACGAGATGACGTTTTTTTTACAACCTTGTAGCCCTCCTCCTTTATGTCACTCTCGAATTGTCAGATTGGTGGAATATACCCTTAATCTGACGCGCTCGATAATTTCAGATGATCATTTTTTTTACTAATCTGATCCTTTATCCTTGAAGGGCGGCCATATATATAGGGCTCATATGTGGTGGAAGTACTTAACCGGGTACAAGGCATCCCCC
Organism: Zygogramma bicolorata; assembly: GCA_032362365.1. Classification (NCBI taxonomy): domain Eukaryota; kingdom Metazoa; phylum Arthropoda; class Insecta; order Coleoptera; family Chrysomelidae; genus Zygogramma; species Zygogramma bicolorata. The sequence continues at coordinate 26,516 of JAVJAQ010000431.1, read as the reverse complement.
TGAATATTAATCTGCCGCGCTTTCGTAAATCTCGAAATCCCCGCTTGGGCTCTTTATTATTAGATGGTGAAGTTATCACTAGAAGATTGGACATTGACAGTATATTGATACTTTCGCAAAGCAATTTTTGAAAACAGATAATCAAAATTTGTCTGGTTGGTGGATCATTTGAATTGGCGCGTACTTGTTGAATTCACTTTCCTCACTGCCATTTTGCTAAGAAAATCCTCTACAGGTAGTAGTACATGCTCCATCCGCGTGTGAAACTTACAGTATTGACTCACAGCAATGACCTGGAAAGTATCACAACGATTGTGACTAGGATTGCTCCTCCAGATTCTTCGTTTGGTAGACGTGCATGACCTCACGGGTATAACGAATTTTATATTATGCACGAGTATACTTCACACCCACTGGTAATAAAGTGAACAGTAATATGTCGTATTGTTTCCTCTATCATAATGGTATGTTTATATCTAGGACACGACATTCTTTATGACCATCATCACACCTAAGGGCGTTTTAACGTGTGTTATTCCAATTTAGCGTAGATTATTTTGCCCACAGCGCATTCGATATGTTCGGATTAGAAAAGATGATACAGAACATTTGAAGTTTATGAAAATCTTCTCAGTATAACAATTGCACCACAAATATGTGAAATAATTATGCCGCTTCGGATGATATGCCATTGAAGATGCAACAGGGTTAGTTCGGTCGGTCTTTTTATTTCTCCAGTCCTTGTATCCGAAATATTTTCCCATCAGATTTGAACGTTCTCTCAAATACTATAACCATCTTCCGTCTTACACGAAGCAAGACATATCACAAATCGATTGAATACATCACATCGTTGCCATCGAAACACTACCAAATTGGCACGGCAACGTTATCTGATGTGACGTTAAAGAGCTTTTATTTGCGACTTATACAAAATGTAAGTATTATACTTATGGTTTATGCAGTATAATGCCATACATGATTCTCTCAGGGAATAATGGCGTGTAACGAATAGTCTTCATTCCCTCCAGTAGTCCTTTCACAAAATTTTTCGAATTGAATAATACCATGGAAACGATATAACCAAAGTGTCAGTGTCGAGAGATGAAACTAAATAATCATTTACACTCACAGTCTAGAAATTGTATAAATATATTTGTCGTGAATAAAGTAGAATATACTACTCGCAATAATGACTATTATTGACCCGTGGTATAATCTACAATGAAATATGCACGACCCTAATTGAATACCTGATTCACAAATAACAGAAACAATTCAGAAAGGCAACAGCTTACTTGCAAAAGCAAGAAGTATTGCGCCACTTCCTTGTGGCGTAATCAGAAAACATGGTCTTCAAACAACTATTGAATAAAAAACAGCTCATAACTCACAGAAAACTATTTGGTTTTGATAAATTTGAAAGTTGAACTTCAAATAAGATGTCAGCTACCCAGTATATCTTCACTCTCAACTGTGTTCTGTGGCTTATTTATCTCATCGAACTTACAGTATATCGACCCGGTACTGCTAGAACTATTGAATTTTTGCCCTAGAATATGAACATCTTTATCTATACATTGATCATAACTACTTATCAAGTAAAATGTGTTAAGAAAATATGCCCACACATTGCACAGTGAAGCAGATGACCAGGAGAATTGCCATGAATCTGAAAGTCTGGTTAAATATAATTTTTGAGTTGCTCTAATGAGCAGAAATACTAAAAAAATTGTGAAGTGAAAAATAATGGTTTCAAAAATGTGAAATACAAAATAAAATACAATTAGGTACTATGGAAAAAACCAGGACATATATGTGATATATAACATTACAGAATTGTAGACAAAATCAAATTCATTAATGTAATTAAACTCTTTGCGAGGTGGCAATAAACCTTGTTGAGTGGAACCTTCAATATATTATAATAGAAGGCACGAAAAAAAGCCAGTTTCATTTTCGATAATATGTTCGGGGATATTTAGTGAAGGAAGCATTACTTTCATCTTGGCTCAACTGAGTTTAAGTGACCACAAAGATGAAATTTTACTGATTTTTGTAAGCCAGGAAAGATGGCATTTTTTTTGTTGCATATAATCAGGTACCCACAGCAAAGTGTCCACAATCCGTGAAAATTCTGATCTGTTTCGAATGTCTTCTGTCTGGCTGTGATCCGTTTGCAATTTTCATATTCACAAAAAAAGGGTTGATTTAGCGCCATTTGTAATCCAATGTGTTATCATCACATCATCTGCTGTGTTTCTATAAGCTGTATATCTTGATTTGAAACAATCAAGTATTTTACAAAAAACATTTACCCTTCTTTGTGATGAACAGAATTTAGTATTCGGAACCGAAAACGAAAGCAGCAGCTGAAAAATGTTTTTATTGCAGAATATTTCTACTCACCGACATAATTATCAAAAACTATATCAATCAGTAAAGTTCAGCCTCGCTCCTCGTATAATCTAAACCGGAGCTCCGATAAGTTCGTCAATCGGAACATATGTGTACGATTCTATCATGCGATCTAAAAATAATCCTGATTTATTTTTTCAGTTCGACACTCAGCATGCCGCTGATAAAAAGTTCAAATATAAAGATACCAAGTAAAACAAACAATAACTATGAGGAATTCCCCTTTCGACTACTTAACATGCCAGTCATGGTGTGACGTCAGTTCGAACGTCATTCGTTACGTCAGCGTTACGAAACAAATTGTCACACCTACGCTTCAGTTCTGTGCAGTTTATGTAGATGGCAGGAGCTGCTGGACTATGGACCTAGGTTTATCAGAAAACGACGAGGTGAGTTGTTCAACTAATGTAATGATAACTTTATCTGCGAGGTGTTTCTCAATTTTTCTCCAGAAACTTTGCATTCGAGTCGAATGCGATAGCTACTCTCATCGTAACCATTCAATTTCTAGAGAGTTGCATTCGGCAGACCAAATTTTTTAATTCGTCAAAGTTATATCCCGACCTATATGAATGTATTGTAATTTCTACGATTGGCATTGTACAGTTCATAATATATAATTGGTTTACATTTTTTCCTTAGGTACGGTAAAGATTTTGTCTGAAAGGGACGACCTAGGCAAAGGTGCCTGTTGTGTCTTTCTCCATTTCAGACTATAAAATTGCATAACAAAATGAACTATTTTACTGTATAAATACTGAAAAAGGAGAGAGGTAGGTAGTCACAAGAAGAAGACAATATCAATCTCAACATGAAATTTGAAAAATCACATTTGAAAACTACAACAGAGAACAGTAAGCAGACCTATACCTAATGAAAATAATGATTTATGGAAACAATATAAAATTACGATTAGATGTTTGGAGATTGGGTTTCAGATGATTCTTCAGAAAAAATTGAATTGTGCAGCATAGTTGAAAATAATAGTTTTATTTCACGTTTGAATTTATTTTTATTGGGGATTTTAATCTCAGCTAGAATAATAACAGATTTTTGAAATGATTGACTTCCACGTTAAGATTGGTTGCTGCTCTAGTATTGATTTGGTGAGGTAATTTCGTAGAGCTTTTCTTTGTGAAGTATGATTTTTAGTAGAGTGTTCTGAGTTGTTTGTAGGTTTTGTAGTGTGCTTGTGAAAGCACCTCCCCAAACTGTTATGCAGTATCTTATGATAGATTCAACTAACGAATTGTATAACATAATGAGATTTTTTCGTGTGAGTCAGAGCTCTTAATCGTTTTATCACATAGGTTATAGGATCGGACCTGACATGCTGGTCAATCATGACACCAAGGTATTTCAAAACCGTAAATTTTTGCAATTCGGGGCAGTTACAAAGTCCTCTCATTTGGGAGAGTGAAGTTTGATTTTTATACTCGGTTGATCGCTTATCGTAGGTGAGAAGGTGATATATTTTGTTTTCACTACGTTTAGGCTCAATAAGTTGTGATCCAACCAGATTTTTATATTTTTCGAAACCCTCTCGGATTTTTTGTAAACTTCATCCCACTTCTTCTAGTGAAAATAATTGCTGTATCTTCAGCACAGCAGATCATTTGACCTTCGAAATTGTTGATTTTTGCAATACTATTTATATATATTAGAAACAGTTTTGGGCTCAACTCATCTCCTATTTTTATCCTTTGTGCTCGGTTTTTAGATAGTTCTCAAAAAGACCTAGTGATAACCCTCGAATACCATAGTCACACATTTTATCTAATAATTTGTTGTGGGAAACGGTGCCAAACGCCTTGGCCAAATCATGAAAGACCGCTAGGCATTTATCTGATTTGTCCAAGGCCCCCACCTCTTTTTCGACGAAGCTCATAATGGCATCCTCCGTGTTATAATTCTGCAAAAGTCCATATTGAAAACTGGTTATTATGTGGTGTTTGTCCAAAAATTCAATTAGCCTTGTCTTAAGTGCATGCTCAAAGAGTTTGCGAAATTATTTCTAACGGAGATGGGTCGATGATTTGTCAGCTTTGAATACTGGGGTAACTACGGATTCTTTCCATTGTGTAGGCATTTTCCATTGAGAAGGCAGAGATATATAATGTGTTTCAACAGTTTTTTTTCAGGTGTGTTAACAGTTAGGAGTTTGAATGAACTAAATATTCAGTCTGTCTGTCGAAGTTTCGACCATTTATTTCTTCATCTTCAGAAGACCGCATATTAAATTTCATTTGTTCAAATATCAAATTCGGAGGTGAATGTTCATGCATAAAATATCCAAAGGATCTTTGTATATTATGTTTCGACAAAGTGATTGTAATCTTCTGTGTCCTGAGCATGACTAAATGAATGGTCGAAAAGTTGATATCGACACAATTTGATACTCTGGTTCATTTGAGCCCTTCCAGCGAATAATAAATACATTTGAAAAAGAATCTGGGTCATAAATATTGGATTCAGATGGGATTTCTGCATAGGGTAGAAAAATGTCTATTTGTGTGTTTTGAAAGTTCCTAAGCATATACCTACTTTGACGGGCGTCCTACCTCCTTTTCTGGAGTATCAACAAGGAATATATTTATTTCTGTTCAAATTAATTTTCAGTTCCAACAGGTTTAGGCCCGAATGAATATTATTTGATTCAGAATTCAAGTAATACCAAAAAAAATACACAAAAAGTATAATTTGCGATGAAGCATGGAATGAATAGTATAGTGGTAGCTTACTTGACAATCTTTTCTTTTACAAATCAGAATCGGCAAAAATCGAAACTTATTGCTGCCATTTTTTTAACTGTTAGAAGGTGCAGAATAATTGTTATGAACAAATTCGAACAATGTTAATGTAAAACTACATAACTTTGCTGACATGTATGTTCTCGCAGACGTATAGCAAAATGTTGAACTGTTCGACGTTTCGACTCCCATGCTGCATAGTCATCATCAAGAACTCATGGACATATTGCTACCAGGCCCGCAATCTAACCAATCAACCCCCTTACCAATTCACAGCCAAACTATTATACTCACTCGAACAATTCAACATTTTGCACAAGGAATAATTTCGGAAAGGACAATTTCATCTACATAACTTTGCTTGTATAGCTCTATTTTTCTTTAATTTGTGTATCACTAGCCATTTCTATCGATGAACTGTGAGCCATATACAGACCGGTTGACGTTTCCTTTCATCCGATTAATTTGTCCCATTTTATCTCTTTCCCCAATTTTTCTTCGAGGTGCAAAAGTATTTTTCTGACCTCATGAAGTAATTTCCAATCAATTCTCTCTGAGTGCAGAATCCTTCATATCGTTATTGCCATTTCGGATGAAAGCTTCAATGAAGTTTGAACTCCGCTACGCATATTTATATTTAGTTTCGTTTGAACCCAATGCCACCAAAGACGAATTTTGATTAGAAAAGAAGGTTATTATTGAAATTGTGAATACTTTTGTAATAGTACAACTGCCATTCTGAAGAATGGACCTGAATTTCGTCCCTGAGTGGGGAAGGAAAAACCACAACCCTCTCAATATATGGAGAACTTAAGGTCTGGCCTATGGAGTCTAGTTACAAGGACGGGTCTACACCTTTTCCAATTGTTATTCAGAAAATATCAATTGTAATTCAGATTAGTCAAATGTTATTCAGAAGATATCAGTTGTAATTCAGAATAGTCAACTGTAATTCAGAAGATATCCATTGTAATTCAGGATAGTCAATTGTAATTCAGAAGTTATCAATTGTAATTCAGAATAGTCAACTGTAATTCAGATCTTGTCAATTGTGATTCAGAATTTGTTAATTGTAATTCAGAAAATATCAAATGTAATTCAGAATATATATTCAATGGAGACAATCAGACCGTTAGATAGCAACAGATTTTTGTGCCCCATTTTCGTATACAAGCCTCGAATAGGGTTGAAAAGGACATCGATTTTAAGTATAATGAAGGGAAATTTACGCTTGGCTCCTAGGGAGAACATATGAAAAAATCGATTTTCCGAAACAGGAATGAAATGAGTTCGGCGCCCATTTTCCCACATGTTCACTGAAATACCATTTCTGTGTTCTTGCTTGGGGCAGCCGCAGTGTATCAGTTATTTTCTCTACATAATGTCCATTATAATTGTGAATTGTTTGTATACTCTTTGTGTTGTATGAATAAATATCATTAATTTATATTATTGAATCGAATAGTAGCAAAAAATATCCAAATATTACATGTTCAAACTTATTGAAGCTATAATATACCTTAGTAGGAATGATAACCGAACGAAGATATCATTATTAACAAGTTATCGATAACACTGCATATGACATTTAAACATGATAAACATTTCTATAATATTTTGCAGCTTTTTCATGCATAAGTAATATGGTCATGTGTGACACTCAAATCATACGTTATATAATCTGAGAATCACTTTTTCTCTGAAATATGCAGAAGGACTGGTGCGGGAAAATAGTAAATATCAATTTTTTTCCCAATTGGTGTTTCCGCAGTGTTCTCAGAATTGTCATGCCAGTACTGAATGCCTTTTGTGTTCTTGATCAAACGTATACGTCTGCATATCGTTCATTTTCTGAATTACAATTGATATCTTCTGAATTACAATTGACAAGATCTGAATTACAATTGATATCTTCTGAATTACAATTGGAAAGATCTGAATTACACTTGATATCTGCTGAATTACATTTGATCAATCTGAATTACAATTGATATTTTCTGAATTACAATTAATCATTCTGAATTACAATTGATATCTCCCGAAAAACATTTGACTAATCGGAATTACAATTGATATTTTCTGAATAACATCTTATATTATCTGAATTACTATTGGAAAAGGTGTAGACAAGGAACTCTAACATACATGAGGACACGCACAATAGACCTGCAAAGGTCGCGGTGTAGTAGGCTGTCTAGCACATGAGCCCCATATTTCAATCTTAATCTTAATTTTAGAAGCATTGAATTAAACATAATAATCGATGGAAGATCTTCTATTACATTGAAGGAGACATGAATTGCTCTTATGAGAATCAATGAGATTGCCTGAAACTTTTCCTGGAGATCAATCACCCTATCATATTTGATACTACTATCAATTTTCTTCCCCTGAAAATGATAACCTTGTTAGCGAAAAGCGCGTCGAGTTTTATCTTTAACACCAAAGGTTCCAATCTCATAGTTTAATGAGATTTCCAACGTTTTAATTTGGATTTGAATTTCTCGACTGAAACTTCCATTTTCATTTGAGTTGTAATGTCACTATCTCGAATGAGAGGTATTGAGTGATGTGAATGAAGTTATAGGATTTAAAACTAGTTATCACAGAATTGAAATTTCATTGGAGTGAATAATAACTAGTGTCAACTTGACCTGTTCAGTTCAAACTTGTGCTATCGAGTTTATATGTATTTTTCTAGCAAACACCCGACTTGATGTGAATGAAAGATAGCAAATGCTAGTTTTTCCAAGTTAGAAGCTACTGCATTTTCAAGCCTCTCATTGTATAGTTATTTGAGTGAATCAAACGGACCAGTTTATGAATGAAGCAAGAAATAAATTTTCGCGATTATTTTCATGTCTTCAAGTTCATCAACATGAAAGCATACTCATATACATAAGTTCATATGTGGAAGCTTGATTTAATTCTATTTATTTGCAGCAATACCTTGCGCTTATATCTCGAACTTGAAAGTTCGAACCAGTAGTTCGTACTGAAGGATATGAGTTTTCATTGGCCCGACTTACGAAAAAAAAAAGAAATACGAGTCCCTAGTATATCAGTATCTACAATATTTTTGCCAAATTGCCAACTGTCCAGCAGAAACATATCACTGTTCCTATCCAGACATCGACTCAACATGATAGCATAGTAATGATGAAAGTGGTTGACAATGTTCCTTTCTGAATGGTAATGGTTCGGACTTCCATTGTCTATATTATCAACTCTATTGAAACCTGTTGCTGAGAACGGAAGGATTAAAATACAAATCAAGAGAGAGAATCAAGTCAAAATCAAATCTTTGGTCAATTATGAAATTAGGGATTGATTGATCAAAGAAAATACTGTTTTTACAAGAATTGTAAATTCATAATAGACCAAAAATTTTATTTTGACTTGATTCTCTCACTTGATTTGTATTTTAATCCTTCCGTTGTCAGCAACAGGTTTCAATAGAGTTAATGATAGATGGAAGTCCGAACCATTACCATATATAGTAATGATGGTTTGTAGGCATACTGATTTCCAAATAATTTGCACTCAAATGAAACCAATTCATTTAGCATAAGAGTATCATCAAGTTAACTTCACCAAAACCGACACTCGAATTAGCAATCATCAGATTCGGTGATAACATAACTCCAGAATTAGTTGAATATTTCTCGAATATGAAAAACAAGAGGTTCTGTGCCCAGCTCACAAAATACGTCAGACGCCTTCATATTTGTTTCCTCAACTGATATTTTCAATGAAATGTCGATGAGAATGTCGATGAGAATGTCGTCATGGAAAACACCTGTTTTTCAGGGACCTACCATCTGGTATCAGTTCTAACTGCTGAAGCCTTCTCAGACAACACCAATGCTATCTAACGAATTTAATAGGAAATATGCGGGTCGCTGTGGGAGTGTGAATTATAATGTGCTAGAAAATAGCTCATTTCTTATAGTTCAACTATTAGCTGCCAGATGGCGGACGTAATAGTGTTCAGAGGTAATTATATTAGAATACATTGCATCTTGCATGCTAATCACGTCAGTCATGTGATAATTGATGAAGTTCAACAAGGTGAAACAATGATAAAGCGTATATTCAGTCAGAAACAAAATAACTTTCAGTGAATTTAGCCTTTTCGATGTCATAGTGAGATGTGCATAACTCTATAAAACAAAATTAACTAAAGAAATGAAAATTGTCCGAAGGCAGCAAACACTTATCTGAAAAATGAGGTAGTTCCTTGTGGAACCTCATTAACCTTAACTCGCACCTTACTTAAACTAACCTCCCCTGAATCCTGCGCCATTTACTTTGAGCAGTTTCTTCAGTTGATATAATAATAATAACGTCTTTATCATGCGAAAGTTTAGCTAGAAGCTATTATAAAACTTTTTCGTAAATAATAAAATTATCTATTTTAGCTATGGCATATCTGTTGCCAAATAAAATTAAATTAGATCTTTTTTGGATAAATGTACAGAATATGTTTTTTTGCTGAGGTTATAATTGAGTATGAATCATTATTGATAAGATCAGATGCTATGCTAGGTGGGCGTCGACTGGGGTCGAATCCGTGGTAGATTCGACTGTCATCGGCAAAAAAATGACAATGAGAAAAATATATGACATTAGCTGTATGAATTGTGAATAGTAAAGGACCTAGAATCGATCCCCGAGGTACTCCTTTCGAGATAGCTGAAGATAGGAATATTTTTTCATATCAAGTTTAACTTATTGAACTCCATTCGTGATGAACGATCTGAAGAATTGTACATAATGTGTACCAGACGCTGGCTTCAGTTTAGATAGAAGCAAATCATGAATAATGGTATCGAACGCTTTGGTGGAATCTAGTAGTACTTGAGCGGTTACCTTATTGTTATTGCAGTTATGCAATATATCGTCAAGAATATAGCTAAGACTGGTTACTGTGCAATGGTTAGATCTGAAACCAGATTGATAGATAGGTCGGATATTTTTTGAGTTGCATATAGTTGAAACAAGTTTAGTTTGTTATATGGACGTAGAAAAAATAATGGGCTGGAGTAATAATAGAAGATTATTCCACGAGTCAATAATAGTCTTTATTACATGTAATATACTCTACTTTATTCACGACTATATAGTTTATTCATCATAAATAACTGATTCACCAGTTTCATGCCTCCCAATACAAATACACAAACACTGCTTACGCTTTTGACATTGACACTTTGGAGTTTGGTTATATCGTTTCCACGGTAATATTCAATTCGAGAAATTTTGTGAGATGACTACAAATGGGAAAAAAGGCCTTGACTACTACTATTCCTTCGCCATTATTCCCTGAGGGAATAATATATGGCATCATACTGCAGAAACCATAAGTATAATACTTACATTATGTATTAGTCGTGAATGAAGACAATTATGGACCTTTTTGCGATGAAAGGCAAGGAGATAATGAAAATACGATAGTTTCCAGTTCAGTGAACCGAACAAGAGAAGATAGATAACATTTCTCAGCTCGACAAAATAATTAATTTTGAAGTTTTGCAGGCGTCTTCGTTACGTTCTCCAAATATGTAGGCGCCATCCGGTTGCGTCAGGCGTCGGTAGTTATTTGTCTGTGAATCACAAATATTACAGATTACAAGCGTAATTGGGATATAATCTTTGGCGAGAGAAAGAACGTTCGTTTATTTCCGACACCCACAGATATCGTCCGATGCTTTCAGTCTCTTTCCAGATGACCTACTCTCAGGATGGAAAATCAATTATATCAATCATCGGGGGGTTTATCCCAGGAAAAAAGCCCGGAAGTGTTTACCAGAGGAGTCACATGTATTGTCTATCCTTGAATCTGGTTTTTAATTCTGCGATACTGAGCTCACTTCAGGAGTTGGAAAAAATTGCAAAAATTTCTATACGCATTCTGTTGTCTTAATGGCGATGCTGATTTGATTTGAAGCCAGTTCTGAAGCGTGCTTACCGATGATGTGAAAAATTTACGTTTCCCCGTAGGTTCGAGAAATCATCCGCATTCGGATAGACTTTCAATTTTGGTTGCCTCATCTATGTGGAGATGGCATGATGACCGGTAATTCTGCTCATTGTGAGCCTCAGATCTTTTCGTATGATACCATTGAAAAAAAAAATTCAAAATATGGTATAAGCCAGGGGAGTTGAGACTGGCCTGAATTGATTGTTTCCTCAAATGATTTAAGTTATAGCCAGCCTTCAAGCGTTCTCACTGACTGACTGATTTGAGGAATTGGGCGATTTGGATTTTTTCTCGGTTCGACCATCGTCTATGAGCAGATAGTGTGATGGCGGCTTTTTCTGCGTGTCCGTTAGCTTGACTATACGAGCTATGCAGCCGTGATGAATATCTCTATTGAGCCTAACAAAGGATTGTAGGTATATTGGAGTTATATTATTCATTATCTTATGAATAAATATCATGGAATAGTAGTAAATTCTAAATATCACCGCACTGTGAAGGTAAGTTGACAGTGGCTTCAGATTATTGGATTTATAGACAGTTTTCAAGTTTGCTTACAGACTATGTAAGGGACATGCATCGAATCAGACGATAAAAGAAGCAGTCATCGATTGAAAAAAATCAAACGAAGCAATGGCACTCACAGTCAGCAAGGATTTCTCTTGCATTTTTGCACAATTATTGAAGTTAGCTCACATCTGTCGAGGTAGCCTATTTGGAAATCGATCATTATAGTAGTTTTCACAATAATTGGTATTGACTGAAGGATTATAATAAAACCAATTAGGCCCTTAAGTTGTAAAATCCGAGATGCACATCATAAATGTAAAAGGACCGGATTCAGGTAATTTTGTTTCTCAGAGAGGGATTGTAGAGGATTACAGCTTACACTTCTTGTTCATTTTAGTCTTTGTATTTCATTGGAAGTGTTCACTTGTGTTACGGCGTGCAATAATTTTATAACATTTATTTGTTATTACAGACATTAATAGCAAAGATTTTATACCCCAACGTACAGAATAGGCAGTATGTGGCGTCCGTGGATAAAAAGTAATAGTGCTTCTTCCAGTGGTTCGTTAAAGAAGAATCACTTATCTTGTGACGTGAAAATCATCATAAAAAATGTGTATAGTTCCTTACTTCAGCAAGGATATAACGCGGGTGCTGCAGCAAAAAAAGTAACCAGTAATTTGACGAAGGTGCCTCTTACTTCAGTTAGACGAATTGTTGAAAATTCCATGGAATCAAGTAAAGAGCGTAAAGATTCCAGTGTCACAAAAAGTCTAGACGACTGGAAAAAAGATTTGATAAGGCGAAAAATCTACACTATGTACGATGAGCAGCGTGTCCCTACAATCAAAAGTCTGAAACAGCGGCTCATCAATGACGAAACTCACATCAACTGTGGCCTCACTACTCTTTGGCGAGCTCTGTCTGCAATGGGCTTCAAATATCGCAAAATTGACAAGAGACAAGTAATAATGGAATCCACACGTTTAATAAACTGGCGTTCTGAATATATAACGTCAATAAGAAAATACCGGTCTGAAAATCGGCCAATACTCTACCTCGACGAGACGTGGTTTGACACGAATGACACCCCTTCCGAAGGATGGTCTGATTCCTCTGATAAGTGTAAAACAAAAGCACCATCAAATAAAGGGAAGAGAATCACAATATTACACGCAGGATCAGAAAATGGTTGGATCCCAAACGCTATGTGGTTTTCTGCCAAAAATATTAAGGACTCTTGTGTTGATTATCACGAAGATACGACAGCAGAGCTTTTTGAAGATTGGTTTAAAAATTGTCTCTTACCTAACATTCCGCCAAACAGCGTTATAGTAATGGACAACGCAAGCTATCATAGTCGACAATTGCAAAAAATTCCTGGCTCAAAGAATACGAAATTGGAGATTCAAATCTTCATGGCTGCAAATGACATATATTTTGAGGGAAATTATACAAAAAAAGAACTTTTACAAGTGCTGCAGTCATTTTCTTTAAAAAAAACGTATGTTTGATACAATTGCAGAAGAATTGGGACATACAGTGTTACGACTACCTCCCTTCTACTGCGTGTTCAATCCCATAGAGCTTATGTGGCACCAACTTAAATCGAGCGTGCGCGGAAAAAATACTTCTCCGACTTTAAGTGGTAGTGTGGTAGAATTAATTAGGAACTGTATGAATGACATTCCTACCGAGAGTTGGAAAAGTTCTGTTAGTCATGTTATGAATGTTGAAAACTCGTACCTTTCTGTAAAATCAATTGCGCCAATTATAATTAATTTAGATGAGAATAGCGATAGCGACACTGAACTAAATATAGAATAAAATCGTAACTAAATAAATTACTTGTATATCTCCTACATTATGCAGAATTCAAATTTCTCAAGTTCGACCCTGTAGCACATTTGCATCTTTTACCAGGTGATTTTCTACACAATGGGATTAAATCGGGTAGTTTATTGCAGTTAATAAGTCAATACCATTTACTGTGAAAAATACTATAAAAGGCTTCCATTTCGTATGAATCTGCTTATAAAAAAAAATTTTATATTTCGAACTGTTTTTACCAGAATTTGGTATCGAAACTGAACCCATCGGAAGCGCTCATTTCGGTCTATGTTCGAAGTTACTTACAATTAGGGTCGGTGCAATCTGGCCATTTTGTACAAGGATCTACTTGGTTGTCACCATGCGTTGGTGGTGATCCTTCCAGCCAACAATGCAACTTATTTTA
>JAVJAQ010000431.1:0-12600 GCA_032362365.1 Zygogramma bicolorata | reverse complement strand
ATGGAATACATGACAGTTCCTCCAAATGGAGAGAACCCCGATCGAAACAATTGTTGACTGAAGAATTGTGATTGAAAGATTCGCTGGAAAAAGCGTTGAATACAGTCTTCCTGGAAAATCAACTCCCAATATTTGATTACCATGATGCTCAAATTTTTCTGATTTTTGGGCAGTTTTTATGAGGGCATGGAATAAGTGACTCCAAAATTCCGCAGCAGGAAATGGTCGAGACAATATGTGATCAGATCCAGGTGAATACTTGATTATCTTCTTATTGTATATTGCATTGTCGGGGACTCAACCCTCTATTGCATGAATTATGTTCTGAATAAATTAAATTTTTTTTTTTTTGTTAATAATGATCCTAGAGGCACAAAAACACTACCTATATCAACAGAAAAATGTAATATTCTTTAATAATTAAAAAAAATAGAAATTTAATCCATGTATGGCTTTGTATACAGTAAAACTGAAAAACACAAAAATTAAGATATTCAAATATGGCTTATTATGCACTGAAACGACTTGCGTATTCACGAGTGAAATGATATAAAACAGTTTCTATTCTTATTTAAACATAGAGCTACCTTACATTTAGTACAGGAAACAAAAGACCTGAATTTACAATTATTATAGCACATCAATCTGGTATCGTTCCATGTGGGAAAGTGTCCAATAGCGTCCGTGCGTACTTCATGTAACGGATAGTCCTCACGCATAATTGGCCGTTTTCTTGATTTTTTGTTGTTTCTAATTCTGATGGGGTTCCGCCACGACTTGAACATGGTGAATCAACATTCGATGATGGTCTTCCTCGTTTCTTGGGCAAACTATTCTTGCCCATCTTACACAAATATTCAGCGATAACTTGTTTGAAAGTAGATAATGGAATATAGTCATCACTCTTTTGGCGCCACAAGATCCATGCGTTCACAACGCACATATCCAACAGATGAAAAAATATTTTTTTATACCACTTTCTTGTACGCAACTGAATCCTATATAAGCCTAACAACGAATCCAGCAAATCCACGCCCCCCATATGTTTATTGTAAACGTCCATTGATTTAGGACACGGAATTTCTCGGAATTCATGAGCTTCTCTAAAGAAGCGCCTTTTGGTTGTTTCAGGCGAACAGCCTACATAAGTTGAAAGCATGGTTACTAATTTGTTGTCATACCAACACACACAAGAGAGTTCCACATCGTCCATCACAGCAATTTTCTCTATCATACTTCCACTGCCTCGCTTTTTCATATCTTTCAGCGTAGGCATTTTACAGCCTGTTACACGGTTCATTCTAGCGATTCCCAAAGGCAGCAAACCATTCTCTGATAAATAAACTTGTAGTTTGGGACTATTGAACCAATTGTCAAAAAATATTTTGTGATTTCCATGCCTAGGGACCGTAGCAGTTAGTAAGGTAACTATATTTCCGCTTGCTCCGAGATCAGGTGCTCCGATAGAAAAAATGTTACTTTGGTGCCCAGCAAATATATCGAAGTCGTAGCTGAATCCTGAAACTCCACTTAGTACCAAATTCTTGAATCCCCATTTTTTGAGTTTCTTAGGATTATACTGTTTCAGACTGTGTCTCGCTTTGGTAGGTATAATTTGTTCGTCGATAGAAAGATACTCTTCTCTAGGAACGAGTAAAAGCTGTTCACGTATTTTTTCCACAAGAGGTCTTATTCTGAAAAGTTTATCATGGCCTGGTAAACCAGAACGTCTGAAGTTGGTATTGTCATTGAAATGTAGATTTTTTTTTATTTCTTCCCATCTGTTACAAGTCATGGTCTCGTATACAAGCCTTTGTCCTGAACAAGTATTCCAGTAAAATCTAGTTGAAGGCAATTTCACAAGTGACATAAATAAGGTTATTCATAAAAACTGTTCAAGTTCACTTTTTGTTATGTTGACGGGCTTGTTGACGTTATCTTGAACAGATTTTAGATTTGATTCTTCAACTATCAACTCTACTAAGTTATCATTGAACAAAAATTTAAAAAAATCACAGGGACTCTCCAATCCCTGCATGCATTCTGGCCAGTCAATTACACCTGAAAATTTATAATCGTTTTTTGGCATTTCTGTAAAAAGATTTTCCATCAAAATTAATTATAAATTGCATAAAAAGCCATTTATGACTTTCATATAAAATTAATATTTTTAAAGATGACGCATATGAAGCCATATATGGCTGACTTCTAAAGTGTTGTTTTTATATACAAATCTAGATAAATAATTGACAAATATCACCTGGATTATCAAGAAAGAGGATGAAATATTCTGAAAAAAATTTACAGACCTGATTACTTACCGATGAAAAGCTGATGTTTGAAGATGAACTTGTAACTTATTTTGACAGACCATACCCACTGACCAGGTTGTGAAAAATCCTTATTCAACCTCTTCGTAACAGAGTTGCCAGATTCAAAAAAATATGTTAGAGTCTACTGAAGATGTACTTTTCACGTATTGATGTGTACATTTCTGTACCTGAACTTAGATCAGAAGGAAAGAATGTTGCACTATCAAATCCATTTATGGATTCTGATGCGATAGAGGGTTAAACATTCCAACCCTTGGTTTTGCTATTTTTATTAGAATAATTAATGATCGACAATACGGATTTCGCCATCAAAGATCAACCAGTGACTTATTGGTGTATGTTTCTCATATTTGGCAGCATTCAATCGAGAAATTTGAAGAAACGATTGTTGTTGCACTCGATATTTCGAAAGCGTTTGATCGAGTTTGGCATCGGGGTCTCCTCCTTAAGCTGTCATCTTATGGTTTGCCTTCTCAGCTGTGTGTTTTGTTGAAGAGTTTTTTGTCTGATAGGTCTTTGTATGTGGTTGTTGATGGAGTATCATCTGAAATTCTCCCGATAAATACAGGTGTTCCACAGGGTTCAGTTCTGGCACCCACTGTTTCTGCTTATATCAATCATTTTGCTGGAGAAAACATTTTGTTCAATACATTGTTTTGCGGACTACAGTACTCTCCATACCAGTTTCTCTTCCAGAGTCCCTATCCCGGCTCGAGAAAAAAAATCAAAGAAACATTCACGTTAATAAAATTAAAAACGACTTGGTAAAAATAATGGAATGTGGTAACATGAACTGGGTGGAATTTATTGCTTTGAGAACCCAGGCATGTCTCTTCTCAAGAAAAGCCGATCCATCATCATCAAATATTCAGATGTCAGGAGTAACTATTTCTACAAAATCAAGTATCTCTATGCTAGGAATTACGACCAGTGATAATCTCTCATAGGAAAACCATTTGAGATCGATCGCTAAAAGTGCTTCCCAGAAACTTGGATTTCTATTTCGTGCAAAAAAAATACTTCTCTTCTCGTCAGTTTCTAATGATCTACGAAGCTCATATACGACCTGTCATGGAATCCTGTTCTCATGTGTGGAGTTCGGCACCAAAACATTCATTGAGGCTTTTCGATTTTATTCAGAGAAAGGCAATTTGTCTTGTTGGTGATTCTTTGCTCACAGACTCGCTCACTTCATTGGAACATCGTAGAAGGGTCGGAGACTTGTCTCTCTCATAGATACTTTCACGGTCGATGCTCTTCCGAATTGTTATCAATCGTTCCCCTATTGGCAATATCTATATGGACGACTCGACGAGTACAGAATTCCCACCCCTTTGTTGTCAATTTGGACACCTGTCGAACCACTCTTGCTCGGGTATATTTCTTCAATAGAACAGCTGAGCTTTGGAACTCCTTGCCAAGAGAGGTTTTTCCTGAGGCTTGCAAACTTCAGTAAATGTTAATTAGTATCTCATGTTCCTTGATTCATGCGGAGTTCTTTGGACATGACAGGGCATTCATTCCGTGTGAATCTGCAATTAAAAAAAAATTTTAAAAAAATATTCATCATTTGGGTGTGTGACTTCTGATTATGACATCATTATTCCAGAAATGAACCCGGAATGTAATGTCCATATATTGTCAAACACATAAGGAAAAAAAAGTTTTTTACATTGATGAAACTAAAGGAAACATCAAACTGGTTTGATATCTACGTATGGTGTAGCATTGATTCAACTGGTTGCAAAATTTTATAACGTTTTTTTGAGAGCAGCATTGTCATCCATTATTTTGATTATGTAGGCCTTCCAATAGATATTTCGAAATCAATTGAAATATATCAATTTCATTGTCTTGTTTATGCCTGCAAAAATTTCAGATGATATCCTAAATACTCTCAAGTCCAATGATTCAGAATATGCAACATTCATTTCTTATTTTTTCATTTATAATAATAACTATCGCGTGTTATTACAATAAGATATTTTACTTTGATTGGAAGAATTTGTAACACTTGATATCTGGTTGTTGTCACAGGGATCATGGGACATTTTGGTGTGGAAGTGGTGCATTTTCAAAGTATACAAATGCCACTAATTGATCAATTTACGTCTGGTGACACGCTGCCATTAACAATGATACCATTTTGCCATTATTACAACAAGTAACGTGCGGAGGGATTGTTATCTGTTTTGATTCGTTTTCGTGGACACGAGGTTCATCTAAAGCAGAGGAAAATATAAGGAAGTTCATACAGAATAACAATAACTCTCGCAGCCGTTACATCTGGTGGTCTAGGGTTGGGATTATTTTTGCTAAAGTGTGAACTAGTTGAGAAGTGTTGATAAGTAAATGATAATGTTAAAATAATACAAAAATAATACCCTTTCAGCAATTACCACACTAGTAACAGAGCGGAGGGATTGTAAATTGTAAAGTTATCTTTTCTGTAAACATAAACTGATACAGATAGGTTAAAATAGAGGTACAGTGTTAGAAAGAAAATATTGAGGGATCATTGTGGGTACCTAGAAGGGCAATAAAAGTAAAACAACAATTACAAACCCTACCGGTCGTTACAGAACCATTTTACTTCATCTGCTTTAACTGTAGTTCTGCTTCAGAAATATCCAATGATTTATTCAGAAGTGTTATCAGCGGATACAATGACCTCGATAGGACCACTGATTGGACAAAAAAATGTTATCGCTTGGGAAAAATGAAGAATTTCCATTGTTCAACAGATTTTTTCTTATACATAATATTTTTCCTCTCTGAATGTAATGCGCGTGGTTGGAGGATTGAATCCAAATCCAATTAAAAAAATGTTTCTTCTCAAAAAGCTGCATCCTTCGGTACCGAATTGAACGGAAATATCGATAAAAGTCTAATAGAAAACGTGAATTTGGAAATACACATACACCATAATTTATACTCCCCAATAAGCACACACAGGTATATAATCCCGTCGGAATATCCATAGAATATCCTCACCTGGAACCGATGGTTTTATATGTCCCATGAGAGTCTACAAATTGTGGGTCTTATGGATAACCTGAAAGTTCATCACATGCATATTCAATAGGGATAACTTCATTCCCAGCATTGCGGCCTCATAATGGATATACATACTACAAGACTCTATTCCTATTCTATGAATTTGAGATAATATATCTATCAACTGGCCAAATTTTATATCTTTCCTTCTTGTCATATAGGCAGCGCGATTCAAAATGCCAGTGTTGAGCTACATTTAAATTGCGCGAAATTATTTCGCGGCAATGTTTTGCGAGTCGCTGTCTCGGTCTAACTGTTTACACGGGGCGAAAAGTTGCAGGTTGTCAAGCGAAAACAAGGTGAGCCTCCAGTTTGTGCGAGACAAGCATGCCGGTTGTTACTCCGAGTGCAGCATTTGCAATTATGATGATAATTGAATTGAGAAAGAAAGGCATAGGAATTGAAAGAACACGCCGATGATGGTCGAAAGAAATATTTCGTCGGAGATGTCAACATGGAAACAGATTCCTGAGGGTTATGGCAGCGGAACCTTGTGATGATACATTTCGAAACTCTACTCGGATGGAACTACTTCTCAAGGAACGTAGACACCTGGAAGTTTCGATCCTGACAACAATGGCGACATTATAAATGGTAGAAGGCGCAACGAAGCATCTATGACATCGTTATTTTCACTCCGCAATATTGATGATGATGATAAAAATAAATAGAACGCTTATTTTAGTGTATTTATTTAAGGAGTTATCTCGCTTTATGGTACTATTATGCATGCGGTGACACAATTACAAAAAGTCAAACAAACAAGTCAATATTGATACAAAGCATGAAATAATTACAATTTACATACCGGAACCAGTGACTCTGTTTTTTTTCTCCCTGTACGAAGTGTCTCCCGTATATTTACCTGTGTACGCCTATGGAGAATATTCGAGAGAGGCCTCAATGATGTTTACCGAATTCTCCATGCCGATCAACAGTTCTTGGAATAATGATGTTCGCGCTTCGACCCCTCATCTGCTTTTACGATCGTCAGGGCCGGCTCTAGGAGGTTCGTAACATTATCCCCCTCTCAATTTTGATCATCCCGATCAAAGAATATCTCGTTATTCCCATTGTAACATTTGGGTCTCTCTAGGTGTACGACTTTAATTTTTGTTCTAGGCCTACGCTAAACCTTGTACACCACTTCATTCATCCTACGACGAGGGTTGTACAGCCACACTCGATCTCCTTCTTGAAATTCGCCAGTATTTGCCTTCCGATATAGTACCGCGCCTTCCTCCTGACAATGCGCTCTAGCATCTCTTGTCGCTTAGGGAATGGAACTCTTCTTGATGGTTGTTGAATCGAGTGGACTTGGCCAATGTTGACTTCTTGTTTGACCAAGTCAGCCCTTTCAGTTGCTTTCAAGTCGGAGATGTCACGTTTACTTCTAATACGACACCTAGCGGGATGGGATGGCTTGTTTCGTCTTCACCCGGGCTCGTGCGAAAACCGATGGCTGGACGCTACATTCGGGAACTTTATTCACCGTAGCACGAACTACTTTCTTCTGTGGTAGTGCAGAAATTCTCGCAGTTTTCAATAGTCGTAATTTCGCAGGTATCGTCCTTTCTGCTGGAGTAGTCATGACAAATTCTTCTCCTCCAAACTCCATAATCTTCTTTTCGTTGTCGAATGAAAGTCCATAGTCACCGATCAAGTACATTCCGATTCATCTTCTATATCTGCGACGTAAACTGTACCTGTGATGGTGAGTTGCCCAAGAATCAACGTAATTTTAACCTCTCCTCGAATAGGTGCGTTTTCACCAGTGACTGTCCGAATCACGACGTTGGATGAAATAGGCTTCACGTTTCCAGGCCGAAGGATGTCGCTGCGTACCAAGGAAACTGCAGCACCGGTGTCTATGATGCATATAACATCCATTTCATTCAATTTTCCTGGAATGGTGAGGCTCTCAGATGTTCTTTTTAGTCTGTTAACACAGATGGCCCTCGGAGACCTTGACCTCGCAGGTGATTGCGAACTTGGCGGCGTCCTGACAGGTGAGTTGGATTTTGGTGGCATTCTCACCATGCAATCTTTTATGAAATGCCCTGATCTTCCACATCTTTAACATTTACTCTGTGTCATCCTCTTCCTGCAGTCTTTTATAAAATACCCCGGCCTTCTACAGCTTTAGCAGATCCTCTGCGACATTTTCGGCCAACATTTTGTTATAAGATGTCCTGGTTTTCCACATCTATAGCACGTTCTCGTCTTCTGGGTGCTCATTCCACTTATCATCAATTTGATTTCTTCCAGAACCTTCTCGACTGAACTATTCGCTGTGCCAAATCGTTGTTCCGGTTCTACTATTGAAACTGCACGTACTTTCGGCCTTGAGGTGTTGAAGGCCGCCTCCACTTCTAGCGAACGTACCAAGGCATCGATACTCCTTTTGGAACTTGTAAGTCGCAGAGTTATTTGGATTTCTGGGTCTCTTAGTCCGTCAATAAATACTTGAACAGCCGACTGCTCCTTGAAATCTCCGGGCGCTTCTGAGTACGCCAGCTGGATTATACGTCTAATATCTGCCTCAAATTCCTGCAAACTCTCACCTGCTCTTTGTGTGCGAGTCTTCATTTGTGCCCGATACAGCTGTTCTCGGTGTTGATCGCCATACCTCAACTCTAGTGCAGAAATCAGGTCGTCATATTGCTTTTGCTGTTCTATGGGTATCGTTTGTAATATACCCAAAGCTGGTCCTCTCAAAGCGACTATGAGCGCCGTAGCTTTTCTTTCGTCGCCCCATCCATTAGTTTCTGCCGCAGCCTCAAATTGTCGACCATACATAAACCAAGACGACTGACCATCAAAAGTCGGTGATTTCACGGAAATTCCTGACTTGGTAACCCTGTCTCGGCGATCTTGGTTCTTGAGAAGAGCTATCTGCCTTTCAAGTCCTTTCACCTCCTCTGTATCCACTTTATCATTGACCACATCGATTTTTTTAACGTTCTCCTTCAGTTCTCCTTCTAGATTTGCTTTCAGTTCTCCCACGCGCTCTTCAGTTTTATGTAAAACATGCTCGAATAACTTGAATTGATGTTCTAGAACGTTCTGGAAGTCTGCTTTCCATTGTTTTTCTATTATCAGTCCAGTCTATGACCATTTTCCCGTGTATTTATCCCATACAGTACCGATTCGCATGAAAATTTGGACTCAGGATCTACATACCCTCTTTCTCAAAATCTACCCTGCGCCGAGGGTTGCTTTCTCCCTGGGGTTGAATGCCACCCCTTCTTGGGGGTGAAAAATTTTTTATTGGAAATAAGTGCGAAAATCAATAGATTGACTAATTCTAGGCACTTTTCGTTCAATGAAGTTTTTTCTGAAAAGCAATACTTTTCGACTTATTCGCGAGTGAAATCGTCGGTTTTCAAGCAAAAAAAAACTCGTTTTCAGATTATTTTTCGCGAATAACTGGAAAAATATGCATCTAATCGAAAAACCTACGGAGAGCAGAATTATAGCTTTTGAAAAAACAAAGGCGATCGTTTATTTGTGATGTATGCAAACCCACTATAAACTGAATAATTGCTTGTTGAAAGTTGATTGGTAGTAGGCTGTTGCAAGTCTCTCCTTTTCAAGATGAATATGGCAGAAGATTCCGTATGCCACTGCGACGGGACATCTCAAGATGACCTGAACCATTTCTTGTTTTCATGTCAAATTAACGCCACGGCCATTAACTATTTATATTCAGTACTCGGTGATATGCGACTCTTGCCAGCAAACAGTACTACAATAGCCAATTTACTTCATTCAAACATGGAATGTTTGCATAAGTTCTTAACATTTGTTGAAATGTCTAAGAGATCACTATGATTTGATTCATCTGCAGTATAGTCTCGTTCCTCTGTGTGACCCTATACATTCTTCTGCCAATTCCCCAGATCCCTTACCGAGGGCCTCTTGTGCTAAAGAAGTCTCCTTGATAGCCCCCTAGGCGTGAAAAGTCTCCTCCTCTGACGTACTAATAAGTTGTCGTTAGGTTCATAATTATAGTGATCCAATTAAGTTCTAACTGGCCGAATGGGTAACTACCCAAGGCCATTATAAAAAAAAAGTGGATTGGTATTTTCAAACGCCAAAATGGAAAGTTTCTACGTACAATAAACAAAAACCAATGCATTTTTCGGGAGAAACTCATTGGACCTTTTTCGAAGTCCTTCGAAAATCCTTCATTTTTCCACCAGGCCTAAAATATAGTTACTATGTGTATTCTTCAATATACTAATGTACATACTCTAATTTCTAAAAAAAATGTTTTTGTTTTTTTCCCATAACTCGCTTAGTATTCAAGTAATCAAATCCACCAAAAAAGCATTTTGTAGCTTTTTTGAAGAGAAATAATGTTCAATCACAGATTTTTTGGTTGAGAAAAAATTTGTGAAAAGGCTCATGCTGAACGGGCTCAGGTTGTCCCCCCCTTTAAGTGGAAAAATCGTTGTTACTCCATAATTCACTTCATTCATATTCTAATCAATGAGTTCTGAGTTCTTCACCAATTGTAAGTACGTAGTTATGGAAAGAATTGAGATTGAAGAGAAAAAATCATATATATAATTCAGCGAAAAATCACAGTTTCTTCAAAATAACTCGAAAAGTATTGATCAAATGCAAAATTCTATGGAGTACAAAATTGAGGGTTATTCTTCTTTGAAAATTTGGGTGTTTCATTTTTTTCTGCAGGATGAAAATAGAGTAAGATATGGCCAGTTAAATATTGTGAGAGTTTGCGCAAAGTACCTTTTTTGAGCCCTTTCAGCATGAACCTTTTCAAAAATATAATCTGAAACAAAAAATCATGTGAGTGAGCTATAGCTCTTGAAAACAGCTACAAAATACGTTTTTGCTGGATTTGATTGCTTAATGACTAAGCGAGTTATGGGAAAAAAACCAAAAACAATTTTTGTAGAAATTAGAGTATGTACATTAGGATATTGAAGAATACACATAGTAACTATATTTTAGGCCTAGTGGAACTATATGATTTCAATCGATCACACATCCAAATTTAGCCTTTTTTTAATGGGGTTTTCACCTTCGAAGAATCAAAAGGAACCCCGAGTACAGAGGTAACTTTAAAGTAGAGTCTCAATCTGAATTTTACTCAATAACAATTTCGATATAATTTTTTAATGAATACTATCATAAGGGTGGTTTTTAGGGGTCGAAACTGTTTAATAGATCCGAAATTTTCTATCAAGGTTAATTCATCGTATTTACAGATGACTGCACGCTCAAAACTAGTATTAAGTAATTTTTTTTGAATAGAGGTAGTTTGCACCTCTGATGAATAAAAATCAACCCCAGGCACAACCTCAACTTTGAGGTAGATGGTAGATATAAGCTAAATCTCAAATTAAGAGTGAGAGGCCCGGTTTTGCCGGGTATGTCTGCAGACACGTACGCTTTATCAAAATGTGTAATGACAGATAAGTTTAAAGGATTTCTGCTTATTTCATTATATTCAGAAAAGGGCATGAAAGGTTTGGACGAAGAGATTTTTCAAGAAAAAAAAATACTTTCACAAATATTATTGCGTGAAATGTCTTGTTTGAAGGAGTTTTATTGAACTTCTGCACGGGACAATGCTTACGAAAAATTCAAATATCTCTTCGTCCGAACCTTACAATATCTATGTAGATTACAATGAGACACTCAGTTTTCAAAAAAAAAAATTATAAGGTCATATTTTGCAAAATTAAATTTATAAAAACGCCACTAGTTAGGCAAATTATTTACAGCAGATCATCGCTAGTTGACTGAATTCAGGCCAGATAGAATAATCAGGGAAAGTTTGTAGTAGTAGTCACGCCCCCAGAACAGTGGCGGGCGAAAGCATACGGAAATTATACAGAATAAATATTTAGGACTGGATATTTCACAGGTAGTGGGCAAAATTATAATTACGGGTTAGAGCGCATAACGTGCATTTTCAAAAGCTTTTATTATAATTACCCAACACGCTTGTATTAGGTTCACTTGCAGGTAACAAACTAACAAACAATGTAAGAAATCGTGCAAGTTGAATTTGATCCGCAGTTCTGATCATCCGATTGATTTGAAATTTTGCAGGTGTACATAATTCCGGTGATAATGAAATTAAGAGAAAAAACAAAAAAGGCGGCTTCACTATGGCGCACGAGATTTGTGATTATAGTCCGATTCGAATCAAAATTGGTATCTATAGTCCAGTCAATGACCATTTTCCCGTGTATTTATCCCATACAGCACCGATTCGCATGAAAATTTGGATTCAGGATCTACATACCCTCTTTTTCAAAATCTACCCTGTGCCGAGGGTTGCTTTCTCCCTGGGGGTGAATGCCACCCCTTCTTGGGGGTGAAAAATTTTTCATTGAAAATAATTGCGGGAATCAATAGATCGACTAATTCTGAGCACTTTTTGTTCAATGCAGTTTTTTCTGAAAATCAATACATTTCGACTTATTCGCGAGTGAAATTGTCGGTTTTCAGGCAGAAAAAATCACGTGTTCAGATCTTTTTTCGCGAATAACTGGAAAATGATGCATCTAATCGAAAAACCTGCGGAGAGCAAAATTATAGCTTTTGAAAAAACAAAAGCGATTGTTTTCTTGTGATGTATGCAAACCCACTTCAAACTGAATAATTGCTTGTTGGAAGTTGATTGGTATTTTCAAACGCCAAAATGAAAAGTTTCTACGTACAATAACCAAAAACCAATACATTTTTCGGGAATAACTAATTGGACCTTTTTTGAAGACCATCAGAAAGCCTTTATTCTTCCACCAGGCCTAAAATATAGTTACTATGTGTATTCTTCAATATACTAATGTACATACTCTAATTTCTAAAAAAAAATGTTTTTGTTTTTTCCCATAACTCGCTTAGTATTCGAGCAATCAAATCCACCAAAAAAGCATTTTGTAGCTTTTTTGAATAGCCATAAGCTCATTCACATGATTTTTTGTTTCAGATTATATTTTTGAAAAGACTCATGCTGAACGGGCTCAAAAAAGGTATAAACGATGAGTTTTGGAACCTTTGGTGTAAAAGTTGAAACTTTTCCTAGAGATCAATTACCCTAACACCAAACTGATATTTTTGCACTCGACGCGCGTTTCGCTGATTTTCTTCTCCTGAAGATGCTAACCTTGTTAGCGAAACGCGCGTCGAGTGCAAAAATATCAGTTTGGTGTTAGGGTAATTGATC
>JAVJAQ010000429.1:0-24036 GCA_032362365.1 Zygogramma bicolorata | reverse complement strand
TAATCCAAATAAACTCCGCTTGGGAAACCAAATTTCGGGTTCAGTTGACTTTTATCTTTGGATGATGGAGTTTTAGAAAAATCCTCAGTTACAACGTGACGTGTCATGTTCTACACTTTGTTCGTGCGTCTTCGGTAGACTGGGAAAGAGCCTCTCAATTTTTACAATCTTGTTTAGCAAATGACTTGTGATTGTTTATTAATCTGATATTGGTATTTTATCTTGAAATATATTATTCACGAAAGTATTCACCTAAGCAATATTAAGAATGTATTTAGCTTAGTCAGAAGGGATATAATTGTTGAGAAAAAATCAGGTATGTAAACTCAAAAACAGCATTGAAAAAATTTTTAGAAGTCCACATAAAATATAACTTCCTCTTCCGATATCACAATATCAAAATTTCAAATTTTTGAAATATTCAATCAAAACTGGAACACTGTGATTGTTTTTTGTTCTTCAATTTTGATTAATTTGAATCGGCCATGTCGATTTACCTTTCTGTTTACTCCTGAAAGTGTCATTGTAGATGTGCCAGGCTTTCGCATGCGCCTTAAGAACGTTATGTGCGCACAGGTATTCACCAATACCTGGCGACCTTATACCGGGAGCATTGCTTCCTGTACCATATCCCTTATTGCAAACCTGTTTCGGTTCGTTGAATGTCACCCAATATTTGACGCGATCTCCGAAGAGGTCGAAACAAAGTTTGGCGTAGTTTGCGAAGAGGTTCACCAGGAGATCGTTCGGCCATCCGCCTTCGTCTTGTAGCACCTGGGGCAGATCCCAGTGGTAGAGGGTGACGAGAGGTGTGATTCTATTCTTGACCAGTTCATTGATCAGATTGTTGTAGTAGTTCACGCCAAGTTTATTGACTTCGTTGCTACGTCCTGCAAGATTTTTAAGAGTGTAGTGTATGTAGATTGAATGCATAATAGTATATTATGCAACGATCATGTAATGATGGTTATCAGTACACGAGCACCAATCGAGATACGAAACGAGCAGATGATGTGTATCGCATGGTTTATGTGAGTGAATTAATAACCAATACATGAGAGTTGCATGTGCTATTTTTTCTACACCCAATAATTGATGAACAACTATAAAGTATTTTAAGTACGGTGCTTTTTAGAATACATTTTTTCATGATCATTCTTTTCAAGTTCACCGTTATATGAAGGAAATTCGAAGCTATATCACATCAGGAGTGGATGATTGGGGCGGAAGAACACAAAGTTAAAAAATAAGTCAACGATGGGGACATAAAATTTATTATCTTCACAAAGACAATACACCGAAAAGAAAAATGCATTGAAACATTACAATGAACTTGAAAAATCGCACATATCATTCGTTGGTATACTTCTGCCAACATATTCGTTGTTACCGCTAATCATTTAAATTTTGATAAGACCGTTTTAGAATCCGCAACTTTGATTGCGTGCAATTAATTTCTTCTGTTTGTATAGCGATAGCTGTTGAAGAAATTGCTAAACAAGCCTATTATTTGATAATTATTTGGTAGAAGGCGAAACCTCTTTCAGCCCCCATTTAAATCATAATTTAAGTATCGATCAGTTATTTATTATAAAATTGTTACAACATCAGTATAATCTGTTTCTTAGGAATGAATGCCATGAAAAAAATCAAAAAGGAATAAAATAGGCAACTTTGCAATAGATCGGAGTTGTTTTGGAATACAAACATTATATCTTTGCAAAAGCATCCACTTTCAGTGCTATATTCATAATATTCATGATATATGTGAAACATATTTGACAAATTTCCTTTCCTTCCTCGATTTTTTTGAATTGATGTTTGTTTTTTGTAAAAGACTAAAGCGGACCGCAAAAAAACCTGATCTATTATTGAGAAACATAATGATAGTTTTTTACATCCGTACTATCAATATTACAGTTATAATAGGCCCTTAATCCGTTATTTCTACCACTTCCAAAGCAGTGGGACCTGGATTAAACTTTTCAAACTGCATAATGAATAATCTTAATATTTTAAAGAAATCGGATTGATTACAATTATTATGTCCAATATAGATATAGATGGGATTTTTATAGTTTTCTTGAATCCATGGTATTACAATGACATGATGTAATACCATTAATTACAATTTAGAATTCTCCAAAGAAATATGAGTTATTACAGTTTTTGCGTTCAATACAAATATAAATTTAATTTAATAAATTTTTAATATTGTATGTATGAAAAATAGCGTACGCATCTCTTATGTAATGGTTATTGCAGGATAGTTGCATAATATACTTTCATCAGTATGTTAGTACTAACAACGACAATAATAAAAGTCATTATCGAGTATTTTACAGGGAATCCCAAAAATAATTTTTCACTCCAACTTTTTAAAATGACACTATTACATGTATGACAATACATGTGAATTCGTGTGAAAAGTCTCATTGAGAGGAATAATTTTATAGAATTTCAAGTTACTAAAATCGCCTCAACCAGAGTTTTGGCTTTAAGTTTATTGTGAATTTATTCTCGAATATTTGCGAATGCGAAATGGAAAGAAATATTGAGAATTTCTGAAATCAGTCATGAAAATAACAAAAATAAGTATATTTCAATCCCTGTTGATTCGGGTCAACCTCATTCCTGGAAATATGTTGTTCTTGATAAGTGAAAAGCTTTTCTTCTTATGAGAATGTAGGTCCCTTCAGTTTGTTCAGTTCAACTTACCATTTGGCAAAATCCTCGCCCATGAAATGGAAAATCTATAATGCTTCACACTGAGGTCATTCAAGAGAGCCACATCATCCTTATATTTATGATATGAGTCACAAGTGATATCACCATTGTCACCATTTTTCGTGAAGGTTTATTTTTGTTTTTATGGACTATATGGTCCCATATGTTCTCTCCCTTTCCATCCACATTCCAGGAGCCTGTAAAAATATTTCAAAAAATGAACCAGTGTTATTCAGTTCCGGTTTTTCATTCTTGTCATGTTTTCACATTATATCAATCGAGTAAAATACAACGAGCGAAAGCGCTCGCTTGTATTCAATTCACTTTCCTCAACGCCGATTCGCAGAGGGTTCGCGCCCGGGTCACTACAGAAATTTGTCTTGCCGGCTTTGAGCGATAGGCAATTGTCGGTTGTCTTTATACGAATCCTAGTAGGTGGGGTCTGATTCAGTAAGCCATCCTAGAGTGCTATTGCTACTGCAAAAACTTAAGCCGTCCTTTGCCCGCACAAGGCTATATGTCTTCTCTGCGTACTTGTGAGAGTTAGACAAGGAAAAATATTGAATTGAAATTGTTTATGGCTGTGGTAAAAATTTTTAAAGGTTACATTTTCTTTACACCACCGTTTATTAGGTGTAGGAAGTGCGATTTGATTTTTTCCATCTGGTACAATAGGTCTAATCATTAATTATTTGATGCTGTGAATGTAAGGTGAATGATTATTACTTTTATCCACGACTATTGTATAATGTACCCATATACGTCTGTTTTTCGACCTCAATAATATCCATTTATCACGGCAGTAATCAATGCTGTTAGATTCAGCTACAAATATTATATTGTTTTGATGTTAATTTTATTCCTGCGATTAACTTGTTGAAATATAACAATTACTAATAACTATAAATGAATAATTTGTGATATCAGACCTGGATTAGGAATTTTGGCTCCAATTCTTTTTTTAATTTATATTGACAATATTAAAAGACTCAATTTATATGGAATGCACTTTTCTTTTGCAGATGATATAACATTATTTCACTTTGGGAAAGATATCGACATTTTGGAAAATTCATTGAAACATGATATTGATCTTATTGAAAAATGGACGTGCAGCATTAACCTAACCGTCAATTCGGAAAAAACTGTTTTTATGATTTTTAAACAAAAAAACATGAAGAATATAAAATTGAACTTGAAGATAGATAATGAACTGATAGCCGAGGTTCCTAACCATAAATATTTAGGTTTATTAATTGACACAAAATTAAATTTTGAAAATCATATTGAAAAAATAAAGAAATCTATTGTTCCATTCCTGGGGGCCATTGGAAGAATTCACATTTTGAACAAAAACGTTCAGATTCTAATATATAATGCCTTTATTGTTTCTCATATCAGATACCTCATTACAGTTTGGTCTTCATGCTCTAAAAAACAAAAAAATATAATATATCGTTTAATGAACAAAGCAATAAAGGTTATATTCAGAAAACCGTGGGATACTCCTTCTGCAGATTTATATAAAGTAACAGATAATATGACTTTGGATCAACTAATTGATTATGAAAAATCTAAGTATATATATAAATTAACAAAAAATCTTCAGAAATGTAATATAAAACTGTCAAAAAATTATGATTTACATGGCCACGATACCAGAATATCAAATAACTTTCATTTAAATATGATTCATTCCAATAAAGGAAAAAATAACCCTATTTCATCAGCATTAATAACTTTCAATGAACTACCAGAAAAAATAAAATCATCCAAATCCATTTATATTTTTTCAGAAGAACTAAAAAAATATTTGCTTGCATAATGATGTTCACCAAATTATCAAATTAATATTATACTCCAATTTATTATTTATAGTTCATAATTTTATGATTTTTTTTTTTTTGACTTACTCATACCGGAACCATGTTCTGTCTGGAAGCTGTATATTGAATAAATAAAATAAATATTTTGCCGCCCCACTACACGAATGTATGGTTACTACTACTTTTCACATCGAATCAATACGGTGCTCATTTCTAACCTACTTTCAGGTTTGACCAATGTTCACTCGGAGAAGATAAAATCTACAAAACACTTTTCCGACCTCCGAGCACTTTCCGAGCCCTTTATCGACTCCAACTTTTCGACTTGTTCTTAGATAGATAGATATTTATTGATCCATAAAAAGAGCTAACAAAGCTATAGAACAATTCAAATGCAAAACAAACTGGTAAGGTGTAGCATTCTGAAAGTGTACATTCAAAAATAAAACGTAGAAACGACATATGATGAAAAATTAATTTTTAAAATTGCTATCTTTCAGATTATGTATAAATAAAAGCAGATGCTAGAATTGATCAATCTCTCACATGGAATGAGTGACAGGTCACAAAACAAAATTCTCTCAGTCTTTGAGAATTCTTTTGTTTTATTTTTATTCGAAACGTCATCCTACCCAATGAGCTACCCCTGGCATGATATCACAATTGTTATACCTTTTCCCAATACCAAACTGACAGAAATGATATAGGTATGTACTTGATTTCTGTCTTTAAAACTACAAACCTCTTCAATAACTCACATAAGTTTCCAGAAATTGCACCTTACCGTTTTATCAGCCACTTTGTCAGGTACAGAATATTGCTCCCGCCACCAAAGACCAAACCATTTTTTTGGCCGTAATCCAAATTATTATTTGTAAAACAATTCTCGTAAAACATAACGGAGATGTATGAACTATGATTAGATTGCCAAACGCCTAAAGAAGCTCAATTGTCAATTATTTCAACCCCTACGTAGGTAAATGACATTTAAAAATAATCACGATATTATCATTTGTGGAATCGTCATGGAATTCGTTTCTGTGCAATGCCTCAAAAGACAAACTGACTCCCTTGAACAATGTAATAACGTGTACGATCATGAATGGTAATGGTTCGAACTTCCATTATTTATATTATTAACTCTATTGAAACCTGTTGCTAAGAACGAAAGGATAAAAATACATATCAAGTAAAAAATATATTCAAATTATATGTTCTTAGGGCAAAATGGTATATTTGCTATTAACTGTAAAAAGATTGGATAGCAAAAATAAACCGAATCACTGTTTTACTATTTTATACATTCATTTTATAGCATTTCAATATATTACCCCCCCCCCCCCAAAAAGAAAATATGGACAATGAAAACATAACAGTTTCATTCAACTACATTCTTCTTATATTTTCAGGTTATTCTGGAAATCGAGAGAAAAACATCCTGAGCATTCAAAAACATATTAGTGACCCCTGCATCTGGTGATGCACCAAGAAATTGTTGATCTTTATCAACGTAAAGACCACATTTCAGTATTTTTTGCTTTAGTTCTATTTCTATTGCCTCAAGGGCTTTTTCTTCGTATTGCTTTCCATGCATTATTGCTGGCGTAGATAGGTACTTGGGGTAAATTATTTGTTCCACTAATCGTTTCCTGGATGTTTTTGGTAGCATTTTGCAGACATTTCCAAAATTTGATGCCGTTATTCTTTTGCCCCTTTCGTCATGCCATAATTTGCATCCACTTTGGGTTTTAGAAAGGATTTCTATTTTTTCCAGCACTTCGACGGTTTTTTTGAAATGTTCAGCGATGTAATCCTCTTTACATACTTTAAATCCTTCATCATCTAAATCTGTTTTTTTACAACTTTCACCGTAATCCTTGTTGTTACTTTTTTGCCAGGCCCTCTTTTTAACACAAATTTTGCGACGACGTGTGTATCTCTCCTCAATTTTTTTTGTTAGTGCAGGCATTCTACCTGTTAGCGACTGCGATAAAATGGACACAAAATGCTTTGTATTCCATTCCACAGCAGAAGCTTCACATCTGGCTTGAAAGGATCGTCTTGAACAATAATTGATCCGTTTTCCACCTATGTGTTCACAAATGATGGAATTGAATTGTTCAACAGTATTCGTATCGACATTATATAATAAACTTTTGGAATGCGTAGCAAGATATTTGACTGGGACCATCATTATTTCGTATAAATCGAATTTCTATGACGATTTACCTTTTAGAGTTTTGTAGTGGAAAATGCTTATAATTCTGTTGGAAAGTGATGAAGAAGGATATATAGAGTGTATATATTGTGCTGATAGAAAGAAGGAGGAATTTCGAGCGGAATTGACTGAATAAACAAACATAGGCGTAAAACCCCGATTTCTTGTCTTTGGGGGGCCGTATCTTCGAAACGAAGGGCGAGCGCCACGTTTTGACTTCAGATTCGTGTTCAGCGGCTCAAATTACGTAAGTTGCAAAAGAAATTTTTTAAAAAAGCTCGGGTGACCGGATAACAGACTTTTACCATTTTTTTTCTTCTTCTATTGCTTCATCTAATACTTCTTGTGATTTCTCCTCTATCTTATCACAAACTTTATTGTGAAATTTATCGTATGTTCGATGGGACCCATAAGGAATTTCTAATGTTGCTGCGATCTTTTCAAGATGTTTGTATCCCAATCCTATTGACATGATCCCCAAAACCGCTTGTTCATTCACTCCTTCGGCATCATAATTAGTTTTTATATTGTAATATCTTTTGCACATGTTACATTTCAATTTAATAGTCGATGCGAATCCAGAACGACGTTCATGAATAACAATAATATTTTGCAGAGTGCATCCAGTACCAGCATCATGATTTTCTGGAAGTGAAATTATTTTCAGTGCATTAAAGAAATGGTCGACATCTATAATTCTTTTCCCAACCAAAATAATTTCTTTTTCAACAGTGTCTTTGAAATTTCTTTTTTTACATTCATTGGTTCTACCATCCATTTGGGTATTTGTTACTTAACCAGAATTCGTATCTGATGATGATATCTCTTCGTTATCGCTTTCCAATTGATCTGCAGAAATATTTTCTATATTAGTTTAGTATCGTTATTTTCATTATTTTCCAAAATTAATGGTAACTCATTCGTTACGTTGTTTGTTTTGGACCTGAAATAATAAAGAATTAGACACATATTTAATATTTATGAACGAGAAGACATGAAAGATATTTTGTGAGTACAAAAAGTGTAATTCACGCCCTAGTGCATTAAGTTGAACTTTATAAACTACGCTTAAAATTTGTACTTTGCGTATTTACGGCGTAAAAAAACTTGGTAATTATCCGTTAAGCGGGCTCCATCGTGAAATTAAAAAAATTTTGGTGGAACTTACGTATTTCGGCCTCCTGAACAAAAAAGTCTAATAACGTTTTTGGGGCTCGCAACTAGTTTCGGAGATACGGCCCCCCAAAGACAGGAAATCGGGGTTTTACGCCTATGTTTGTTTCTCAGCCAATTCCGCTCGAAATTCATCCTTCTTTCTATCAGCACAATATACTCATTCTATATATCCTTCTTCATCACTTTCCAACAGAATTATAGGCATTTTTCCATTTTTCACTGCGAAACTCTAAAAGGTAAATCGTCATAGAAATTCGAGG
The DNA here is from genome assembly GCA_032362365.1 of Zygogramma bicolorata. Taxonomy (NCBI): domain Eukaryota; kingdom Metazoa; phylum Arthropoda; class Insecta; order Coleoptera; family Chrysomelidae; genus Zygogramma; species Zygogramma bicolorata. The sequence goes on along the minus strand of JAVJAQ010000429.1, from coordinate 15,829 downwards.
TTAGCAAAACAATAGAACGCGCATCGCGCGTTCTATTGTTTTGCTAACCTCGAATTTCTATGACGATTTACCTTTTAGAGTTTTGTTGTGAAAAATGCTTACAATTCTAATGGAAAGTGATGAAGAAGGTGGTATAGAATGTTTATATTGTGCTGATAGAAAGAAGGATGAATTTCGAGCGGAATTGACTGAATAAACAAAAATAAATGTCAACCCTGAAAACCCCGATTTCCTGTCTTTGAGGGGCCGTATCTCCGAAACTAGTTGCGAGCCCCAAAAACTTTATTAGACTGTTTTGTTCAGGAGGCCGAAATACGTAAGTTCCACCAAATTTTTTTTAATTTCACGATGGAGCCCGCTTAACGGATAATTACCAAAAACTTCACTTCTCCAATGAAATTCTAATTTCGGTTCACAAAAGTATTTTTTTGAAAATACAAAATTTTTACTTGTATTTGGATAGCCTAGCGATTCTTGTTTTTGTACTAATGCGCCTTATACTCAAACTTATTCTTTTTTTAGGACCAACGTCTCTCCAACAACGTTTGCTTTCCTTATTCATATCGTCCAACAGCCTTAAATCACTAATTGTCTTTTAAAAATGTATTGTTCAAAAAATTGTTCAAAATTGTTCGTTCCGTTAACCAGCTGACGAACGTCAACCCTCAGAAGTCGAAACTTGTGCGAGCAATGGATCAACGAGGCCTTACCTTTTAACGTGCGATTACCCAGCACGGTGGCCCGGCGAGGATTTGAACCCCGGCCTTCCGCTTGATAGGCAGATATGCTAACCACTACACTACCGAGACCACCAAGCACAACTTATACTTTACGAACTGAACTAAACCCATAGACGTAATAGCACAGAACACCCTATCTGGTGTTCTGTGGTAATAGTATGGACTGGGCATTAGAGTGAGAGGATTGATCCCCACGCCTAAAACGGCATGAACATATTAAACTAAGGGCAACTGCGTCACCACTTACGAGTGACGTCACAATGTATCACTTGTTGCATATTTGCATAGCCAAAAATCTGTTTTACAGTGGGGGAGTTGGTGATATGTTGATTTTTGTTACAGTGAAGGTCGTGAAAAAATGACCAATATCGATAAAAATCCATATATGAGGAACAAGGAATACTATGTATACGAATTATAAGGTATTCTAGTGAATCTTGAATAACACTAAATATTGGTTATTATTGAAAATAACTGTTATAGAAGAATATTATGAGGCACCACTGATATTACTGAAATATCTTGTAGGTACCTAGTGGTTTATTGAAATACATTATTCAATACCCGAAAATATTGACTATTGAAAATTTTCAATATGCACCATAATTTCATTTGGTCCCATTCTTGAACATTTTTCAATAATCGGGGGTTATATCCCGAGTGCACCAAGTTTAATCGGTTAAAATGTGTGCTGCACTTCCATGATTCTCGAAATTTTGCTTAGCAAATGACTTGAGTGTATGATAATTTGATAAAATCCCGAGACCGCAGGTCTATTATACACGAAAGCATTTGCTTCAAAGCAAAATTTTGAAAATCATGGAAATGCACGCATTTTGGTCGATTGAACTTGGTGAAGGAGGGATATATGTTTAGATTATTTCCAGAAAACATGTAAACTCAGGAAACATCAAAATCGAACAGCAACAATATAGTACCAGAGATAGTACCTGAAAAGTGATCCAAACGCCCGGTTTATTTCGAACATTTTAATCGGTTAAAAGGTCTGGTGCATTTAATCGCTGTAAAACTCTGTAAAAGCAGTCTAGCCTTCAACTGTTTCATCGTTTATTCGCATTGAGGGAAATAATCTAGTGAATATTTAAGAATCAATAGGATACCAGAAAAGAACTAATTACCTACGGAACGGAATCTAAGTATGCAACACATATTACTGATGACGTAACACATTATGACGATGACGACTATGACGCAGATGCCCTTAGTTGGTTCGGGCCGCAAGAACTTGTATTTGAGGGTTAAGCGACACCCAGTCCATGTTATATTACGTCAATGACTAAACCGAAATAGAAGAGCAATAATCCAACCGAAAAACCTAGAAACACACGATTACAACGTATTTACGTACCACCACTGTCGAGTTGCTTCTATGCAGTGTTGCCACAAACTGAAAATATAAGGTTTGTTCTAGCAACACATTTGACCGTTTGGAAATTGGTCTGAAGCAGTCAGAGGCATGCGCAAGATGAATATTGGAGAGCGAAATTCATTTTGCGCATGCCTCTGACTGCTTCAGACCGTTTGGAAAGTGGTGCTAGAACAAACCTATAATGTACCAATATTACCAGAAAATTGTACCAGATTCAACACAAAATGTACCAAATATAAAAGAGCGGGAATTTTTAAATTTCAAATAGCAGTTTTCTTAACATAATATATATCGTGTAGGTATATACATTTACATTTTGATGATAATCTCGTCTATTATATGACTATCAACAAGGATTAAAAATAAAACTAAAAATCAAAAAATATTTTTTTAATAAAACAAAATCTCTTCGAACACCTAAATAAAAATAAAACAATTATCAATATAAATAATATTTCACAGCCTACATATTATTTCTCTTCGATTTTTTTTCTCAATCAATTATCAGAAGGTTGCCGCAGGTATAGCATGTATCTTGATCTTTCAATTTTGTGGCCAACATTATTGAATTACATGTTTTTACACTTACGCGATTCTTCAAAATAAGTCTTTATCATGTTCAGTTTAAGAATAACAACAACAATGTATGAGTTCCATGCTTGGGTTGGATGAAAAATTGTTTTTTGGTTTGATTGCATTTTGTACCAACTAGAAGCAATGTTTTGAAATGTAGTACCAACGTACTTTCTTCCTACGAAATGGACCAATTCTGGTACAATTGTACCACCTTTGGCAACACTGCTTCTATGCCGATGTGTTTATGGGCATATGTTTGCTACCTGCAAGCTCCACCTTTTCCCTTCCTCCCGTCCGACCCTTGCAGTGATTTCAATAGAACTGATATGTGAATACTATTACTCACAGCCAAAGAACATTTCACAAGTCACTTTGCAAAGGCATAGTTTGATCTAAGAACATGTGAAAGACTGAGCAACAATATTAGGAATAGCCAGTACTTACGTTTTCTGTGAATAGGTGGGTACAAATAATAAACTGTTCCTTTATGAAAGTTTCGTTCAGTGAACAGGATCGTTGCGATAGATTTGATAGTCTTTTGTGGATGTCCTGCTGATGTCTCCTATCGGACCTCTCCTCATCATCATTCGATTCCTCAAGTAAGGAAGAGATGGAGGAAACATTCAAAGATTTTCGCAAAAGCGACATTTGGGCTGCATTCTTCAAGTGTTCGTCGACGTAATTCATTAGTAACACCAGGCTTTGGAGTGGATGTTTCCATAGTTTTTGATTATTTCAATCTGTAGGACACAGGCAAAACCAAACATGAAATATACATATATAATATCTTTTTAGTTTTTTTGGTTCTTAACCCACCAAAATCTGGAAAAATGAGAATTAATATTAAGAACCCAAAACACTAAGAAAATTGACTTTCAAACAGTATCCTTATACACGTCTGGCCGAATGGAATATTAGACTTTTGTAGAAATATATGACTACTATGTACTATGTTCCCTTTTTCCGTCGCCTATATCTAAAAGTGAAGCAGTATTATTACTACAGTCTTTATCCGTTTTACTAAGACCGATGTTAAGAAATGTGTCAAATGAACCATAAAAAGTGTCTATTGGGAAAGTAAATAGGTATAGGATTGTAAGGAAAAGCTATAATTTGGTTGAAGGGAGGACCCAGAGAATCTTGAATAGATTTGAATAAAACAGATGATCTCATCTGATTAGAATTAGAGTTATTAATGAGTGCTGAAAACTTTTGCATCTTGTGGACGCAGTAGGGTTCGATAGTATACCTAAATTTTTAACAATGAATTTGAGAGTCAACTTGTTTTGTTGAAGCTCAATTGGAAATTGGTTCGCCTCAACTAAAATAGCATTGGTGGGAGTAGAATTCATCAATCCAAGAGTCAGAGTCTAAGAGATTTGAACTGGATACTGGACAATTTCCTGATGTTAGAGTTACAAGTATTCCCATACATAATTAGGCAATAATCTATTCTTGAAGCAATCATAGCACTGTGCGGACTTTTGCCAGGTATTTGAATATGTTCAAGATCTTCAGACATGTATGAAATATTTCATGAACATGAAGTTTCCAATTAAGTTTCCTATCAAAGAACAAGCCAAGAAACTTATGGTGCTCAACTTGAGTAATGACCTGGTTTGAGATTTCAATATTTAAGGGTATCTGATGATGGGAATTAGAGAAAATCCGAGGGGGAAACATCTTCTTTCAATCTTGTACACATAAAAATTTTAAATCATTTAAGTCATCGTTTTAAGTCTTTAAGTCATGCGTTAATGTCTTCAAGTCATGCCTTTTAGTCTTTAAGTCATGCGTTTAAGTCTTTGTCTTTCAAAGATTTTAAATCTTGTACAGATTTTAGCTAGTTGTTTCCCCCTCGAGAAAATCATACGTCTGGATTTGTCTATGGATAATGTCAACCCATGAGAATCCAGCCAGCTCTCAAGGGAAAATATAGCCCGATTGATTGAGTGAATAGCGACTGAGGGAAGATCATGAGATTTGTATAAAGTAATGTCATCAGCATATTGAATATATTTGCAATGAGGGGAGAGAGCATCCCAAATAGTAACTGTATATAAATTGAACAATAACGGACTGAGAACAGACCCCTGTAATAGTTATTTATGTACCAAGGACGAAAAACTGTCTATTATAGTCGAGCATGCAAATTGCTAGCTGAGGCGCAGCCGAGGCTAGCAAGCAGGCGAGACAATAGACAGTTTTCGCCGAGGTGCATATTACATTTTTTCGTCGTCCCCTACGCTTTTATGAAAGTAAGAACTCACCTATTTGCTACCCCCGGCTACGTCCCACTCTCCCAACTGCAGACTCGATCATAATTCAAATAAAATTATAAAAAATGTATTCTGATTTGAAGTGTAACAACTCTCTATTTAAATCATATTACTACAAAATTATCAATCTCGAAGATGGATATTGAAAGAACAGTTTGTGCAATTATTAATATTAATTCCTGCTGTCGAAGAAGATGCCAGAGACAAGTTTTGATTTTGGGTACTTGTTGATGCAACTTCAGATGCAGATGCTCCGGCATCACTATTTCTAAAACTTTCCTCTCGGAGTGCTTGACCAGTTAAAATACTTTTTGATACATTTATTTTATTGGGAATGGAATCCTCAATGTAACCCTCGGCGACTGTTGAGGATTTCCATCCTCCGTGCTGTTTTAGTGACAGCATATCTGCGCCGGCATTGACTAAAAGTGTTGCAGATGTGCGCCGATAACAATGCCCGGTGTACTCTAGTTCGTTCGGCAATTTTAAGTATTTTGCGATTAAGCTAGGTATCTTTGCAAATGTATGCACACCAACCACTTGCACTGTACACTTTCCTGATTTATAATTGACAAAAAATATATTATGATTACAATGCTTCGGTCTTAAGTTGGCGTATTGTCGAAATATTTCTAAAGGATTCACTCCGTCGCAAAGTTTGTCTGTAACTGTAAAAACACGCCTTTTACCATTTTTTGAGTCTGGAATGGTTATTACAAGCATGTTGCTTTGATAAACAATATCCTTGGTCGTTATTTTACGTAGTTCGTCTCTTCGACAAGCCCCAGCAATTCCAATAATCAAACAGAGCTGAAATATAATATAACAATAAATGCATCAGCAAAATAAATAAAAACATTTTACCTTGTGCAAAAGATAAGTGTCATCAGGGGCATCACCAAGAAATCTGTTTATTTCATCTCGACTGAATACTCTAGATTTTTTCGCTTTGTACCCAACGCTTTGTTTTTTCAAAAATGCAATAAGTTTCGGAAATTTGGATATGTTAACGTTTTCCTTGATGGCTAGTGTAGACTTTAGCATAGAGTATATTGACCATAGCGTCGAGGACTTATAATTATTCTCATCAGCTTTACTAGAAAAATAGGCCAGAAGAACATTTTCTGAGAGATTCTCGACCTTATGTTCCTGACGCCAGTTCTTGAATTTGTTGTATTGTTTTTCGTATAAAATTCGTGATTTCTGTGGGAGTAAATCCAACGTGGCCGTATTTGCCAATTCCCGTAGCTCCGGAGGAGTATTACTTACATCCACATCGCTATCACTATTCATTTTTGATTACTTTGAACACACACCGCGGTCTTATTCACACGTAAAATCTAGCGAATTTCGTAATTACTTCATTTGACAACAGCAAATGACAGTAATTGTCACAGGCGCCTATGTTTTTATTAAACGAAAATTATTCAATCGCCGCTCTCGAACAGTGCCGTACCATAGCAACCGCAGCGGACGAAAAGTGTTTGCGGACGAAAAGTGTTTGCGGACGAAAAGTACTTGCCTCCAATAATAGTCGATTTTTCGTCCGGAAATCAGTACGTAAAATGTAACTTTTCGTAGAGGTCGACGAAAAAAGTCCTTTGAAGTTTTTCCTGTGACCCCATAATTTCCCTTGCTTGTCTCTTATAAAAATATCTTTCTCTTTGATTAAGTTATAAATTATCCTAACAACATTTTTATTAATACGTAAGGCCAAAAGATTTGATATAAGTATATCTGGCATGACATTATCATAGGCAGACTGAATATCAAGAAAAATGGCAACAGTTTGATTCTTTTTTAGTTTGTTTATTTGTAAGTCCATATAAAAGTCGAAGAGAGCTTCTGTAGTGCCTCTTCCTCTTCTAAAACCATACTGTTGATGAGGTAATATATTATTATGCTCGACCCACCACTCCAGCCGATATTTGATCAACAACTCAAAAGTTTTTTTAAGCATGAAGTTAATGCAATAGGACGATAGTTACTATCCAGAAGATGCAATGTTGGTTATCAAAAGCAAGAAAAACCTAAACAAGGATAGGAATATCTACATCGATTCGGATATGACTACCCTTCAGATGGACAATATCAAAAAAATAAGAGAAGAATTCAAACAGAGGAAAGAAGATGGCGAAGAAGATATATTCATAAAGTACTTCAAAGGTATTCCAAAAATTATGAAGAAAGCAAAAAACCAAAATTAAGGAAATCAATATCAGTATTTTATCATAATGTAAGCGGCATTAGAACTAAACTAGCAAAATTTCAACATGACGTATTATGCTCTGTTTATGATGTTAAAATAATTGTGGAAACATGGTTAAATTCTGAATACTCAGATCAAGAATTAGGTTTGGTAGGCTATGATTTATTTAGGTTAGACAGAGATCCAATAGCAACCAACAGATCTAGGGGAGATGGTATACTTATAGCTGTAAAAAGTGAATTTTGTCCAGCACATATCTCAATTGATCCAACAATCACAGAACAGTTATTTGTTAGGGTTAATCTTGATAACAGCTCAATTATTATACTGGCTGGTATTTATATACCGCCATCATCTGATATAGAGAGATATATAAGAACTTGTAACTTCAGTACAGAGTATTTCTGAACAGTATAAAAATTGTAGGTTCGTCGTTTGCGGAGACTTCAATTTACCCGAAGCAACATGGTTCAATGATGATTATGGACTAAAGGTTAATTGTCCGCACAATTCCCCGGCAAATATTTTATTAAATGGTTTCAGCTTTCTGAACCTCTATCAAGTTAACTCCCTACCGAATAGTAGAAATGTTTATTTGGACCTTATTTTCACTAGCTTTGATGATATATTAGTAACTGAGGCAATAGATAGAATTTTAGACAATAGTGTTCATCATTCTGCAGTTACATTTGAAATCAAAATCAAACCCACCAACTTTCTTGGTTATGAAGAATACTATTACGACTTCAAAGTTGGCAACTTTATAGGTTTGAATGATTTCTTTGCAGGTGTCAATTGGGAAGCATGTCTTAATAAGACAGATGTAAATTTAGCGGTGTCCGATTTCTATGAAATAATATACTATGGCTTGAATACATTTGTGCCAATGAAAAAATTTACTACATCTAATTTTCCTTCATGGTTTAGTCCACAACTTAAAAAACTAATCCGTCAGAAAAAACACTCTCACAAATTATACAAAAGCACAGGTGATGTAAATCACTACTATGATTTTTCACAGTTACGATCACAATGCGAGCAAATGAAAAAAGAATGCTTTAATAATTATGCAAAAAAAACTGAAAATAACCTATTCCACAACCCGAAACACTTTTGGACATTCATTAATAATAAACGAAATAATCATAAACTACCCTCGGCTATGCATCTCAATAATACTATCAGTGAGAACACCAAGGATATAGTTGCTCTATTTGGCAACTATTTTTCATCAGTGTATAGTAATGACATTGTAAATCAGATACCCCACTATAACTATCGGAAGAACTGTGTCAACATTAGCAATTACTCAATAGATATTAAGGAAATTATAGATACGTTAATCAGGGCTCCTAACAAATTGTCCTTCGGTCCTGACGGAATTCCATTGTACTTCCTGAAATCATGTCTATATACGTTAGCACGACCATTACAAACTCTATTCAATCAGTCAATAGTATCAGGAATTTTTCCAGAATCTTGGAAGCACAGCTTTTTAACGCCAATCCACAAATCAGGCAATAAAGACAACGTGGAAAACTATAGGGCAGTTTGTATGCAATCAGAAATTCCTAAACTTTTAGATTGTATAGTCACAAAGAAAATATCATGGGATGTCGGTTCAGTTGTAAATCCTGAACAACACGGTTTCTCACCACGGAAGTCTACTGTAACTAATTTGCTGGTATATGAACACTTTTTGTTTACTTCTCTAGAAAACCGGCTTCAAGTGGATTCAATATATACTGATTTCACTAAGGCCTTCGATCGCATCAACCATGAACTGCTTATTGCAAAGATCAAATCCTTGGGTATAGATGGTAATATTTTAAGGTGGATTAACGATTATTTAACCAATCGAACTCAGTATGTCAGATGCGCAGGGGCAATATCTCCAGCGATTAGAGTAACTTCTGGTGTTCCTCAAGGATCACATATTGGTCCAATATTATTTAATCTTTTTGTTAATGATGTAGCAGAGGTCATAAAACACTGCGAGTTTCTAATGTTTGCTGATGATCTCAAGATATTTAGGACAATTAAATGTAAAGAAGATACTGAGCTTTTACAAGCAGATTTGAGTAATCTATCTAGATGGTGCGATACAAATTTACTAAAACTAAATCTCAAAAAATGTTTTCAGATTAGCTTCACAAAAGTTACCAATCCCATATTCGTAAATTACAAAATAAAGAATGTCAATTTACAGATAACTGATACTGTCAAGGACCTTGGTGTTTTTTTTTATTCAAAACTGACCTTCAAGACCCACATTACGAATTCTACCTCTAAAGCCTTGAAAATGTTAGGATTTGTAACTAGATCATCCACTGACCTCTCAATCAATTCATACAAAATATTGTACTGTTCCTTGGTAAGATCTTTACTCGAGTATGGTAGCCTGGTGTGGAATCCAATGTATAATATTGATAAGGATTCAATTGAAAAGGTGCAACACCGTTTTCTTCGTCATTGCGCATTCAAAATAGGTCTCACAAGAGGTACCTATGAATATGATAATATTCTGTTGGATTTGAATACCCTCGAACACCGAAGAGTAGAACTTGATCTCAGTTTCTTACATAAGCTTATAAATGGTTACGTGAATTGCCCAAGCTTACTACAGAATATAAATTTTAACGTAAATGAAAAAAGAACTCGTAATTCTGAAATCTTTAAAATTAACTTCCACCCAACAAACTATGGTCAAAATCTCATATTGATTTATTCAACTCTGCAATATACCTACCTTCAAAAATCAAATAAAAAAGATATAGCTGAAGTCGCCTGTAGTGTTAAGTTTGTTATGTTCGTCAAACTGTATGTATTGGAAGTTTTAGCTGGATTGTAATATGTACATTAATTTAGCACTAGTATTATATTCAACAAAGCTTAGTTATTAAGTACTGCTATTGTATGCAAAAATGGATTTTCCGTAAATAAATAAATAAATAAATAAATATTTGGATCTTTTCCTGGTTTTAGAATAGGAAGTAATATAGTTTCATTCCAGGTCTTAGGAATGCTTACGTTATTCAACCATAAATAATTATAAAAATCAACCAGCCATTTAAAAGCATGAGAAGGCAAATATTCAATCATTTTATATGATATTTCATCTTCCCGGAAGGGAGTTTTTCTTATTTTTAATGACACTTCTAACCTCATTCACGGTGAAAGAATAATTAATATCTCTATTAACGTCAATATGTTCCAGGATCAAGGGAGATCTCTGAACATCATTAGGGCAGAAATTGTCTAGAAATGATTCACAAAAGGATTCATTATCAAGAACATGATAACTATTGTTATGAGAATTAAATGAACCAGAAAATCTTTTGATTTTCTTCCACACTTGAGAAATATTGGAATCCCTGGAAAGAGTTTCAGTAAAATTACGGAAGGAATATTTTTTTTTTATTTTGAAAATTCTCCTAGATCTAGCTATTTCTTTTTTAATCGCAATAAAATTACTTTCATTTGGATTTGCTTTGAATTTTCTGAAGGTTTCCTTTCGTTTTTTAATAATTTCCAAACATTCATCATCCCACCATGGGGGAGTTGATGAATATTTACATATATTATCTATTATCTCTAGTTATAATAGGAGCACTTTGATGAAAGTTCGTTTTCATTGAATGAACTAGATCATCATATGAGGAAATTTCAATATTTTCTATAAGGAAATGATATTTTTGCCAATCTGTTTTTTTATGATTGTATTTATTAAGAACTATATGGTCATCATGAGATTGATAGAACAGGTTCAAATTCCTGAATGTAATTTCTGCTATAATTGGGAAGTGGTCGGAACCATATAAGTATCATTTAGGGTAGTACAAGAAACAAAGTCATTCAAAATATTTGGTGAAGATAAAATTAAATCAATAACACTTCTGGAGAGTAACGAAATTACAGTAGGTTACCCAATGAACACACATATGTCTGCCATATACCATTTGGAGTTCACCGAGACAAATTTGAAACATTTCAATGATCTCCGTTTGGTACATTTCTGACATATAATTCAAAACCTACCGGTATCTTTCAAATGGCATATCACTATATACATATCGGACATATAAGAGAGCTGAATTTGTTACTGTGCTAGATGGTTTCATTGCAACAACTTTGTTCGTTTTATGACATATGTATGGGTTCAAAATTTGTACATATAGATGAACATTGCACGCCATTGATCATGATATGAACCAGATATGTACCGGATATATAAGTTACCCAAATAATGAAAGGTACTCGAAAATTTTCGGGAAACAACTTTTTTCATGTCACGAAACATTCTTTTCCAGTTAACGACAGGTAAAAGAAGACTATGATGTGTCAGACTGCCTCAAGCGCTCAGGCCAAGATTTTGTATTTGAGGTTATATAGTATCATGTTTGTGTTTGTGAAACTTTGATAGAAGTTCAGCCCCCAGATTCTATTTCACGAATTCGATTGTCGAGTAGCTCAGACTGTGACTGTAGTATACGTTGTACCGAACATATACGCATATTCTAAGCAATTCGATAATCGAATTCGTGAAATAGAATCTGGGCTCTGGTACCACCAGAACACAGAAGAAGGGAGGGTTACAGAAGCGACACAGTCCGGCGGCACCTTTGATCTTGGTGATCCCAAATAAAATGACCTTGGGTAGTGTTTCTGTCACATTTAGATGGCTTTTGCCTCCATTCAGGAAAATTTAGCCAGCTCGCTTTCGGAGGATACTACTTCTACTAGTTCTACGTCTCATATTGATTCGGTATTCCAAGTTGTTATCTGACGAATAATTATTGAATTATGTTAAGTTTAACGAAGTTTTTTCTAGAAATCGTAATAATATATGAAAAAATGTTTAGAGATAAATTAAAACTTATCAAAACATAAAAGGGAATCATCTGCGATCGTTCAAGGATCGATTGGAAATTGTCCAAATCGTTTGGTAACCTGAAGAATGAAGTTTTCTTGTCCGAAGTGCGATTGTGGCATCCACGCACGACACAATAAAATCCACCATTTTTTTTTGTTCACTCATTGGAAATAATTACTAGTACAATGAAAACAACAAAACTGTCAGTTTCCTCCAATTTTTAGCAAACTTTGCTGAAGCAACGATACAACTATCATAAACACACACAAACAATAACATTCGAAATGGTTGACATTAATGACATTTGACAATAATGACATTGATTGAAAAACTACCACTTGCGCATTGGAATTTGGAACTGTCAAATGAGGAGAATGTCGCTTCTGTAACCCTCCCTTTTCTGTGGTTTTGATGTGAGTTTTTTGGTTATGTCTGTGTCTGGGAAGTGGCCAGTGGGAAGTTCATCATCCAAATACGCCTCTATCGGAAAATATTTGAACTAGTTCATCACGTGAAACAAAAACAAACTTCAGAATGTGAAATTACACACATTACACTTCTCTAACACATTCACACACAGATTAGTCTACACATTTGTTTTACACAGAACTTTGCCAAAATTCGAAAAACACAAGGTACAATACAAAATACAACGTAAACAATTAGTAAACATATTATGTTTTTGACAGATTACGATCAGCTGATTACGGTTTGTTGCCGACATTTTTGAACAGACATCAGCGCCCTCATCAGTAGAAATTCTTCCCAATCGGTTTATCAAGAATGGAAATTACCGATAGACGACAGATGGCAGTGATGTTCTATTTTCAAATAATATCGTTTGTGTTCCGTATATCGTTTCGGTTAATCAGAGTGGTTCTATCTTTCTTTCTTGGATGGACTCGACCAATATCACAGCGTGAAAAAAAGCACCGCTCTGGTTGTGAATCAAAGAAAAAATGCTCTAGGTGCGATAAATAGTTATTTATGATATAAGTGCTAAAAGTGATATTTTATTTTGTGAGAAGGAAAGTTTGGGACACGACGCCGAACAAAATAAAATCACTTTTGGCAGGTTTATCATATCATACACTATTTTTCTACAAACACCATTAAAAATCCAAATTAACGCATACCTATATTACATTGATTAATTGATAAAATACTAGCCTCGAGATTATCAGTTTTGAATCCAATTTCAATTTCAACTAATCTATTCATGAAACAAGTTGCCAAAAACAGAATTTGTTGATTTGTCTTTGTTAAAAATCACGAATTATTCTTTCTTCGTTCCTCGATAGAAAGTGATCCTGAAAATGAATTTCTACCGCCGGAAATTGAAGAAGCTGCAAATGAAGCTGCTTTCGAATTATTGCCTAGTAGGTAAATCAAAGCGACAGTATTTCATACAATCGTTTCTTGAAATGGTGAGATCAGAAAAATGTCAGTGGCAAGGAGGCCAGTGAAAAAGTGCTTCTTGCATACCTACTTTGAAGAAAAGTCCAAAATATGGAAATCGTCAACGCTTTGGTCGAATTAATCTATGTTGAAGTCGGTTATGAACATAAATAATCATGACATAAGCAGATATTACAAGCTTGTGGCTTTCTTGAAGCGAAATGGTGAAGGATATCGACCGAAAAAGTCAAAAGTATTGACAAGGGAACAAATCGACAAATTTCTCGCAGAGGCCCCGGATGAAATATATCCGCAGAAAGTTGCTGCGATTTTTGGTGTTTTTGGAGTCTGTCGTCGAGAGGAACTGTGCAATTTGCCATCAAATAATATCGAGGATTCCGGAACTAACTAATTAATTAAATACACTTCATTTTGAATTATGAGATAAGATGACACTCAACATCAGGCCTCGAGAGATATGCCCCAAATTAAATTCGATACCATGATCGAAAGAAATCAATGCTTTTTTGGAATTCGGAAATGAACTGTAGCTCAACCTCCTTTAAAAAACTTTGAATTTCTGAAAGTGACGAAATGAGTTAGATTCGTAGACGTTTTCCAAAGGAAAGTGATAATTAAAGCTCCTTGAGGAATTGATAGAATGAATTTAGTTCGTGGAATGCATAGAACAGTAGTTCAGTAGCCAGTCTATCATTCAGGGCTATTCACTAAGCAGAGTTGTTATGGATAGCGACTAAAAATTGTCGTTATTTTCAAGGTCAGTTGCTAAGCGCGAAATTGGTATTCACTTTTCAAGTTAAGTTGCTACTATAATGACCAGTTGCTGTGAGTAGTGGTTCACAGGCAACTGCTTTAGATATCTTGTTGAGGAAAAACAGCTTACCACCGTCATTTATGGCAAGTTATTATCAGAGTTGCTACGACGGTTAGCAACTGCCATAACCACTTTACTTAGTGAATAGCCCTTGAATATGAGTTGAAAATGTATGCCTATTGTGGATTGAGAGCATTGCGTGATCAGTATATCACACAGTATTGCAAAAATGTGTCACTCGCTATATCGAAGTGAAATTCAAGTCCTGAACACAATCCTGAACAACTTTCTGCATTGTATAGTGTTCATCAGATTTGAAATCGTTCTGCAGCTAACAATGTTTTGGATCATTGAGGAGTGCCTGTAGTTCGTTAATAAAATAGTTGACAATTTCAGTATTCATTCCTTCTTTTGATGTGAGTTGACACAGTCTAGTTATCTGCAGATTGTGCTTATATGGTATGACGGCGTGAATCACATAAAATTAAGTTTTTATGTTGTGTTGAAATATCCTATAAATGATATACATTTAATTCAAGTTTCGTGCTTGTTATAAAGATGTGCAAGAATAGTCAATTCCATATCGGTCAATGTCTGTCGCGCCATATTGACAAGGGATTAGTTGTTTTGACATCGACTCTTCGTACTCTTCCTGGCGTTTCAACCAAACCCATTCTGGTTAGTTTGTTTGTGATCCATTTTCCTTCATTTTGAGTAGGAATCTCTTTGAATGTCATTCATTCCATTCGAGTTTCGCCTGCTTGGTATAAAAATTGAGCAAGAAAAAGTGGATTTAATATAATCTAATGCTCTTCGGAAGAGATGTTCTTAAAGAAGATTTGAAGAAGAGAAAGCCGAAAACAGTTCCTCAAAACTACATCCTCCCCAAAAATACTCAAATTTCTACATAACGATTTCATTCTTCCATTACCTTTTGTTTTAGTAAAAATTATGTTCCACAGAATATTTCTCTCATATATAAAATGTCCCATGAGAGCAATGCAATTATCGAAAACTTACAGCGGTAATTGCATTGTATCAAGTCACCATAAAAACACATTTGAAACCGTATCGCTGGACGTCAGTAAACAACACAAATAAATGTCAGATAGACTTCAAAAATAGAAAAAAATTTCGCGCTTAGGTGAGTACTCCATACAATCTATAGAGGAAAGTATAAATGAACAAAAAATAACATTTCCTTGAGAATTTCTTTATTCGTGAAATATTCCAATGAATTACATTCGTGCATAAAAATGACCAGATAATTTTGCATTCAAGCGTGGTATTTTATACAAATTGCATCCGGTTATTTTCTTATTTTGTAAAAGAGCCCTCGTCCTTCGGACTCGGGCACTTTCGCCAAAATATGAAAATAAACTTGCAATATTTAGATATCACGCTTTCTTGCAAAATTATCGGTAATTTTTATGCACTCGTGCAATTATAACCGATAATGGCATATTGTGGTCGATTCATGTTCATATAACCAAAACTTAAGGTAGCTTAAAATATTCAATGAGTCCGAC
>JAVJAQ010000428.1:0-13184 GCA_032362365.1 Zygogramma bicolorata | reverse complement strand
AAATAAACGAAGTTTACAGCATACAGAACATTCTCACGATACTAGGAGCAAATCGAAAAATATAGTGCAATCAAACTCTGGCAAAAAGGCGAAAATAGGACAAAGATCCCTTTCTTTCCTCTCCTGCAAAATGTTCAACGCACTAGGGGATAGGTATGTACAAAGGGGATATGTTGCACATACAGTTGGTAAACATACTAAAAAATAGAATAAAAAGTTACTTACATGAAACAGACAGACTTATGATGCACTCACTCGTGGAAGTTCAACATGATGTTGAATATTACTTTCTCTTATTAAATATTTCAACACAGCTAGATATATTCATTTTATGTATGTGTCGAGTCAGATTGTTTAATATATCTGTTTCAATTATTTCACTACAATCATTTTTGTTTTTTCCATAAATTACACTCATTTTATAATTTTTTTTTTTATTTTTTTCATTTTATGTTATTCACCTAATTCAAATATTGTATTTTCTGACCTATTTATCTCACTTTGACTAATTTGTTTGTTTTCTGTATATTTGTACATTTCATGTTATACATTCACACTATCACCTTTATATATTTTATCATTTCACACATTTCAACTATTCAGTTGATTTTATTTTTTAGCTCACTGTTTACCATATTATTCATATGAGATGTAGTTAAAGCCCCCATGATTTGATTTGCTAAGCTTTATATGACTCAATATTCAGGAAACCCATGCGCAACCCTAGGGTCCTCAATGGGTGCCCCTGATTATTTGGTTATATTTCATAAAAATGGGCAATATGTACACCCTTTTCATCATACACCCGCAGCCATGTAACTACGCAACTGCGGTTCATTCTCTTATTATTTGCAAATACTTTGTATTGTTTTATGTATATTCTTTTAAATGATGCAAATAAATTTATTATTATTTATAGCTTAATAATATTACCTTGATAATAATAACGCATAATGAACCCTCAATCACTCGCGCCCCAAAAAATTACGCGAGCACTCGCGTGTGAGAGTTTCTCTCACACAACGACTAGATCAAAGTTATGTTTGATGTTATTGTTTTTATTTAATTTTTTGGAAATGAAACGAAAATATAGATAATGTTGAAGGGTTTATTTTATAATATTAACGAAAAATAAAACTGCCAGTATAGTTTGAACAACACAAATAAACTTGTGCAACAATGTGAACACAACAAAGAAAACAACCCTGTATATATCTTTTAAATGAAACTCAGATAAAAATCATGTGAATATAGGCTAAAGTAGAAACAAATGATCATAAAAATTCAATTATCTGAATTATCACTGTTGTCGTTTACACCACAACACGTTCGACATGTGAATGTCGTATGCTCCGTGCAAATCGCAGCGTTGCAGCTAACACATCGCTTTTTTGTCTTCCTGTTCTTTCTCCTGGGACAAAACGTACAAAAACCTGATGAAATGTCTCTGTTGTGATCAATCTGAGGCAAATTTAAGTATGCCCTCAACATGCTTCGGATATCAATTGGCAAGGACCTAATTGATGAACGCCTAACTAACAACGGCTTAATCAAATCTTCCGCCAGTTTATTCAGATGAATTCTACGTTCTTCAATGA
Organism: Zygogramma bicolorata; assembly: GCA_032362365.1. NCBI lineage: Eukaryota > Metazoa > Arthropoda > Insecta > Coleoptera > Chrysomelidae > Zygogramma > Zygogramma bicolorata. The sequence goes on along the minus strand of JAVJAQ010000428.1, from coordinate 11,586 downwards.
CACCGGTATTAGTTTTATAAACAATATTGGAATTAATAGCAGCAACGTCTAGAATTGTAAAAAAAATTCTAAGGGGCCATCGACAAGAAAATCTAGAAACAGAATATGTTGATTTTAACTCATCAACCACGTCGACGCCACCTTTGGTTAGGTTGTAAAAGGTGACAATCTCAGGTTTCTGCAGGTCGCCAGACTCAGGATCTATGTTGTCTCCAGAATGAAATGTAGACAACATCAGCACATTTTTTTGAGGTTTTGGTTTATATGACAATAATACAGTGTCCTTCTGAAATCCAAACATGCTACTAGGTACAGGTCGCTTCGCATTTATAAATACTGGTGGAATTTCCTTTTTGTTTTTTCTGAGGGTACCGACTATAGTGGTTTTCCTACCAATTAGTTCTTTGGCTAACGGCATTGACGTAAAGTAATTGTCCATAGTTATATTCCTACCTGTATCTAATATGGGATATGCGATACGCTTTACCACAGCAGAAGCAGAATTGTCAAGTTGAAAAGGCCCAGCCGGCTGTTTTCCTGCATATATCTCCATATTACTCGTATAAAACATCCTGGAATCAACTAAGGCATATATTTTAATGCCGTATTTGGCCGGCTTATTGGCTATATATTGCCTAAATTCACAACGGCCTCTAAAGCTCTCTAACATTTCATCCACTGTGCAATACTCTCCAACTTGATAATTTTCTTGACATTTGGATACAAATTGTTCAAAGATTTCTCGAATGGGAGCCAAATTATCATAAATTTTTCTTTGGTTTCTGTCATTGATATTATCAAATCTCAATGCTCTACCTAGAAGATGAAATCGTTCTCGTGACATCGTTAGCAAGCAGGTGCAAATATTGAATTATCCCAAAGTTCTTTAGTATTCACGTATTGAGCCTTCCGTACCCCAGCCATGTATAGGAGGCCAATGAAAGCACATATTTCTATGGTATCCGTATCACGGCAATCTCTTTCTCTGCTATAATTATTCCGTGATTCGGCCAAATAAATATTAGTGCAATGCACAATTTGTTCAATAATCTCCTCTGTTATATATAATCTCCAGCAAGTTGCCACAGTATTTGCATTTTTTGCAATATTTTTGACCGCAGGAAGATGAGTAATAATATTCCTTCTTGGTGTTCGTACATTAGGTCGTGGAGGATAAGCCATCCAGTAAGTTTTTTTGTCTTTACCAGTGAAATGGTGTATAGAACCGTATGCACGATTTTCTTCAATCTCCTGGACAAAATTTTCAACATCTTCATCGCTTTGTTCCGAATCAGTATTGTGTTCACTATGTTCACTGGCAGCATCACATTCGATATCTTCGCGTTCATCATCTTCCATAATTTCTTGGTTTTGCCCGTCTTCTTGACCCGTCCATGGTATATTAGCTAACATCTGCTCTCTTTCACTCTCTTCATATTTCATTCGCCCAAATTCCGCAAGCATCCGTCCTCTACTCATTGTTTATAATCTAAAACAATAAATTCACTATAGTAAGACATTTTGTATATAGAAAACAAATTCACTTACCAACACGAGTTTAATCGATCACAAAAAATAATAAACTACGTTAGAACTCGCGCGATGAAAGAAACTCTCACGGAGGCCTGCAAAGGGTCAACAAGTATCTGATACCTAATATCAATTCACACTAAATATTGCACATGCCTAAGATGCCTAGAAGTCCTGGTGACTCAACTGATTAGATTTTGTTTAGATTTTTGTGGCGAAAAAAACAATCGACGCTTTTGAAGGTTTCCCCTATTTTTTCGGTAGAGGGCGTTATGTTCCCATTTTTCAAATTTGATGACAAGTGTCAAGTTAATTGTCATATTGTCATGTCAGTTTGAAATTTTGATGTTTACGATGTTTTTATCATGTTTATTTATTGATTTCATTGCTTTTAAATATCGAAACGTTGTTACTGGTATCTCATTGTCCACCCATTATCCTTTAGGTTGCGATCTCTTCTCGCTAACCAATCAAATAAAAGTGGAAAAACCCGACTGCACATTATTTTCACTTAGTGCAAATTTAGCTTCAGACAAAACTGACAAGAGCGTGTTGGCGACATCTGTACATATTGTACGGAAACCTCCAAAAGCTCAATTATCCACCAAAAATCAAGCAATCCAGATTTCGCCACTTTTATCCCAAACTTCTACAGGTATAAGTAAAAACACCAGGGTTTCCAGGCATCTTACACATGCCGATGCATATTCAACAAGCGCTGTCAAAACTCAGCTGGAAGTGGGGGTAGCGGTATATGTGATTTACTGTTCATAGAATGTGCGTTTTATTAGCAGGCGTGAGAAAATTGCTCATAGCGCGAGTGATGCAGGGTTTTAACACAAAATTCGGTGTGTTTTGATCATATGTTTTGATGTTTTCAATAACCTCACATATCCAGTCCTAGAACGCGAGATTAGTCTGACGTTTGATGAAAACAAACACGACCTACCTCAATGTTTACTTGGTTTGAGGTTATGATTTTTGTGATTTGCTGATTGTTTTTCAGAATTTCCCTGTTAAAAAATGTTTTTCCATGTTCCAGCATAAAGGATAATGGTTGTTAAGTGCCTAGTGAAAGGATGAAAAAACTACAATTTAAAATCATGGAATAAAATCTGCATTTTACCCAGGTAAATGAAGTAGTTATGAAGACCATAGTAATTATCATTTTTTATTCAATTCACTGAAATGATACATGATAACATCTTGATCTCTACCTGGATTCTTAATTGATTTGTTTCAGTAATTATGGAATCTGCTATAAAATGAGGTGACCATGCCCTTCCAAGCTCATTACTTTTCTGTGCTTCCTGTATTCAGATCCTAAAGATGAGTGATCTATCTGAATATCATTCGACTCTCGACGAAACTCATCGTAGAAGATATTCATCTAAAATATCAGTTTTGGGTATTGATCCTTATCATGTTGATTTCAAGAGTGTTCTACCGAGCTCTCAATGTTTCCAAATATCATGTATCCAGATATTGTCAATTAGCTAATTCACACTAAAATGCATATACACTCAGTGAAATGAAAGCTTACAAAGGTTTGGAGGCTTACAATCAGGCAGCTTGTGGATGGGTTCGGAAAATATTTGTCAAGCATTTTGAAAAACCCATCTTGGTTTTAGGACAAGTAAGTCAGTTACCATAGCTGGGCATTAACTCGTTAATCCGTTAATCGTTAATTAACGAAGTTAACATTTTGATTAACGGATTAACTTTTGAGTTAACTTTTAAAAAGGTTAACGGATACGTTAACTTTCGTTAATATGTCCGTTAATCGTTAATCCAATGCCGAATAGTTTCCGCACGGCATCGTCAAGTGACGGTTAACGCGTGGCATCGAGTGAAACAATAACAAAACTAGATATATTTTGCAGAGGTGTGCGAGTGAGGAAGAAAACTGCGAGGAGATTTCTTTCATTTGACGTTTGATCATTTCATTACTCAGCGCAGGTGCTTAGGGTATGGCTGATATAAGGTGGCTATATACTGGTGTTTTCACTCCATATAAAAGATTGTCAGCAAATCAGACGACCGATATGGCCAACTTGATGAAAAATTTGATGATGTAGGCGTAATAGTACTGCAAAAAATCCGCCAGGTACCGGCACTCTTGCAGTGGAGATGACAGTCCTGTGTTGCCAAGTGGCCATGTCGTTGCGAATTCTGGTCCAGATCAGTAGAAACACAATGCAAATTTATTCCAACTGAGAAATTATTTTCAAACTACATGGAATAAATAACGCATAAAGTTAAACACAAATTTGGCGCGTTTTGGTGTTTTCAATAACCTCACATATCCAGTCCCGATAAATTCTCTATCCTTTAACAAAAACATCAGAATTGGCAACAGCGTGTTCCATGGATCGAGTGATCACGAAAATTAATAGAAATTTTTGATTACCAGCGCCCCTCATGGCCACTGATGAACTATCACGCCTTGTCCACAGGTTTGTCTGAAACAATATCGCAACATTAGAAACACCAGTATAGGGAAGAATATCGACCGATGAGGGCGCTGGTGGTGGTTAAACTTTATCCACCATTTTGAAATAGTTACCTTGTTTACATTTGTGAAATAACGCGCCAAACTGAAATCCAGTCATCAGTTGCCCCCGCTAGACAAGATTTTGGTGTTTTTTTGCTATATTTTCATTGTACGAAATTTTTCTCGTGAAGGTTAATATAACTGTGTTCATGATGCTTTGAATATCCGCACAATACCATTCATTGGAGGTGAACATAGATGCATTGTGTTTTAAAATCTAATGATATTTGTTCCAGGACATTTTTTAGTTTTAGTGTAGTGTTAGTGAACCAAAGAGGCTTTTATTACATGGATGATGAAATGCGCCATAACTTCGCCTAAAAATAGACAAACAGACACACCAGGTAAGAAGAAATCATCTCTCTTGAAATGCAAGTAACACACTGAAGCCGCTCTAGGTGGTGATTTATGCAGTTTCAGTTTAATATTCCAAGCCTTGTACCTGTCTATTTTCTCTTTCAATCCACTTTCCGTAATGTTTCCCACCAAAGATGTATTTATCTTTGGAAACGTGTGGAAAGACAACTTTGGATTTTGGTTCCTAGAGTTGCGGCAACTTGGCACCAAACATTCTGCATCCATGATTGTTTGTTATTATTAATCAAAAAAAATTATAACTTCAGATGAGATTTCCTAAATCAACACCAAAGAACTCAATAAATTCACACACATAAAATGGAAGCCGTTTGTTTGTGAAATTATAGCAGTGCGTTATATTTCCGCCAGATGTCGCATGAAATTATGAACTTCCCAATAATGACATCTTAGTCCGATAGTAACCACTACTCACCGATTTTTTGGCAGCGGTTTCCTGAGAAACTTGTAATCAGTGCCCATTTCAAGACACATGATAGTTTCGAGTTCAAAACAGACAAAGAAATACCTATGGTGTATAGTGAGTAATCAACATATATTCGGTTGTAGAATGATTCTAGAGATATATAGTAATATATTTTCATTTTGTAGTTCAACTAAGAAAAGGTATACTGCTTGGATGGCGGCCTTAGGAAGAGATGTAAACATCGAACAATTAAGTGCCAGAAATGTAGTTTGCAGCAAACATTTCACTGATGATGATTTTCTTCATGTAAAAGGAAAAAAAAGGCTCAAGCCCAATGCAATTCCATCTCTCAATGATGATACCGTAAGCAACTCGTTCAATAATGAAAACTAGTTGAGTTATGAAATACAGAATGAATGAAAGTAAACTGAATATTTGTTTCAGACACCACCACCAAAAATCGAATATAATTATGCCTACCACATCATCTGGTTCTCAGTTGAATATAAAGAAAATATCCCTGAAGATGTTGACAATTCACCAGATACTTCTGGGGTCAGCAGGTAATCACTTGTTTTATTTTAGGAAATTATTTTTGATGAAATGAAATTAGTTGATTATGGAAGTTATTCAGAATGACTTGTTATGTTACAGGGAATCATCCAAATCGAAGAAATCATCAAGCAGTACAATCACTTGTGATTCATTTACTGTGCCCACAGACACGTTCTTGAAAAGGAAATTGGAGACTACGTCTTCCAGTGATAGTGAGGGATTCAAAGGACCTGCCAAGAAGATAAGGAGGGATGTCAAAATGTTTCATAATTATAGGTAAAGTATGACCAAAACATTGATTCTCACCCAGTTTGAATAATCTTTAAATTGATATTTCAGTACATCTATTCCTAAAGTTACCAAATTCCTGCAAGAACTGCAAAATATAGCCTTCAGAAAAAGATGAAAATAAAAAAGGAGCAAATAAAAAGATTGAAGAGAAAAGTTACCAGTCTTAAGGACATTCTCATGCATCTGAAAAAGAAATCAATGATATCTAATGATGCTATGGAAGTGTGCAAGAAATCTTTTTCAGGGGTTCCTTCATTACTCATGCCAAGATTCATACAAAATTCCAAAAGAAGTAAGAAAGGCAAAAAGCAGGGAAGAGACACATTCCATGAAGAGTTGAGAAGCTTTGCCCTGACACTTCAGTTTTACTTCAGTAAAGCTTACAATTATGTGCGTAAGACATTCAATTTAGCTCTGCCAGCACCCAGCACTATCAGGTCTTGGTTGAGCAATGTGAACTGTGAACCTGGATAATCAGAATGTTCATTTATATCACTACGGAATATTGTAGCAGATGATAAAAGGCAAAATAAGGACACTATTTGTTCCTTGATTCTGGATGAGATGGCCATAAAAAAACAGGTTGATTTTATTGGAAAAAAATCATGGGGATATGAAGATATTGGAACAGGGGTACAAGACGATGACCTGAAATGTGCCTGTCTTATTATACTCTGTGCTAACAATAAGTATTATAATATTAATAATTAAATGATACAACATTTAGTACTTCATTTTTAATAGTAAATCCACACATGACTGACGTCGGTGACATCTGACATTTCTGACAGCCTTCAAGGTTCAAGGACTTGTCAATGTTACCAACATATCTAAACATCCTTCCCTTCAAGAATTACAAACCCATTAACAAAAGAACTTAAGTACAAATTCAACATATCTAAACATCCTTCCCTTCAGGAATTACAAACCCATTAACAAAAAAAAAATAAAAAATTCAAGTATGTATTGCAAGTTCATCAAACGAACAATGGAAAATTATTTTACATCTAATATGTATATAAATTTTACAAATATGACAAATCAGTAAATTTCATCTTACACTCACAGGAATATAAGTATTACAAATTATACAGTCAATTTTATCTTATTCTACTAAATTTTAAATTATCTCTAGGTATCTTTTAGGTATTTTCACTGTACGTCCTGACTTAGTAACATAGTTATTTGACTCTAAATCATTAGACTCAACACTTTGTGTCTCCTGTCCTAGAATAGGATCTTGTTTGTCATGGCTTGTGTTAGGTATATCATCATCGGGATTAATATTAGAATCTAATACAAAACGTCTTAATTTTAATTTTTTAATAAAATTTGAATTTCTTCTGTACACTTTACCATTTATTTCAACTAAATAAGACCTGAATGGTAATTTTTTTAAAATTCTACCATTTTCCCATATTTTAGAGAACTTATTCTGTACTAATACTTCATCATTTATATCAAACATATCAGCTTTTTTACTAGATTTATTATAATATAGTTCTTGTTTTGTTTTGTCAACTATAGTAGGGTCTTTTACAATTTTGGGTTCAAGATCACTGACCTTGACAGGCAACTTCGTCCTAAGATTTCTACTCATAAGTAATTGTGATGGAGAGTAACCCAGACCCGCAACACTTGAATTTCTATAATTCAAGAGGTAAAGATTGAAATCCTGATTATTATAACAACATTTCTTAAGCATCGATTTAACAACACCAACTGCTCTTTCTGCAAGCCCATTGCTCTGTGGATAATGGGGGCTGGTTGTAGTTATTTCAAAACACCACTGTTTGGCAAATGTATCTAAATTGCTTGATAGAAACGGGTTATTGTCAGCGACGACGATTTTGGGAATGCCAAATCTAGCAAATATTGGTTTAAGTGCTTTTATTATGGACAAACTTGACTTATCTTCAATTTTTAAAACCTCGATCCATCTCGAATAGTAATCAATTACAACAAGAAAATAATCTTTATTATATTCTGCAATATCCATTGCTATTTTATAAAATGGAATATTGGGAATCTCATGGGGACACAGGGGTTCTTTTATTTTGCTCCTGAGAAACCTTTGGCAAACTTCACATGACTGAATCATATTCCTTACATCAGACAAAATACCCGGCCAGTAAAAAAAATTTGTAATTTTATTTTTGATTTTTTCGAATCCTAGGTGAGTTTCATGAAGAAGCTTCAAAATGTAATTTCTTAGGCTGAAAGGAACTAATAACCGGTTATTGTAGTACACAAGTCCATCATCAAGAGTAATTTCATTACGCAGGTTATAATAATGCATCAAGTCATTAGTAAAACTATCTCTTGCAGAGTTTGGCCATCCTCCAGTATAATATTCTATAATTATTGACAAAACAGCATCAGCCTTTGTTTCCTGAACAAAATTATTGTATTGCACATCTGAGAATGACAATGTCACTCCTACTGTATGAACCATATCATTCATAGTAACATCATCATTAACTGGTTCAGGCTCTACATTTCTAGACAATAAATCAGCTATGAACATATACTTTCCTGGCAGATACTTCAATTCAAATGAATATGGCATTAATTTAAGCCTCAATCTTTTAATTCTGTTATTTTTAATTTTATTTAGATCTTTATTAATAATAGATGTTAGGGGTGAATGGTCTGTGTAGGCTGTAACTTCTCGATGACCATAAACAAAATTATGGAATTTTTGAAATGCAAACGTCAGTGCAAGTAGCTCTTTTTCAATTTGAGCGTAACTGGTCTCACAATCTGTGAGGGACCGACTTGCAAATAATATTGGTTTCCCTTCTTGCATGAGGGAACACCCTATAGCATCCATGCTTGAATCAGCTTGAATCACAACAGGTATATTCGGATTGAAAGGACTTAGCATAGCAATTTTTCCAACCATATCTTTAATTTTATTCAATTGGGCATCATGATTTGATGTCCATTCCCAGATAATACCTTTTTTTAATAACTGTCTCAAATGTGATAGGGATTCAGATAAATTTGGTAAATGGCTTCTCAAATAATTGACCATCCCCAATATCCTCTGAAGTTCCTTAACATTCTGAGGCGGTTTTAGATTTATGATTGACTTGATTCTCTCAGGATCTGGTTTATGTCCATTTTTATTAAATATAAATCCGAGATATCTTACTTCATCTACAAAATATTGGATCTTATCTGGGTTAAATTTTATGCCATTATTCCTAGCTACTTGAATGACCTGATCTACACTTTTTTCCAACTCTAACTCAGATTCTGCTGCACATAATATATCATCAAAGTAAACTGTTACCCCTTTGATGTGGCCAAAATACTTTGTGAGAAGTTTCTGAAATATTTCAGGTAGAACCGAAAGTCCAAAAGGAGCCCTGAGGTACCGATATATCCCAAAAGGGGTGCTGAATGAACATAGACGGCTTGATTCTTTACTCAAAATCAGTTGGTGAAACCCCTGCTTAAGGTCAAACAAACAAAAATGACTTTTATTTGCTAATCCTAAACTAATCTCCTCAAAAGTTGGAATTTCATAATAGTCTCTTACTAAAAATTTATTCAACTGTTGCGGGTCAATACATAATCTCAGGGATGAGTCTGGTTTTTCAACAACCACTAGATTGTTCACCCATTCATCTGGTTCACTTACTGGTTCAATGACACCTTTACAGACCAAATCGTCAAGTGTTAACTTAAGTTTATCTTTTATTTTAATAGGAACTCTTCGGGCAGGACATGCTTTTGGTATTGCATTTTTCTTTAATTTCAATTGACAAATATCAGGGAATGTTCCCAACCCATGAAAAACATCATTGTTTTCACTTAAAAATACTTTCAAGCTTTTATGACACTGTAGTGATTGAATTCTCGCAATAAGGTTTAAATCAAGACATGTTTGTAAACCTAGTATGGGAGCACACTTATATGAATTACTAACAACTACAAAATTGGCATTAGTTTGCACTTTCTTTTTACTTTCAAGTTTCAAGTCTATTGACCCTACAGGTTCAATTTTAAAACCACCAAAAGACTCCAACTTGATATTAGTTTTGTGCATGGGCAAATCAATACCAATTTTATTTTTCAAAATTTCCATGGGCAAGACGTTAACATCAGCTCCACTGTCAAGTTTGAATAGTATGGGAGAACTATTGACCACAACTTCTTCGTGCCACTCATTGGCCAGACTGATTTTGTCAATGGTTACAATACTCGATATGGCAAAATCATCTTCGCTACCATAGTTTTGGTCATTTTTTACTTCTTTAATTGATTTAAATTGTTCTGTATTCCTACATTTTTGAGCGAAGTGATTAAGTTTGTTACAGATGTGACAACGATGGCCCATTGCTGGACAATTATTAAACCTATGGTGATTACCGCAACGGCCACATACCCTTGTCACTTCAGTTTTTGCTCTGAATGACTGTGAATTTGAATTTTTACCTTGTCTTTTGTACATTGAAAATACTTCGGTTTGACGCTCATGGTCTTGTCGTTCATGGTCTCCTTCAAGCAATTTCATATTCGATTCTGCCAATTCAACTGCTTTACAAAAGGCAATAGTTTTCTCCAGTGTCGCTTCCTCTCTCAAAAGTCTTTCTTGTGTGGCTTTGGAATGGATCCCCAGCACTAACTGAGCTTTCAAAAGTTTATCCTCCTGATTCTCGAAGTCACACGATCCCACGAGTCCTTTGAGGTCCGTGTAAAATTTCTCAAATGGTTCTCCCTGCCCTTGTCTGCGGCTGAGGAATTTGAAAACTTCCATTGTTTCATTCTTTTTTTGGGGGTCAAATGTGCCTCTATTTCATCCAAAATTGACTTCACGCGTTTTCCTTGTCCTTGGGGGTTTTTTGTAATCGTATTATAAACATTCAAAGCCTCACGACCCATGAGGTTTTTAACCCTGGCTACTTGGACTTCCCGGGATTTTTCCAGGTTGTCTCCGTCGCTATTCAAATATATGTCTATTTGTTCCTTGAAGTTCTCTTAAAATTTTCGGCTAAATTGCCAGAATTCACGTTAATGGCGGCCCGGCTTCCACGGAACTCCATTTTGAGGATAAATAATTTTTGTTGTTTTTTTTTTTTTCACTTTTGAACTGACCAGTCTGAATACGACGATTCTAGTTTTCCGACTGCGCCATGTCTTATTATATCTCTGTGCTAACAATAAGTATAATAAGTATTATAATATTAATAATTAAATGATACAACATTTAGTACTTCATTTTTAATAGTAAATCCACACATGACTGACGTCGGTGACATCTGACATTTCTGACAGCCTTCAAGGTTCAAGGACTTGTCAATGTTACCAACATATCTAAACAGTGCCACTGAAGCATTTTTCCCCCATCCTGTTGATAAAAGAAATGTTTATATCATATTTGATGCATGTCATATAATAAAACTCCTACGAAATAATTGGTGTGCCTGTGAAGTATTTGTAGACAGCAAAGGTAGAGAAGTGGACTATGGACTTATCAGAAAACTTCATAATATTCAAGAGAGTGAATTATGCACAATGGGCACCAAACTAGGAAGGAGACATGTAGAGTGGCAACAACAGAAAATGAAAGTGAGTTCAATCAATTGTAAGTATCTTATTGTAAATAAAAATTATGTGTTTTCAGGTTAATTTAGCAGCACAAACAATTAGCAATAGCATCGCAGATGCTTTGGAGTTTCTGATGAATGACATAAGGCATCCTGATTTTCAGCACGCTGCAGGAACAATAGAATTCATCAGAGTTTTTGATAGAGCCTTCGACATCTGTAATTCCAGAAATCCTTGGGCCAGAGGGAGTAAAGCACCTCTTCGAGAGGCAAATGCTGAATATTGTTTCTTTTAAATGAAGCCATTGAATATACAA
>JAVJAQ010000426.1:465622-781043 GCA_032362365.1 Zygogramma bicolorata | reverse complement strand
AACACCCACATTTCGTTATGCCGTTATGCCCACACTCTATGAACATACCCGAATGATGCACTGTTGCAAAATTTACCGGATATTCTGCAATTTTCTGTTAACCCAATCTAACTTAACCTAACTAACCTAACCTAAAAGAAGGATGAATTTGGCAACAGCGCATCATTGGCGTTTGTTCGGAGAGTGTGGGCATAACGAAATGTGGGTGTTATGACATGTGGATGTTACGCACTTTGGGTGTTACGAAATGTGGGTAGAACGAGATGCTCCCACGCCGCCGCCTTATTAACATAACTCAAGGAGTTGTGTCAATCGACGCGATCCCGAAAGCACTCGTTGCCTTCGGAGAAGCTGGCAGATCTAGTCGTTTCCGAGCGAATTGTCCCGATGTTCTAGACCTAGACGCTCTGTGGGTCAATTCTTGAACCACACATGTTCGCTGAACATATACGTTATCACTAGACAGAGACTAGATCAATCAGATCTGTTGCAGCTTAGCAACAGCGTATATGCAGAACTGCGAGTAATTCAAGAATAGGGCTCCTAATTTTGAAAGTTCGAGGCGCGAATGGAACATCTAAACTTCTAGATGAATCAATCAGACTATATAAGGATGCATTTTCATCGGCAGTGTTTTAGTAAAAGTCTTGGATGTTCAAGTCAGCTAAGAAGTCTTAAGGTAGTACCAGCGCTAACGTCAGGCGCAAAAATTCTCGCCCTCTCGAGAGTGAAGAAGCGCTGCTATTGCACTGCGGCAACGTGTATACTTTTCCGCCCGAGTGTACCGCGCTCCGTATGCTCTTACATGGAGCCGTAGATCCGGCAACGCTGCATACTCTGCTGTGCGAGAAATGGATGGGACTCTTGACTTGTGTGAATACGCGTGTGCCTTTGAGTGGTCAAATTTCGAAAAAAAATATTGAGAGAATTGCTGAAGCGGGTATAACTTACGAAAAACTCGCAAATGTTTAGCAAGAAAGTGGAGAAAATGGCATTAGAGAAATGCTGTGGGGTGAGAATAGACAAATGCGAATAATCAAAGTGAAAAAAATTCTTGACAATGTTGTTAATCATTTCAAGAAATGAGCACTTAATGATTCTTTTCTTCATTCCTGATTTGGTTTTTTCGCTGAAAATTTTCATTTCAAGAAATAATTGCCCAAATAATTTCGTGAAGTCCTTGCTAATAATTTTATTTGTTATGGCACCAGATTGCAATCGTTTCAAAAATTACAGTAATACAAATAATGTCAACGACTTAATATGTACAAGTACATAAAAACTATGTGACGTCGAATGTTTCTTACACTCCAAAGAATAGACAATAAGAACGCTTTGACAAGAGACTTTCAAAACTTGCTTGTGATAAGAAGCCATATGTACCTAAATATAAGTACTAAAAATATGTATATTTAGTACCAAAAATATTTGTATTGAGTACCAAAAATCTTTGTATTTGTAAGAAGTCGACGGGACTTTAGTTTGTTGCGCCGAGTACTTGACAACCATTTCGACAGAGCAACTCGTGCGACGTTGCTACATAGTCCGGCTCGCTACTGCGGCGAGTGCGATAATGTAAACTTCTCTGTCTCATAATTCAATAACTAGAAGGTGAAATGCATTCAAACTTCGCACGAAATTTTCAATCTTGCTATAGTTTAATACAATCGGTTTTTTGCGCATGTCTATAAATTCGTTCTTTACTAAAAATGCAATTTTGCGTCAAATTTTCCAATTTCCCATAAGAGCCCATGCACTCGTGTGAAGTTAGCGTCGGGCGCCAGCGCCCAAATCTAGCGCCCACCCCCCACTCCTAAGTCCGGTTTACACCACACAAGTAGTGGACTGAGGTATTGTAGAAATCGACAAATCGACTCGGAGGTATTTTGTGTTCCCTTTAAGTTAAGTCTTAAGTCGAATAGTAATGGAACATGAGCCAATCATTGCTACACACTTAATAATTAAAGAGACCAACTTTGTCATATATTTTTTATAATAATGGTGTTACAGTTTTTCTGCACCCTATATATATATATATTTACAAATGAATGTGGTTGTTAATGTTGAATGTCAAGTGTGACAAGTAATATAGGATTGTTTTGCCTTCATTCTATATTATTCCTTTAATATTGCCTAAAGTAACGGTCCTTCGAACAAATAGTCAAAGATTATTTGCCAATCCAGCCAAAACCCCAAACATTTTGGTCCTTCTTGAGCCGGTTTACGAACCATGTCCACTAACAGTATGCAGCCTCCAAGGAGCAGCCACAAAACAAATCAGACTAAAATTTCGAGCCAAAAATCGTCGACGGATTCAAATATCTATAAAGAAAATACCAGATCAATCAAGAAATCCTCTAGCCGAATAAGTCAAGATTCAAGAGAAACACAAAAAAGACTTCTGGAACTGGAAAAAATGGAATTGACGAAAAAATATGAGTATGATTTGAAACTCATAGAACTTGAAAAACAGCACCTGAGAAATGAAAGTATCAGAGACTCAGGCAGTATTAGAACCCACACTTCAAACAGAACAGAGCCACGAAAGGTTGAAGAATGGTTAGAAAAGACAAGTATTATACCAGATGAACCTGTGCCGCCACATAAAGAGCCCATAGATATAAATAATTTTTTGATGAGACAATCGACTTCAAAAGATCTACCTATTTTCGCTGGAGACCGATGGACTGGCCCAATTTCATTAGTCAATTCAAGGAATCGACTGAACTATGTAAATATTCGAAACGCGAAAATATGTGCAGACTACAAAGATGTTTACGCGGAAAAGCCAGAGACAGTGTAGAATATCTTTTGAAATTTCCGGAACAACTGGATAAAGTATTAACCGTTCTGGAGAGACGATTCGGCAGATCGGAATACATTATTGAAGAAATCGTCAGAAAAATTAGCCACATACCCTATATAAAGGAATATCAATTTGAAGCCCTTATTGATTTCTCGAATAAAGTTTTGAATTTGGTAGCTACTATCCAGAGTTTAGGCCATCACGGACAGTTTTATAATACGCAGGTGTTGAATGAAATGGTCAATAAACTTCCACCAATCCTCAAATTACAATGGGGTGCCTATTTGAACGGTGGAGAAGCTGCGAACTTGATGACATTTTCTAAATGGATTGAAAACGTTTCTGAAAGTGTGGGCCATGTATCCAGACCAAAATTCAATGACGACAGAAGACCAAAACATCATGAACCATTGCCGAGAAGAACAGAAATGAATTTTTCAACACGAAATGGAAACGTCCGATCATGTTCCTACTGTGAAAATAGCGATCATTCAATAAATAAATGCCAATCTTTTGAAAATTTAAACACATCTGAGAGATGGAAATGGGTGAAAACTAAGAAAATTTGTTTTTCATGCCTGAAACAGAATCACCAGATCCAGCAGTGTCGCTTCAAGAAAATGTGTGGTCGGAATGATTGTAAAAAGTTTCACAATCCTATGCTACATGAAAACCAACCGCAGCCAGATGGAATGCATAATAGTGGTGAAACCAGTACTTCTTCTGCAACATGTGAAACTAATTTGAACATTTTAAATACAAGAAACAAAAATGTGCTTTTGAGAGTTGTTCCCGTCATCTTGACAAGTTCTACAGGTTTTCAAGTAGAGACTTATGCACTTTTCGATGAAGCCTCTACAATTACAATGATTGACGAGGATATCTCTGATAAACTAGGTTTGCAAGGAGAAATCCAGCCACTTTCTCTTCAGTGGACCAATGATTTATCTAATTATGTAGGAAATTCCAAAGTAATTATTGGATACCCAATATTCGACACGTTGTGAAGAAGATTGCGAGAAGTTGCCTGATATGTAAGAAAAGAAATTGTCGAACTGAAGAACCGATGATGGGTGATTTACCTGAAGGAAGACTTGCCGCCTATGTTTTACCGTTCACACATACAGGAATGGACTATTTTGGCCCACTAGACGTAACAGTAGGGAGAAGACGAGAGAAAAGATATGGAGTCATCTTCACCTGTTTGACGATACGAGCCGTACATGTAGAACTGGCTGGTTCACTAGACACCAATTCAGCCATAATGGCCATTCGGCGATTTATTTCAAGGAGAGGAAAACCAGTCCATATCTATTCTGATAATGGGACCAACCTGAGAGGAGCCGAAAGAGAATTGAAACGAGCCATTGCGGAGATTGATCAACAAAAGATGACCCAAGAATTATCCAATAGAAACATAAATTGGCATTTCATACCTGCAGCAGCTCCTCACATGGGAGGCTCGTGGGAGAGGTTAGTTCGATCAATAAAAACAACATTATATGTTATCCTCAAGGAGAGAGCACCAAAAGAAGAAGTTTTGAGTACTCTCATAGCCGAAGCAGAGAACATTGTGAATGGAAGACCATTAACACATATTTCTATCGACCCAAAAGATATGGAAAGCATGACACCTAATCACTTTCTGATTGGAACGAATAATAGAATAGACGCACCAGGAAACTTTTCAGAAAATGACTTGTGCTCAAAAAGACAATGGAGGATCGCCCAAGCATTATCGAATATGTTTTGGAAACGATGGTTGAAGGAGTATCTCCCAACTTTGAGAAAACGAACGAAATGGCATGCCAAATCGGAGCCCTTGAAAATTGGAGATTTAGTTCTTGTGGTAGATGACAAAAACCCTAGAAATTTATGGCCATTGGGAATGATAACTAATGTATTTCCGGGAAAAGACGGTCAAGTGAGAGTGGTTGATGTGAAAATAAAAGCGACTATATACAGAAGGCCTACCACAAAAATCTGTAAACTCAATATAGAAACTACAGAAGATTCAAATACAGATCCAGAAGATTGAGACCAACAAAGCAGTGTGAATCAAGTATAATGAATCAAATCATTATACGGGGGGAGAAATGTTACAGTTTTTCTGCACCCTATATATATATATATTTAAAAATGAATGTGGTTGTTAATGTTGAATGTCAAGTGTGACAGGTAATATAGGATTGTTTTGCCTTCATTCTATATTATTCCTTTAATATTGCCTAAAGTAACGGTCCTTCGAACAAATAGTCAAGGATTATTTGCCAATCCAGCCAAAACCCCAAACAAATGGACTGTGAACACACAAACCCAGAAAAATGTTTTTGAAGAGGTTTGGAAATTCAATCTCACGTTAGGAATTTGAACGTGAGACAGAATATTTTATTACACTTTCTAGGAGAAAAAACTCCAAAATTACTGCGTCATGGCGACCACCCCTGGAAAGACTGATTTTTTTCTTGGAAACGACTCCTTGAGACACATTCTGATGAAGTGCATCATGTTGAGTATATTTAGTAGTTTAACTCCACAAATTTTCAGCCCTCTAAAATATCGGCGTCATGGTTAAAATGGCGACCACCTCAAGAGAGAATTTGTTTTTTTTCCTGAAAACGAGTCCTTGAGACACATTCTCATGAAGTGCATCATGTTGAGTATATTTAGTAGTTTAACTCCACAAATTTTCAGCCCTCTAAAATATCGGCGTCATGGTTAAAATGGCGACCACCTCAAGAGAGAATTTGTTTTTTTTCCTGAAAACGAGTCCTTGAGACACATTCTCATGAAGTGCATCATGTTGAGTATATTTAGTAGTGTAACTCCACAAATTATCAACCCTTCAAAATATCGGCGTCATAGTTAAATTGGCGACCACCCCTGATATGATGCAGAACGTTGAGTATACCGGGTAACCCGGAACCAACTTACTGCCTTGTATCTTCGATGTTGTTTTGTAGTTACAATTCAATTTGTAGTCATCAATGTAAGTGTATCAACTTAGCACTTATCAAACCGGTTTGACCGGAAGCGCATTCAATTCTTATATCTCAAATGGAAAGTATTTTTTTAGGAATAACGACAGAGTATAAAATTACTTTTCCAATGAATTATCACAATCATACTCCTAATTCAAAATCTGCTGATATAGTTGATATCTTATAAATATTACTTTTTGTATTCCACTCGTAACGAAACATCTTTATGAAACAGTGTTATTGAAAATTGAATAATATCATATAAGGAACAATAATTTATTGCTCATCTTTTCACACAATATTTTTTTGTTGATTAGATAATTTTGAAATTTAAGTCTTTTTCATTTTTCAACATCATGTCTCTCATTTCTTGATTACTAATACATATTTAAATTTGGTGAGAAACTCTAGTATATATTGTTACGATTTTCCTTGGGTTCGTCGATTAAAACACCAAACACTTCTTTTATTATAACTCTCTATCACAATACAATACAACTCAATCACTTAAATCGCTCCGATAACTGTCCAATGCTCGGTACTAAAACTCTCTGTACTAAAAAGTCTACACTTCGACTACTTGCACTTAGCAATATCAAAACTCTCTCCACTTAGCTCTGAATACAAACTTGTCACTTAACTAACTCTCCGAATAAAAACTTCCGAATAACTAACTCTATCCGCGACGAAGTCTTTCCCATATATATACCTGCGTACGCCTATGAAGAATCTTCGCGAATTCTCCACAGGCGGTTTACGGGTTCCTGGAAAATGACGTTCGCTACGACGCGATCCCTCATCTGCGTTTACGATCTCGTCAGGGCCGGAGTTAGGAGAGCGCTAGGAGATCGAAAAATGTGCTATAAGTACGCCCAAAAAAGTTATGAAAAAGGCGTGTAGGTGGCGCCCCCTACGAGTGAGAGCAATAAGAACATCAGGTTCGAATTCGACACCTCAAAAACCTCCTATTACCAACTTTGGTTTAATTAAGTTCAGTATTTCAAAAGTTATTTGAAAAAAAGGGAAATAAAAATAAAACTTCAACATCCTGTATCTTGGAAACGAAGCGTTTCCGGAAATTTATTTATTTGGACAATTCATATTGGAATATTGTGAGGAATCACCTCCTGAAGTTTGTCAAAGTAATTTTGAATCACCCTGTAATACTCAACATGATGCACTTCATCAGAATGTGTCTCAAGGACTTGTTTTCAGGAAAAAAATTAATTCTCTCTAGGGGTGGTCGCCATTTTAACTATGAAGCCGATATTTTGCAGGGCTGAAAATTTGTGGAGTTATACTACTAAATATACTCAACATGATGCACTTCATCAGAATGTGTCTCAAGGACTCGTTTTCAGGAAAAACAATTCTTTCTTGGGATGGTCGCCATTTTAACCATGACGCCGATATTTTAGAGGGCTGAAAATTTGTGGAGTTAGGTACACTACTGAATATACTCAACATGATGCACTTCATCAGAATGTGTCTCAAGGACTCGTTTTCAGGAAAAAAAATAAATTCTCTATTGGGGTGGTCGCCATTTAAACCATGACGCCGATATTTTAGAGGGCTGAAAATTTGTGGAGTTACACTACTAAATATACTCAACATGATGCACTTCATCATAATGTGTCTTAAGGACTCGTTTTCAGGAAAAAAAATTCTCTCTTGGGGTGGTCGCCATTTTAACCATGACGCCGATATTTTAGAGGGCTGAAAATTTGTGGAGTTACACTACTAAATATACTCAACATGATGCACTCCATTATAATGTGTCTTAAGGACTCGTTTTCAGGAAAAAAAATAAATTCTCTCTTGGGGTGGTCGCCGTTTTAACCATGACGCCGATATTTTAGAGGGCTGAAAATTTGTGGAGTTACACTACTAAATATACTCAACATGATGCACTTCATCATAATGTGTCTTAAGGACTCGTTTTCAGGAAAAAAAATTCTCTCTTGGGGTGGTCGCCATTTTAACCATGACGCCGATATTTTAGAGGGCTGAAAATTCGTGGAGTTACACTACTAAATATACTCAACATGATGCACTTCATCATAATGTGTCTCAAGGACTCGTTTTCAGGAAAAAAAATTCTCTCTTGGGGTGGTCGCCATTTTAACCATGACGCCGATATTTTAGAGGGCTGAAAATTTGTGGAGTTACACTACTAAATATACTCAACATGATGCACTTCATTATAATGTGTCTTAAGGACTCGTTTTCAGGAAAAAAAATAAATTCTCTCTTGGGGTGGTCGCCATTTTAACCATGACGCCGATATTTTAGAGGGCTGAAAATTTGTGGAGTTACACTACTAAATATACTCAACATGATGCACTTCATCAGAATGTGTCTCAAGGACTCGTTTTCATGAAAAAAAAAAAAAATTCTCTCCTGGGGTGGTAGCCATTTTAACCATGACGCCGATATTTTAGAGGGCTGAAAATTTGTGTAGTTACACTACTAAATATACTCAACATGATGCACTTCATCAGAATGTGTCTCAAGGACTCGTTTTCGAGAGAAAAAATAAATTCTCTTTTGGGGTGGTCGCCATTTCAACCATGACGCCGATATTTTAGAGGGCTGAAAATTTGTGGAGTTATACTACTAAATATACTCAACATGATGCACTTCATCAGAATGTGTCTCAAGGACTCGTTTTCATGAAAAAAAAATTCTCTCTTGGGGTGGTCGCCATTTTAACCATGACGCCGATATTTTAGAGGGCTGAAAATTTGTGGAGTTACACTACTAAATATACTCAACATGATGCACTTCATCAGAATGTGTCTCAAGGACTCGTTTTCAGGAAAAAAAATAAATTCTCTTTTGGGGTGGTCGCCATTTCAACCATGACGCCGATATTTTAGAGGGCTGAAAATTTGTGGAGTTATACTACTAAATATACTCAACATGATGCACTTCATCAGAATGTATCTCAAGGACTCATTTTCAGGAAAAAAAAATAAATTCTCTTTTGGGGTGGTCGCCATTTCAACCATGACGCCGATATTTTAGAGGGCTGAAAATTTGTGGAGTTACACTACTAAATATACTCAACATGATGCACTTCATCAGAATGTGTCTCAAGGACTCGTTTTCAGGAAAAAAAATAAATTCTCTTTTGGGGTGGTCGCCATTTCAACCATGACGCCGATATTTTAGAGGGCTGAAAATTTGTGGAGTTATACTACTAAATATACTCAACATGATGCACTTCATCAGAATGTGTCTCAAGGACTCGTTTTCAGGAAAAAAAAATAAATTCTCTTTTGGGGTGGTCGCCATTTCAACCATGACGTCGATATTTTAGAGGGCTGAAAATTTGTGGAGTTATACTACTAAATATACTCAACATGATGCACTCCATCAGAATGTGTCTCAAGGACTCGTTTTCATGAAAAAAAAAAAAATTCTCTCCTGGGGTGGTAGCCATTTTAACCATGACGCCGATATTTTAGAGGGCTGAAAATTTGTGTAGTTACACTACTAAATATACTCAACATGATGCACTTCATCAGAATGTGTCTCAAGGACTCGTTTTCGAGAGAAAAAATAAATTCTCTTTTGGGGTGGTCGCCATTTCAACCATGACGCCGATATTTTAGAGGGCTGAAAATTTGTGGAGTTATACTACTAAATATACTCAACATGATGCACTTCATCAGAATGTGTCTCAAGGACTCGTTTTCATGAAAAAAAAATTCTCTCTTGGGGTGGTCGCCATTTTAACCATGACGCCGATATTTTAGAGGGCTGAAAATTTGTGGAGTTACACTACTAAATATACTCAACATGATGCACTTCATCAGAATGTGTCTCAAGGACTCGTTTTCGAGAGAAAAAATAAATTCTCTTTTGGGGTGGTCGCCATTTCAACCATGACGCCGATATTTTAGAGGGCTGAAAATTTGTGGAGTTATACTACTAAATATACTCAACATGATGCACTTCATCAGAATGTGTCTCAAGGACTCGTTTTCATGAAAAAAAAATTCTCTCTTGGGGTGGTCGCCATTTTAACCATGACGCCGATATTTTAGAGGGCTGAAAATTTGTGGAGTTACACTACTAAATATACTCAACATGATGCACTTCATCAGAATGTGTCTCAAGGACTCGTTTTCAGGAAAAAAAATAAATTCTCTTTTGGGGTGGTCGCCATTTCAACCATGACGCCGATATTTTAGAGGGCTGAAAATTTGTGGAGTTATACTACTAAATATACTCAACATGATGCACTTCATCAGAATGTGTCTCAAGGACTCGTTTTCAGGAAAAAAAAATAAATTCTCTTTTGGGGTGGTCGCCATTTCAACCATGACGCCGATATTTTAGAGGGCTGAAAATTTGTGGAGTTACACTACTAAATATACTCAACATGATGCACTTCATCAGAATGTGTCTCAAGGACTCGTTTTCAGGAAAAAAAATAAATTCTCTTTTGGGGTGGTCGCCATTTCAACCATGACGCCGATATTTTAGAGGGCTGAAAATTTGTGGAGTTATACTACTAAATATACTCAACATGATGCACTTCATCAGAATGTGTCTCAAGGACTCGTTTTCAGGAAAAAAAAATAAATTCTCTTTTGGGGTGGTCGCCATTTCAACCATGACGTCGATATTTTAGAGGGCTGAAAATTTGTGGAGTTATACTACTAAATATACTCAACATGATGCACTCCATCAGAATGTGTCTCAAGGACTCGTTTTCAGGGAAAAAAATAAATTCTCTCTTGGGGTGGTCGCCATTTTAACCATGACGCCGATATTTTAGAGGGCTGAAAATTTGTGGAGTTATACTACTAAATATACTCAACATGATGCACTTCATCAGAATGTGTCTCAAGGACTCGTTTTCAGGAAAAAAAAATAAATTCTCTTTTGGGGTGGTCGCCATTTCAACCATGACGTCGATATTTTAGAGGGCTGAAAATTTGTGGAGTTATACTACTAAATATACTCAACATGATGCACTCCATCAGAATGTGTCTCAAGGACTCGTTTTCAGGGAAAAAAATAAATTCTCTCTTGGGGTGGTCGCCATTTTAACCATGACGCCGATATTTTAGAGGGCTGAAAATTTGTGGAGTTATACTACTAAATATACTCAACATGATGCACTTCATCAGAATGTGTCTCAAGGACTCGTTTTCATGAAAAAAAAAAAAATTCTCTCTTGGGGTGGTCGCCATTTTAACCATGACGCCGATATTTTAGAGGGCTGAAAATTTGTGGAGTTATACTACTAAATATACTCAACATGATGCACTTCATCAGAATGTGTCTCAAGGACTCGTTTTCATGAAAAAAAAAAAAATTCTCTCTTGGGGTGGTCGCCATTTTAACCATGACGCCGATATTTTAGAGGGCTGAAAATTTGTGGAGTTACACTACTAAATATACTCAACATGATGCACTTCATCAGAATGTGTCTCAAGGACTCGTTTTCAGGAAAAAAAATAAATTCTCTCTTGGGGTGGTCGCCATTTTAACCATGACGCCGATATTTTAGAGGGCTGAAAATTTGTGGAGTTATACTACTAAATATACTCAACATGATGCACTCCATCAGAATGTGTCTCAAGGACTCGTTTTCATGAAAAAAAAAAAAAATTCTCTCTTGGGGTGGTCGCCATTTTAACCATGACGCCGATATTTTAGAGGGCTGAAAATTTGTGGAGTTATACTACTAAATATACTCAACATGATGCACTCCATCAGAATGTGTCTCAAGGACTCGTTTTCAGGGAAAAAAATAAATTCTCTCTTGGGGTGGTCGCCATTTTAACCATGACGCCGATATTTTAGAGGGCTGAAAATTTGTGGAGTTATACTACTAAATATACTCAACATGATGCACTTCATCAGAATGTGTCTCAAGGACTCGTTTTCATGAAAAAAAAAAAAATTCTCTCTTGGGGTGGTCGCCATTTTAACCATGACGCCGATATTTTAGAGGGCTGAAAATTTGTGGAGTTACACTACTAAATATACTCAACATGATGCACTTCATCAGAATGTGTCTCAAGGACTCGTTTTCAGGAAAAAAAATAAATTCTCTTTTGGGGTGGTCGCCATTTCAACCATGACGTCGATATTTTAGAGGGCTGAAAATTTGTGGAGTTATACTACTAAATATACTCAACATGATGCACTCCATCAGAATGTGTCTCAAGGACTCGTTTTCAGGGAAAAAAATAAATTCTCTCTTGAGGTGGTCGACATTTCAACTAAGACGCCGATATTTTGAAGGGCTGAAAATGTGTGGAGTTATACTACTAAATATACTCAACATGATGCACTTCATCAGAATGTGTCTCAAGGAGTCGTTTCCAAGAAAAAAATCAAAGTCTTTCCAGGGGTGGTCGCCATGACGCCGTAATTTTGGAGTTTTTTCTCCTAGAAAGTGTAATAAAATATTCTGTCTCACGTTCAAATTCCTAACGTGAGATTGAATTTCCAAACCTCATCAAAAACATTTTTCTGAGTTTGTGTGTTCACAATCCATTATTATAAAAAATATATGACAAAGTTGGTCTCTTTAATTATTAAGTGTGTAGCAATGATTGGCTCATGTTCCATTACTATTTGACTTAAGACTTAACTTAAAGGGAACACAAAATACCTCCGAGTCGATTTGTCGATATCTACAATACCTCAGTCCACTACTTGTGTGGTGTAAACCGGACTTAGGAGTGGGGGGTGGGCGCTAGATTTGGGCGCTGGCGCCCGACGCTAACTTCACACGAGTAGCCCATGCAAATGTTGAATTCATTATCTCGGTAACGAAAAGGTCAATCTCGCTCAAATTTCGCAAAAATGCGTGTTATCACTAAATCTAACAGTTATATGTATTTCAGCCTTTTCTATAAATTCCGACCAAATGAAGGTACTACCTTAAGTGTTTATAAGCGAGAGCAGTAGTTATATTTTATAGCGACGTTAATAGTAGTTTAGTGTTGCTTGGATTATTATTTACTAAATGAACCCAGAAATATCATAACAATTATTAAATATCATTGCTACATACAAATAATTTTTGCGATACGGTCATCCACTGTACAGTTGACAACATTCCATTTATTGGTAAATATCTATTACATTTCAGAATAATTGTCATTCCTCTATTTTGTACCTTTTGCAAGTGAATAATTTTACTTAAATTCATTGAGTACATAATTGAGGCAGTCACAGAATAAATAACAAATAAACTACCATAACCATACAGAATCGAATCCAATGACATATTCAGTAAAAGCCACGCCTTCCCAAAGTGCACCAATTAAAGCGTACTAAAATATTCTATTGCTTTCGCTTCAGTGAGTCAGATGAAGACAGCTAATCAATTTGACGCATGTCACTTGAATTTTCTCAGTGTAGTTGGTATATATCGTCAGATTTCTCAGTGTCCATGAAGGTGCCAAAGTTCGATAAAGGTCAAATATTTCATCATTTCACAAAGGTAAATGTCTATATGTTTATAGACATCACCAAGGTTATATATGCTTTATCTCTCTCTTTAACTTTACTAAAAACTTCACAATCAAACTATGGAAGATGTTTTTTACAAGGACATGTTTGCCAAGGAGCGACATTTTCAATTATTGCAGAACATTTTTCTATTATTTCTTGATATTTACCTCAAATATTGGTAGAACTTGAAGACCAATCACATGTTATGTCTTTTAATATGATCAAGATTTTGATTACTCAAATTCCTATTTTTTATTATGTCAGTATCAGTTTCAACTGAGGAGAGATTAAATAAATGTGTTTTGAAAACAAGTTGAGCAAGTTATTACAAAAATACAATCCGCTTTCTTTAAAAAATTTATTTCAATATATCCTTCAAAAATTTGTCCTTATCACATTTATTCAATGAATTTTTCCATTCTTCTTTATTCCTCTTGAAAAGAACCAAATTTACTTTGCCTGAAATTATCTTTCCAAAATCTGAGTTTGCCCACGCTCCCTCCTTCTGAGATAACTCTTCCATGATTTTGACCCTAGCTTTCAAGTTAGCGGCACTCCACACTGCCTCAAAGCTCCTTGATCCATATTTTGAAGCTGCCAGCTCCTGATAAGTACCCATGAGTTTCCTTACGAGTTTCTCCCTGCTTTTCTCTCCAACAAATGGTCCTTTGATGTAAGAATCAGCAATGTGACTACCCATTGTATTCAAGAAGAGATTTTTCAAATCATTCAAATCTAAATTGAGTATGCTGTTCACCAATTTGATCGGTTTGCTGAATTCCAGCATACTCTGTACGATGAGGGTACCATGCAAGTTTAGTTTTTCCTTGTGCAAGTTTTCAGTGGTTTTGTTATTCTCAAATGTTACCAGCCTACACATGCACAGAATAAAGGAATTTTGTCTCTCTTCAGGTTCAAAGCAATGCAAGGATTTCATTAAACTTTGAACAAAACTGCCCTGTTTTGTAGACAGTCTTTTGCATGACTGTGCTATCGCAAGAAGAATTCCTGAATGACCAGCCTCAATAATCTCAGAGAAATGATCAACGAGCTCCTCAAATATGCCTTCAAATTCTGTTTTATCTTGGCAATGAACTAATAATTTTTGAACTGAAAAATTAGTACTTCGAGTTGTTGCCAATTTAGATAGTTTTCCAGCAAAGAACAGCTGGTATATTTGTGAAAATATTTTTGAATTAGAAAGTTGTAGTATCGTCTCCAATATCATGATAAATGATGTTGACAAAAATGCTGGAGGCAAGACATTAGGGTTAGTCTGATTGACACCATCTTTAGTGGCAAATGTATCATTCAATAACTTTTTAACGTAAATTTTGAACGTTTTACTTTTAATCTTTTTCAAACACTGCAGCAAAACTTGCAAAAATCCAGAAGTAAGTTCTGAGCTACATAATTCATTAAACTGAGGCCAAGATATGAGTCTTGCAGCATATTCCTCCACAATTTCCAAATATTCATCTGGTACTACTGTATTTTCAACCTCTTTTGCTTTACCTTCAACTTTTTCATTCGGTAATTGAGCCAGATTTATCAAACATTTCCTTATTACATGATTGCTGTATGTATCCCATACAAAGTCTTCTAGATTGTTTAATAGAAACTTGCTGATTTTCAGTGTGAATTGTTTGAAATACAGCACCATTTCTTCAGATCTAGATTCGGTATTCATTGATCTATTGCAAGATTCTATAACTAGACCCTCCAGGACATGACTTGCAAATCGATCTGTACACAGAGGCCTTATCTCAGAGCTGAATGCCTCCATAAACTTTTTCAGAACAGCATCACTGGCAAAAGGAAGAAGCATCTCTATTACTCGACAACCCACTTGATTACAACTACAGTTGACTTCTTGGGATGCTGTTTGTTCAAATACATTGTTGACAAATAATACCTTATCCTCCTCATTTTCGAAACCCTCTCTATAAGCTTCCATAATCCTTACAAAGTATTGGTATGTATCAGAATCGAGCTCCGAACCCCGTCCATAGTGTCCCTTCTTGGCGTATTTTCTCGCGTTCACTAGAAACGATTTTTTTCTTTTTCTATTGTTCCGCTTTTTCGGACTTTCACTAGACATTGCTTTGATGAAAAACTGAAAATTATTCAGAATTAGCAATCAACACGCCACAGACACAGAACTTAGGTTAGAGACTCTAATCTAACCTCATCTGTCATCTAGGCCCTAACCCTGGACAATTTCTTCTTCTTTTCACTTCAATGGCCTCAGAATCCAGTTCAGTCAGTCGGCAACTAACGTCGCTTGTATTGGTATTTCAAAATGACATCGCACATTTAAGAAAACTCCAACTAACTGCACCGGGTGCGCTGCGTAACACCCACATTTCGTAACACCCACAGTGCATAACACCCAAAGTGCGTAACTCCCAAATGTCATAACACCCAAATTTCGTTATGCCCACACTCTCCGAACATACCCGAATGATGCACTGTTGCGAAATTTACCGGATATTCTGCAATTTCCTGTTAACCCAATCTAACTTAACCTAACTAACCTAACCTAAAAGAAGGATGAATTTGGCAACAGCGCATCATTCGGGTATGTTCGGTGAGTGTGGGCATAACGAAATTTGGGTGTTATGACATTTGGGTGTTACGCACTTTGGGTGTTATGCACTGTGGGTAGAACGAGATGCTCCCACTGCACCAGCCTCACTCTGACAACTATCAACTATCGCGATTTCAAATCAAGATAGCAGCGCTACATACGAGAAAACTCCAAATAATCAGGCATTCTAGGTCACGTGATGTATGTGTGGCAAACAACAGTTTCACCATGGAAGTCACACTCATCTGAAAAACACAGTCTAAAGTCTAAATTGAAATTTAGACCAATCAGAAACCTGTCGAATCTTCGGATTTCAGTCATTCGATATCTGAAGTTAAGCAACGCCGAGCGCGGTTAGTACTTGGATGGGTTACCATACAGGGAAATACCGTGTCGAAAGCCCGTACAGCTGTAGCGGAATAGCATATCATAGCTCGCAGACAATATATCAATAAGCACAAGATATATATTGAGGATATGCCGTCCTTCGGAGGGGACATAAAGCCGTCGGTCCCGAGTCCATGGATGTTGGGCTCGTTAAAGATCCCTACCTCTGGTTGGAATACCAGAGGGTTCGGCAAAATTTCCGGTTGGGGGAAGTGTGCTCACCGGCGTCGGTGATTGGCCTTGGTAGCGTAAATAGGCCGACGTTAAATAAAAATAAAAAACTGCTTGACAGACATCAGTCATAATTTTGATCATATTTCAAAATAATATTGCAGCGCGAAGCTTCTACATATCGTCGCCTTAATTAGCAAAGCTCCTAACTCCATTTTGACAAACTTTTCAGGGGAATGAAAAAATGTGATCAATAAAAATGAGAAGAAAGTACAATGAGATTCATTTCATTTACACATGTGGTAGTAGTCAAGTATGGAAGCAGTATTAGTGTTTAGACTCCCTAGTAATATTTTAGATATAAAATCAATCATTGAGGAGTTAGCCGATTTTCTTTTTGATATAAAGGCTAGTGTATATGGAGTTAGCAGATTTGTTAACCACTTGGAGTAATTTATTTGACCAGTTGAAACAGCTTTATTTCAAAAATAGTTAGAAAGTTTACATCTGAGAATTATAAAATCAGAGTCAGAAATGTTATGATCAGTGTGGTGAACTGTCATAAAAGTGATGATGGTCCCGAGGCAATATTTTTTTTAGTTCTTGAAGATCGTTAAACTTCCGATCTGTTACTTTCAATCTTTCTGAGTGAAGTCGAGGTAACAAATCATGGGCTTTTGATCGCACGTTATTTCTCCTCTGCGGCAATAGACTCCACTCATCAGAAAATCTAAGTTTGTAAAAAACTTCACCAGTCATCACATATTTAATGGCTCTCAGATCTCTGTTACTTTGGGATCGCCTTTCTTTTTTCCAGGTCGAATCGAAGACAAAAAAGAAACAGTATTAAGAGCGCGGATTCAGCAGTGCTGCTGAATTTTCCGATAGATGTCCATACTGTGAACTTATCGTAATAAAAATTCAGAGATCGAAAAGACATCGTAGAAGTCAACCTAGCCAGTAGTTCTCGCTATTCGCTAGTCACATCATGTTTCAACAGGTGTCGCTCGAAAGAAGACAAATCTAGATTATTCCATAACGCGATATTTCTTCCACTATGTTCGTAAAATGCATATTAGTATAAAGTACAGGGTCGGCCTGGGTGCGGATTGTGTCCCGAAATGTCTGCATAGGGAAAACTGAATATGAAAACTGAATATGTTTTGGAGCTTCGCATTGAATTTTGTTACGAGAAATTTTGATTTTTTGTTATCAATTCTATTGATTATTTAATTTAAAACACATTGTTTTATGATTTTTGTGATTATCAATTACTGAATAGAGCCTGATAAAACATTTCAATTTCTTCATTCAATTTAAATATGTAATTTGATTTCTCTACGAAGAGTAAGCAAGGTAGACAAAACATGCAGGGAAGAATTGTTGAAATCGCAAATATTGAATTTTTTTTCGTGTTATTACAAACTGAGTTTCGCAATGGAGTTCCACTGCAATAGTCACCGTATATCTAAATTAAATCGATATCTTATTTAATTTATAACAGACGAACTTGCCATGCCCAGGGGGTTTTCAGGATAGGAAAGAAACTTTTATTTTCAAATTTGTGTTCTTCAGATTTCCTCCTTGTATATTCTTTATCTTTATTTCTTTGGACTGAATGTATTTATTTTCATCTGACGTATCAAAATTTAAAAGAGACTTTATAAAGGTGTATTCAAAAAAGAGCATGCGCTATAGAAATTGCAACTCCGGGCCAAAGGGTCGTGGGCCGGCTTTGATGTCGAAAACACCGAAACCTCACTAAGCATTTGCGCATCGTTGCCAAAGCTGCTTTTTTACATAGGTACTTACTGTGATTTCATATATAATTTATTTATAATTTTTATTCTATCTAGTCAATACAGTATTTGATTGAATTTATAGTATTTTATAATAAAATTGAACCTAGATTGCATCGAAACAGATGATGCATTGTAATAACGTGTTTTTTTACTTTTTCTCATATGATACAAAGTTTCTCCGAACCTTACTTTTCCGTATTCAGTATTTTTTTATTTCACTTGCAACAAATTTTATTTTGTGTTATCGCATAAATATTTCGCAAGCAGATTCTCAGATGTACATCGCATAGACATCGCCAAAAAAGTTGAGTGTGACTGTGAAAAAACTGAGTTTATGTGAGGTAACGGCAATATGATGGCGATATATCCCTGATGGTCAAAGCTGAGACATAGAAGCGACATATCAGATATGTTTGCTGGGCATAAATAAAGTGAGTATATAATATGAAGGTAGGTTGGAATGTGAACTAAGCCACGGAGGACATGGTGGACACTTTGAAAATGGATTATATTTTGCATTTCACACACTGCAAAAAAATGAACTAGAGTTCCTATTGAACGACACTTCCATTTCAAGGACTTCGAATTGCTGAAATACCTATACCTATCTATCATAAATGCTGACTTCATTTGTGGGTTGCAAAAAAATAATTTGTCACTAGGTTTTTTTCTTGGGCCCAAAATGGTAATTCTTTCCTACAACGCTAATTTATGGAAATATTTTCAATTAGTTTTATACGAAAAAAAAAAATAAAAAAATAAGAGATTAACAATATGCAACAGTTTTACCTTGATCATGATATTGGGATCAAGGAGTGCATCTGGCAACATCAATATCGCTAGGACGGCGCGGGTAATTTTATGTTCTCAAAAGTTTTTCCTCTTTTTCTGTTATTCATTTGGTAATTGTACTTTTCAGTTGTTGTCTGTTGGAACTTGGAGCACTTGTGTGACCACGAAATCTTTGTGTTTTCGGTTTATACCGATTGTGTATAAATTATAGTGGATAATAAAGTGCATTTATTATTTACGTAAGTTTGCATATAATTCCTACGATAGACTAAATACTTAGGAAGTGAACATGCCAAGAATCTCAGGGAAAACTAGGAAACGGAATAAACAGTCCAGAGCAACGAAGCTTCAGTGGGAAGAATTCAGACGGTAAGAAAGATACAAATGAGGTATAAGTACAAATAGTTCAGCTTTTTCGAACTGAAATAGATTGCCATTGCCAACGCCTGTCAATTTCGTCAAGTTCTGATTACGGTAAATATATAGCACGGGCTTCCCCTTGTATAGGAATTCTGTTCAGCGGAACTTGATAATTAGGTGCACATGGAATCTTTTTGGACATAACTATTCCAAATACCTACCTAATTCGAATTCCTACACTTCAAAAATGTTTTAGAAGCAACACCCTGATCACCAAAATGTGTCAACATTTATGTTTATTATCACTATTTGAAAAGACATCAAGTTGATAAACAGGGTTCGTGATCATTTCGGAAATTTCGATTTCGATTTCAGAAGAGCTCTCATCTCGGCTCCTATGGCTTGTGGCTTCTCCTCTCTACAAACAATATTTGGAATTCTATGAATTTTCTTGAACTCGCTCGATAATATAGATAGGTTATTGTTGTGAAGAAATTGACCATTATTAGGATTTCTTAAAATTTCCTTTAATTTTTTGATAGAATATTTATGGTGAAATCAAATTTTCCATTCCTTGAAATAGAATTGACAATGCTTGTAGAATACCTCAGATAGAGAGAAATACATAGCATTATTTAGGTATTTGAAATCTTTTGAAATTGTTTTAGACGTCAATCCAAAGTCGCTGTTCCTGAAAATTCTGGAAATGAAGATAATATTGATTTTAGCCCGTTGGCTGATTCACATCTTCATCCAAATGTGAATGAATCACCAGAATGGTTCGTATAGGAAGTTATTGTATATGATATACAGTGTGTTTACCCTAAGGGCTTACCACCACCCCCGTAAAATCGTTATTATTCGGGATTTTTTTGAAAAACTTTTTTGTTGGATAGGTATTCGAAATGTCTATTCAACAATAGAGTGATTATATTTTTGGGCTGTTATCGTAGCCAACTGTGACCAATTTCATTTACCCATATTTCAAATAGTATACTACCTATTAGGGATTTTTTCACGAAAAATAATGAATTCTGAATCAGGATCACTTGAAACATACCTGTACCGATTTTAATCATCATTGAATACAGTGTGTCCGCAAAAACGAATCATTATTTTTCTAATATTTCATCGAAAAAAATTTACTATTGAGGTTTTTTTTGGAAAGAAATGATTACAAATTATTATTGAGGATAATCCACCTAATTCTCTCACCTATACACTTTTCAATACGTCGACGATTGTTGTTCAATACCTTCTTTCTCTTTCTTCTAGATACACATAATTTTTTTAATGAAAATCGTTACCGAAATATTTGAAGTAATCCTCACTAATAATCTGTAATGAATTATTACCAAAAATACCACAATAATAAATTTTTTTGATGAAATATTGGGAAAAAAATTGTTTCGGACATCCTGTGTTATATGATGATGGAAATTCGGTACACAGAATCAATTATCATTTTTTTCAATCCCTAATAGTATTTATCGAAATATATGTAATAAAACGACAACAGCTCGAAAATATAGCCACTCTATTGTAAGATAGGCATTTTAATTACCTTCCGAAATCGATCAAATAATAACAATTTCACAGGGGTGGTAAGTCCTTAACGTGGACACACTGTATATACCTCTCATTATTAAATGAATAAACGTTATATTTATTATTATTACAGCTCTGAATGGGAAGCAGATGCGTTCTCTGATAGGTTTGTACAATAATATGAAGTCTGAATTATTATTTTATATACGGGGTGTCAAATTAGCCCGATATATTTTCTACATTTTTGGAATTCTGCTGATCTGCTGTATATTATTATTTATTATTTGTATCGTTTAATTTATTTTTGGGCATGCCATTTACAATGAGTTTCAGGATCCCTCAATGGTGTTCCAAGAAATATATACCACACCATCCAAAACAGTCAGGCTGGACGTCCGCTGAATATTCTTTGGATAAAAACTTTACGTCCATCGGATGTCCAAAATATCCTTAATAGATATCCATTAGATATCCACTGGATGTCCATGTGTTATGTGGGTAATTGGTGCAACTATAGACTATTATAGAAAGTGTTTAGGCATTGTTACTAAATAATTAGAAAAATATATCGGGCCTTGTTGAGAAATTCTATTTATTTTAATTCAAAAAAATATCAATGTTTGTAATACAATAGTATCGAATTAATTTCAAAAACTAACATTTCAAATTCCAAAATAGACATTTGTATTTCCAAAAATATAAAATGTATTTCGTAATGCATCATTTGAATTTCAAAACTGGAAAATCACAGTCAAACGTTAGAATATTTACATTCATCCTGACGGAACGCTTCTGGTCCTGCCATATATCACTCATTAGTTTGTAGTAGTATGGCAGGATTTTCAAATTTTTTACTTTAGAAATGGCTGTGATATGCAATTGAAACAGGTATATATATATATATATATATATATATATATATATATATATATATATATATATATATATATATAGGTCCAAAATTCAGTCTTGATCCAATAATGAAAAAAGACATGCCTATAAAAAACATTCTAGCAGATGTAGATTATATTACTTCATTTATCACTGATACAAACAAAAGAAACATCACCATAGCTAGAGCTACCAATATCATTACAAATCATGTACTTAATTCTAATATCAAAAAACATGATATTTTTCGAAATCTTTATAACAAATCGAAACAATTTTTGAATGATAATCAAAATTTGGTTCTTATTCAATCAGACAAAGGTCATGTCACTGTCATCATGGAAAAACAGCAATACTTAGATTTATCCAATGATATTATTAATAACAGTACTTCATATGTTCAACTGAATAATGATCCAACTTTTCAAATACAAAGAAAATGCAATAATTTGATCAAATCTTTCAATGATACTCACCAACTTGATGACAATGTTAAGAAAGAACTCACTGTTTATAATGGCATTTCTCCAATATTTTATTCCTTACCAAAAATTCATAAACCTAATTTATCGATGAGGCCAATTATAGCTTGCATTGGTTCTCCAACAGAAAAAATAGCTTCTTTTTTAACAAAAATTTTGTCTAATGCTTATGATTCAGATAACATATATTCAATCAAAGATTCCTTTGAATTTTCAGAAAAATTTAACAAAATTAAATTACCAGATAATTATGTCCTTGCTAGTTTGGATGTTGTCTCACTTTTTAGTAACGTCTATCTAGATATTTGCCTAAGAGCAATTGATAAAAATTGGTATCGTATCAGCAATCACTGCACTATCAAAAAAGATTATTTCATGAATTTAATAAGATTCCTCTTCGATAATAACTATTTTTCTTTTGAAAAAAAATTTTACAGACAAACTTTTGGAAATCCAATGGGATCTTCCATTTCACCTATTTTAGCTACTTATGTTATGGATGAATTACTAGACACAATTATTCCTGTTCTTTCTTTTAACATATTTTTCATAAATATATATATATATTATATATATATATATATATATATATATATATATATATATATATATATATATATATATATATATATATATATATATATATATATATATATATATATATATATATATATATATGTTGTTGTTGAGTTCGGGTTGAACCGCGTCTGGAGTTTTTGTTCTCGACGTTTCGGCTCCGATTTTGGAGCCATTTTCAAGAGTAAATGTGACTTCACGCTGAGGTCTCAATCTGCCTACTCCTCAGGTGTTGTCACAGGGGGCAAGGGTTTGTGACTTGACGCCGGGGTCTCAATCTGCCTACTCCCCAGGTCTCGTCACGAGTTCTTTCTAAGGTCTCAATCTGCCTACTCCTTAGATCGATCTAAGGAGTAGGCAGATTGAGACCTCAGCGTGAAGTCACATTTACTCTTGAAAATGGCTCCAAAATCGGAGCTGAAACGTCGAGAACAAAACTCCAGACGCGGTTCAACCCGAACTCAACAACAACAACATACAACTGACCGCGGAAACCTATCCGAACACACACACACATATATATATATATATATATATATATATATATATATATATATATATATATATATATATATATATATACATACTGGAACACTCCGTACATAGAAAATGACCTTGTGGAGACATATGATTATTGTGATATAACCATACGACAGTTTGCCAATATCAAGTTACGCGAAATAATAATACAAGTTTTGTTCATGTTATGTAACTTATATATTCATTTTTTGGAAGAATAAATGGCCATAGATTATCAAACAAGTGGTGGATCCAAAAACCCCCTTTGGCCAGTAAATCGCCTGCGCACAGGGCCCGAAATTATCGTAAACCGGCACTGACACTTAGTGTACATGAGATGACTTGTAGTCGTCACAATAACAGTTATTACAGTCAACTGTAGTTTGTCCTTGTCATCTTCTAGCCACCAACCAAATTGCTACCTACTGAGTCTCCATCTTCGAGCCAAAGGCTGAACTAATATCAAGCTAGATTTTGATACATTCATCGCTGACGCTGAGGAGATTTAGTAAAATCATGCATTTTTTCACATTCTTCCGGGTTTCTTCCGAATGGTTGCATTTTGAAAGTTGATATTCAGGCAGGGTATAGTCCAATATAGTAGGAAGGACATTTTAAAATATTATCACAATCTGTGACAAAAAAAATTTCATTGTTTACATTTTTTGATCGTCAACAGCTTTCTTCAACAAACGAATTTCAAATCCAAAATGGTGTTAGTACCTTAATTCAACTTTCGTCTTTACGAAAATATCATAGTTTTTGCTATCGGACTTACCGTTCGGCAGAAACTCATTAAGCAATAGAGGTATGTTTACGGAATTTTGTGAATCCGCCCTCTTAAACGATTTAAAGTCTTCATGACATAAATAATGTACTTTATACGGCGTTGGGTTCCTCCTTGCATCCTGACAAATTTGGATATAGTCACCTGGCACATTTATTTTCCTATTCCTTATTTTTCTTTCGATCGACGAATGAACAGAATCTGCCTCCATCTGGGTATGACCGGTTTCCAGAAATTTCTGTATGATTGTAATTTTGTTTTCCATTGCACAGTTCAATAGTGCGTCAGCCATAGTGCAATTTCTATTTTGGTAGGTACTCCTATCACTGTACATTATTATGGTTCTTTCATCTCCCAGATTGGGTATCGTTATTTCTGTGAAAAATTTGCTAACAATTGTAGCAAATTCTTCTGAATTCAGTCCACCCTCTGTTTCGTTCCACAGAAAACAGTGAGCATCCTTAGAATTCAACTCGTAAATTGACATATTGTGAACTGATAACTTAGTTTTGTAATATAGAAGGGAAACGTTAGATTTTGGACTCTGTAAAACAGCTTGTAAATCCATAGTGTGAACTGGGACACTCTTTTGATTTTTATCAGTTTCCTTTGCTCGTCTAGCTTCTTCTTTTTTCAACTGATGGATTTCATATCTACCTTGTTCAGTATTCCCAGTTTCGTATGCCGCACATACGTCACATTTGTCTTTCTTTGGCTTATATAAGGCTATGTTTTGACAATCCATTGTATTATTAAATAATGCAACGGATAATGGTTGAACGTTTTTACTAGAGCACCACTCATTTTTGTAAAGCGATATAACTCTATTTTAGATCTCCAGTTTGACTCAAGATACAGCTTTTTTGTGGTTTTTCTACAGTAGTGTGATTCTAATTTTGGTAAAGTCATAAAGAATTCACCGAGCTGTGTAATTTCTTCACTCTTCCTAACAGATGTAATCTTATTCCTTTCTTTAGTATTTACTGTTCCATTTATAGTTGTTTTCTTCCAATGCAGAGCACTAAATTTGCCTATAGCCAAAGTGTTACAAAACATGGTCTTACAAACTCTCACAGAATTTCCGTTGTTGGACAGGTGATACTGCAAAGAATTTAAACGACGAGATACATCTTCCTGTTTCCGGTCTCTCTTTCGAGTAATAGGAACCAATTTTACGAGACCATCAACTAAGGCTCGTTTTTCTTTCCATGTTAGAGCCCAGAACCTTTCATACATAATCTTGCGTTCTTCATCTGTTATAGAATCACATTTTAGCAATCCTCCTTTTTTTGAAACACATCTACACCGACAACCCTGTTTTCTTTTTGCTTTCCTTATATCGTATATCCACTTATCGTTGACTTTCTGTTTGCCATAATACATTTCTCCTCTTTCACGTTTCTGTCTGTTAATTTCCACCTTCCATTCCATTTCATTAACTTGACATCTCTTCTTCCTTTTCACTCTACCATCATTACTTGACAGATCGGAGTCAGAGTATGAGACAAGTCGTTTAGGTGAATATTCATCTTCACTAATACTTTTAATATCTATTTCGTTACTTTCTTGGATTTTATCGATAATGTTTTGTGACGATGAAGCCTTTTCCCCGACATCTTTTAAAATGTCTGCTTGAAAGATATGCGGCAAATTTGTCAGATCCTCTAGAACTACGTTATTATCTAATGTGATTTCATTGGGTTGAAAATCACTCCCGACAATAGCTTCATTATTGGTCAGAAATATAATAGGTGTATTTTCAATAAACTGCTCAACAGACCATGTTTCGGGGCCACTTATGCTGATTTCATTTTCTTGTTCATTTGTCCAGATATATTTTGATTTGCATCTGTTTGCATTTGTTTTTCATTTGTTGTACTAAGAACCATATCTAGAATTTTTTTGGACCGCGACATCTGAAACAATATGTTATGAATGGTTGTTAATTACTTTTGAATAATAATATCTAGCGGAAGTATTTCCAAGGAGCTAACAGATTTTCTACACCTACTTTAGTTCTCTAGACATCCTGAGTAATACGAGTATATCTCATAACTCCAATTTTCTCTTCACGGCTAATTTGTGAGTTTATTAAATATTTTAATTCATTTCAATCACTTTGACTAATATCAATTGATTCTTTACTTACCATTGAACGCCTTTTTCAACCACTTGCACACCTATTTTCGAACTATCAACACATTCGAATCGGCTCAGATCCGTTAGGTACAACAAACACGCTTGAAATGGCCACTTGGGAGGGAGTTACAAGACATGCCCTCCTTATTTTATGTCTGTGGAGTTACACGGTTTTGTTTTCTAAAATGGAAATTGTGACTGAATTAGAAAATTGTAGAAAACCATTTTAGGACAGGCGGTTATTTGGGTTTCTCACTAACAGATGGCAACATAATATTAAATAAATAAATAAATAAATAACGTTATTTATTGAGCGCAAGCACCCAACAGGCCATCGACCGAAGTCCTTCAGCCTATTGTTTTACAATAATTGTTTGAGAGTATAATATATGTAAATGTGTTGAAAATGTACAGTTCAAAATGAATGAAAAAAAAAAAAAAAAGTTCAAATGGGTCTTCATCCACGGCAGTTTTCACCCTATCCAGCGGCATCTGCAATATCGTTAAGACATTCCCATAAAGTTCTTCTGGGGTGTTGGAATTTGGAAACATGATTTTGAGGTCTTTGTAGTATAGCGGGTTGTATGATGTCTAGGTTATCGGGTTTCTTTGCAAATTTGCTGGACAATTCTTGGAGTCTAGTTGATATAGGAGTGATGTTGGTGAGGGAGTAGAGCAGAGCATTGGGGGGGTTATGAAGAATATTCCTTGGATGTCTTATTCTTGTAATTGTTCGTAAGGCACTTCTTTCCGAAATTTCCAAGTTGTTCCTGGCAGGGGTTCTCAGATTCAGATTTTGGGTAAAATAGGGAGTTAGGAGCTTTGCTAATTAAGGCGACGATATGGCTTCTACTAATAAGCACCATTTCGACATTGTTTCAAACAGAGGGCGTATCACTTATCTTGAAATCCCTATTGCTGATCAAGAATTAGGATGTGGTCTCGGTAGTGTAGTGGTTAGCATATCTGCCTATCAAGCGGAAGGCCGGGGTTCGAATCCTCGCCGGTCCACCGTGCTGGGTAATCGCACGTTAAAAGGTAAGGCCTCGTTGATCCATTGCTCGCACAAGTTTCGACTTCTGAGGGTTGACGTTCGTCAGCTGGTTAACGGAAACGAACAATTTTAGAACAATTTTTTTTTTAGGATTGGACGTTGATTGAAAATCCCAAACCATAAAATTTTATGAGCGACTATTAGTTTCAAGTGCTTTTTCACTTTTGATGTAAACGTTAACCATAAAATGGGCTTGATAAGCAGTTATAATTTTAATCATATTCCAACATTTCAAAATAATATCGAGGCCCCCATTTGATTATTTTCATAATTTTATATCTTCAATATTTTACACCATCAATACTATTAGTCAACTTTTTTCTTTTTCGATTCAATTTTTATTCATAAGTTTCAATTAAATTGTAGATCTGAATCGAAGACAGTTATAGGTGGAGATAGTACCCACAAAGGGCACAACTAGGGGACTTATTTTCTCATAACTACCCATTACAATAAACAATAATCCTAGCTGAAGGGACAAATTTGAAAATGAATGAATAATCATAAATTGTGATTGAAAACTATATTTCATCAACGAAAAAGAATTAAACATTTTTTCAAAAATACTCAAGAGCTTACTCAGCCTTCCAGCTGTTTATACAGTATTGGAACATAATCATCATACTCTGCTTGATAGACGTTTCCAGCTACAGGTTGTCCTAAATTATACTTAGCTGCAAACTTTCTGATAGAAAAGCAGCCACGGTTGTCTCCAGATCTGAAAGATGATTTACACCATGTAGGAGAAATAAAAACGTCAAACATATTTTTGTGTAGACTACATTATATTTACATCCAGTGCAGGATGCCCTGAAAATAAAAACCTGTCTTCATGAAGATTCAAATTTGATAAAAACATGAAAAATTTTTTGTTTAAGGAAAAAAGTAATTACTTTTTCTGTCGGCAAAGGAAAATTACTAAATCAACTATGATGTTCACTCTAAATTTCACTTTCACTTTGGAAGATAAACATCCCATTTTGAATAGACCATTTCATACAATAACATTCAATCGAAGAGTCCGATTTTGAAACATCCACCTTTTATCCAAACAAAATACTCAGGGATTGAGGCGCAAGGGTAAAAGAGTTCATATTCATATGCAAATGAGCACAACTTTTAAAGGGTGATTAACAAACTTCTATATCTTTCACTTTGACTTGCAACCTATATGATGTACATTTTGAAAGGTAAAAACAAAATCACCCACCTGTTTGTCAACCTCTTTTCATCAAAATTCAGCTTCTCGTTTTGCTTGTAAACCAAAAACACGTATCGATGAAGTCCGGTGTTTGGTGGAGGGCCTGAACCTATGTACTCGGAAAGTACCTCTCCTTTCTCAACATCCCCCCCAGGGATATTTCCGACCAACCAGTGATGCCACTCACGGAATTTCGGTTCTTTGCGGCTAGGAGCATCGGGATCTGGAAAAGAAAGAGAGATTTTGCATCCAATTCTAATAAATAGAGGGAAGAAAATAAAAATTGAAAGATCCAAAGTGAGCAGCTTTTGATGTTCATTTTATTTTGTGATACTACATACTATTTTCACGGATATGAAACCCTTTCTCTACGCCCATGGCTTTCTGCGCACTAAACCTGCTTATTGATGCAGAGAAGGAAACTTTGTGTATATTGTCAAGTGAACGGAAATATCGTCATTGTATTGTAGATGGCGTATCAAAAATGCTTTAAATCTTTTTTACACACACATTGACTAAATATCCTATTTCCCTATAAACAATACTATACTTCCATGTGGTGCAAAATTCAGGGGTGCCACTGTAGATGTAAGCCAATTCGAAGTTTTCTGTTGAATATTTGATTAGCATACCTGTCATGCAAAGGGTATAAAGTGCGCTCTTGTCAGCTTCCCATTTGACGGTTGGGATATCTTTAACCTGTGTTGGAGTCAATACATTTCCAAGGTCTACTTTAACGCCGCTGGGGTAGGAGACCTAAAAGAGTCAATCATCCAGATTAGTATGTGGGTCTCATAACTATACAGTGTGTCCTGATTTTTCACGAATCCATTCTCAAATCTCAGTTGTTGAAGATGCGGTTTCGACTAAATTTGTAGAGTTTAATGAATTTAAGACTCTCCAAGAATCTTGGTCTCGAAAGAAAAATAATGAACCTAAATTTGTTTTCGAACTAATACCAAATA
Organism: Zygogramma bicolorata; assembly: GCA_032362365.1. Lineage (NCBI taxonomy): Eukaryota > Metazoa > Arthropoda > Insecta > Coleoptera > Chrysomelidae > Zygogramma > Zygogramma bicolorata. Next base: position 751,504 of record JAVJAQ010000426.1, on the reverse strand, counting down.
CCCCATATGGGATTTTTCCATCATTAGAGGTATTGTTGCACATTCAGTAAATTTACAAAGTTGATGTGGTTCATAAAAATGGGACACACTGTATTTGTCAAAGAAGATTTCAATTATTATAGGTATAAAATATATCATTCATGATAACTGTCATACCTCAATCACTTGCTCAGGAGCAACATCAATAACATCAGGAACAACTTCGTGTTTCTCCATGCTTTTAACAACTGAAGAGAAAAAACGAGTGGTAAACACTGGCCTCCTTAATGCAAACATTCTAAGAATTGTACACTGCAAAAAGTATGCACTTAAACATGCATATAGGTAGTTATTAAATGATTGCTTGAAATTCTGATAAAAAGGGGTAACTTATTTCTCGAATCAGAATTCAGATGACTTTGGTACAAAGGCCAAGGTCACTATGAGCTCCAGTATTTTTTTAATTCACAAAGTCTGAAAATTACTTTTTACTCGAAAACATAGGTATTTCTCAATGGCATCAATGATCAATGTAAAAAAAAAGGGAAATGTGAATATATCAACCGGTAAGAAAACAGGTTATGTTTAATCAAGATGTATACATCTTGTGTTTAATACAATGGCATAGTGATAATGCCGTAGATATTTTTTCGATGCAAATAAAATTATATTCATTCAATAGAACAAAATTCTTCCAGTAGAAATGTGATTCTGGTTTATGCATCAGTTTTAGTAATAAGTGTTTACTTCTTTAAGGTGGCTTTAAAAAGTTCAACCTTTACTTTTCAATGGAAACTTTTATGCAGTTGTCATAATAAAACAATTTACTTTGTTATGGTAGTAACACAGTATAGTGAGTTCATTTATATTTAATTTTTAATATTTTGTCATACCTTATTCAAATGATTATCAATAAGAAAGCAAAAACTTGATATGGAAAATTTTGGACATCACCTTTAGTACATTAGATTAGATGATAAGACACTAACACTACACTACCACTACACAAAAAACAAAAATATTATCAGATGTCAGATGCCATTGAAGGAACATTGATCTCGAGCGATTTCTGACGTTTCACGTTTTATCTGATGACTGCGATGGAGATGAACCCAAACTCTGAAATTATGACATTTGTGAAATTATTTGATGATATTTGCAAATGTTTCCACTGAATTCGTACTTTTCATCAACTATTGTGAGTTGATACTGGTTTACGTGACCAAAACGCTGATTTGTAATAAGAAAATCATATTTCAGGAATCCTAACCTGAAAACTGTTGCGAGTTTTCTTACCCATCAATCCTATCATGACAATAAATTTTCTCTACAGACTTTCAGATAACATTTGCAAAAAACAATTATAATCCACCTAAATTCCATGAATATCACAAAAAACGTAAATTTCCAACTGTCTACATCATTCGATAGCGATACATCTTTGAATTTGAAAGGGCATTACAACCATTCAACCATATTACAACGCACGTATTTCTCGACGTTTCTGTATAAAATATCAATAATATTCGGTCATTAGAAACGGCTCGAAAGTTGCCAATATTATTTACAACCTGTTTTGACGATGCAATTTGTCGCTGCGAGAAAAGTCATATGCATTGCCAATATTGAAAAATAGCACTGAATGTTACCAAGATAAACGCCTACATTATTACAACTGATATATATATATATATATATATATATATATATATATATATATATATATATATATATATATATATATATATATATGATATAATTCATTTCTAATAGTTGTAATTGTGATAAATTCACCTTATTACTTGATTTCTTCAGTTTCGAAACTTAATTGAAATATGAAAAAATTGCCATTCCTCAGTGATGCCACCACACATTTGTGATTTGCGGCAACAAATTTACCATAGAAATAACTAAGTCGCTGCAACTTATCGTACCAAAAAAGATTCATGCCACTCGAAAAACTTGCATGAACACATGCAATTTTCTGGAGTTAGCGACAAACTTGCATCGTCGAAACAGGCTATTAGCGGAGTTGCAGCGACAAATTGCCTCGTCGAAACAGGCTATTAGATTGAGAAATATATTCTCGTGAACTTTGATATCCGAGGATCTAAAAGCATTCAATTGTCCCTTCAAATTCCATGTATTCAACGTTATCCCAATCCTATAGGTCTCAATGATCCCTAGCTAGTAGAATAACTTAAAAGAAATTTCTGTAAATATGAAATCATCTCAAAAAACACTACGTGATGCTAGCTAGGGAAGTAGTTGTTTTCTGCAAGGTGCTAGTTCATTCAACTACTGTAAGGGCAAGTTCAGACTGGCCTGAACAAATTGTTTCTTCAGGGGATTTGAATAGTGGCCTATCTCCAAGTGTGCTCACCAACTATTTGTGATATGTTCTGAGAATTAGATGTGTGGATAATGAATTATTTGATGATTCATATTTCAGAAGAATGAAGTGCCAACACAAAACTGTTGGTTTCAGTTCCCTATGGATTTATTAGTCCTAACTTATATTTAGTGTACAAAAGATGGTTTCTTAGAATGAAAAAGTCCCATCATAGCATCCTGTAAAGCTCTTGTGCAAGCTATATTCGATCTGAAGCCACCAGCCCTTTCTTGCTCAGTTTCAGCCCTAATGTGATTGAGAAAACCTTTCTCAATAATTTCTGTACAGCTCGGAGGCCTGGGACCATCTGTCAAAAATATTGTTGGTTGGTAGTGGTACAGCGGCCCTTCTTCTGCTGGTACTGGTAAAAATGTTGATTGAGGCTGTCGACCAAATTGTATTCCAGTTGAAAATTTTGTTGCCCTCCCTACAGGCCTCTTAGTTTCCTCTTCTACTTTGGAATGCTGTACTTGTTGTGCAAAAGTATCAACAATGTTTTTGGCATTAGCGTTAGAAAACATGAGTTCATCAATAAGTGCTTCTTTCTCACGCATTTTCTTTTTTTTAATTTCTAGCTCCTCTAACTGTAGTTCTCTCTTTCGTTTTTCTTCAAAATGTTTTTCCATTTCTAACATTTCTTCTAGCTCATATTCGTCCCTCCCTATTTTGCCTTTACTCTTGACAATTTGTTCTTTGTTATCACGCTTGTACTGATCAATTTTTTTGTTAGTATTAGCTACATCTATGCCATTTGATAAATTATAGATTATTGATTCCACCTCTTCAAGGTAATTATTGTAATCCGCGAGAGTGTCGAAATCCTCCTCCTTCTTGTTGTAATCTCGCAACACCCTTTTTCTTATATCAACTTCCTTCTCTACAGTGGCATCTTCGAAAAGCTGTACTCTGAAATTGTTTCGGCGAAGAGGAATTTTGCATTCTGGGCATGACCCTGCTCCTTTCAAGAAAAGAAGATCTACACAACTCTCACATAAGCCATGGCCACATACGTTTACCATCATTTTCAATGAAGGATTTTGAAATTTGGATGTCCTGCATCTTGGACAGGTGAAGTCCTCCATCATGAAAAACTTTTATGAGGAAATTATTGGTCTGTTCAAAATAAAAATGTTGAAAATTCGCTCACTGAGCAGATAATATTTGAACAGGCAGAGTTGACCAGGACCAGAACTAGAGCAAATTCCTACACAAAAAATTGAATTTTTTAGTGACAAGTGTGACAACTTACCGATATGGGCCGTGTTCCGTTTCCTTATCTGGTTAACCAGACTGGCAAGTGGCAATGGGGATGACGGCTGCAAAACTCTACCACTAGGAGCGCCACCACTGCATGTACCTTTGACTGACTTTGACAGCCTCTCAAGTCAAATGACAACAATTCAAAACATTAAACGTCCCTTCTTTGCAATAATTAAGAATATAAAGATTTGAAATCGACATAAAATGGTCTTATGTAGTGCATTCGGATGTAAAAATGTAGGTACGCATTTATTTCCAAAAGAAACAATACTGAAATAGCAGTGGGAAGTAGCCCTGAAAGAAAGAGCTTTCAGGCTTCTGAACATTCTAGATTATGCTCCAGTCACTTACAAAAGAACGTAGCAGGGCTATTAGATGGTTATTATGATGATTTTTAACAAAACACCTCTGTAATCAGTTTGAATTTTTTACCTTTCAGTCAGATCTTTTTTTTTCCTTTGAGGGATCCACCACGTTCCCTCAACAAACTTTTCAGTTCTGGTACAGACAAACATCCATATCTATCGGTTGGAGAACACATCCTTATGATTCTTTAGTATCTTTTGAAAATATTCATTAAAATAAAAATAAAACATAACCTGCAAAATCACTCGTTAGGCACATGCAGTCGTGCTGCCACCTACTAAAAGCTTTGGGTCATCTTCCCCATTCAAGTAACAGTGGTAACCAGTACAACGGAACGGCTAATGGTAACAATATATGGAAACGGAACACGGCCTTGATGTTAGCATGATGTTAGCTGCTAAAACAAAACTGTCTGATAAATTTTCAGAGGATTGCCGAACGATCATACCAGTGGCGTAGTTTCCTCCCTTTTTCGAGAATTGCTAGGGATATAAATAAATCGATTCTATATTAAAACAGTCTGCACACGGGATCATTGAAATAAAATGTCATGAACGTGCAAAATCACGACAGAGAAAATGAAAATCAGTTCTAAGTATTACTTTCAAATACAAGATTTAGTAGAAATCGCAAATAGGCCGTGGTGCGAATTTGTTTACAATTTCAAGGGCATACATAATTACAAACTGACAGAATTTTACTTATTTTTAACTAACGGACTTGTAAATGGATTATTATAAAAGTATAATAACGGAGATTATTACGTTGTGGCAACATTTCAAAACCTCGACTGTTTTGATCAAATAAATATTTTTGATTTCGTCTCTGGCTTGACAATGAAAATTGGATACCTAACAAATTTATTTTCTTTCAGAAAAAAACGTTGTGCCATTCTAATTTCAGAAAAAATCAGTGAGTCATTCATGAAAAATTATGAGTATCCCAAAAATATAGCCTGCTCGCTTTACTAGTGCAAATTAATCAAAACCATATCATTTTCTTGTTGTCATTAATTTCGTAATAGGATCGAATTTCCCTTTGATCCAATAATTTTTTCGTTCTACTCCCCACTGATCAATTCCGCAAGCGATTCTTTTTAGGGAGCTCCGCATTTCATATGCCTAATGGAACAAACCCCCCCGCAGTTCCATTTTGAAAGTCACTGGTTATAGTATAATGATGGTAATTTTTTTTCCCAGTTTCATTTTGACAGTCACGGGTTATAATAATATTAATAATGGCAAAAATTATCGTTTTTTTGGTGTAGACCCCATAGACCAATTCCGCAAGCTATTCTTTTCAGAGACCTGCATTCTAGGTGATTTGACAATAGATTTCCATCAGTTTCATTTCAATAGTCAGTGGCTTGATTGATAATAATAACGAAATATTTTTTTCCAGTTTCCCCCTTCTTTTTGTGAAGCTACATTTTCTAGATCGTCGGCAAACAGTTTCCACTGATTCATTCTGTTAGTCAGTCTGTGGTTCAATTGACAAAGAAGTGATAGCCTGATAATTTCAGTTTTATCAGTGTATACCCAACATAAACAATGAAAACCTCTACCGGATTATTTTGCATCAAAGCACATCTATTAGATAGAGATAATACTCAACTGCGTATCTCAATTTTTTTAATTGATACACAGAAAAAGCTAAAAAACATCCTCAAAGCTCCGTGCATTTAGTAATAAAAATAACATGTTCCCAAATATAAAACACTCCATTCGTCATGTTTCACGTCGTGTGTAAAAATTCAATTAATTTCTGTCTTGATTTTTTTCTCATCGCAAATAATTGGTTAGAATCAATAGTAGCAGCAATACTAGAATGTTTTATTTAGAGAGATTCGATCTATTCATATCCTTAACAATTCCCAAAAAAGGGAAAACTACGCCACTGGTATGATCAATCGGCAATCTTCGGAAAATCTAGTAGCCAGCTTTGGCAGCTAACTGCACACTGCACATCAGTTGTCAACTTTTACTTTTATTTTACTGTCGAAGTGGGCTAGATTCCAGGGCATTTAAAGATAAGCGCCTCCTTAAAAGGCTGAATTCTCATACATCCTATGTTTCGATAGTACGAACATTCTTCTGATTGCCACAAATACAAATTTCTATTCTTGGAGCTTGTTTCATTTCTAAAAACGGGAGTCCGTTCTAAAGAGGATTTCTTCCTTTTATTTGAATATGCCTGTCAAGTTATAAAGCGCAAAACACCATGATGGTGGTAAGACGCAGGGCGAAGGCAGTAGCAGAAAGTAACTTTTTTCTTATTATAAACTGCGCATCAAGTTAGAGGTTATCCTTTACTGTGTTAGAGTTATGTATGCACCTACTACTGAGTTATATCAGTGCCTAGGCGCTCTCAACAATTCCGAGTGAGAACATCAAGTTACGCCCCGTTTGTTCCTCACTTCAAGTCGAATGTCGAATGCAACATAAAATTACAAAATTATTAGCCGTATTCGGGTTCGTACTAAATACTGTTCTAGGACAGTCAAAAATAGTCACCCACCCAATTAATGTAGATATATTCGCGACAAACCCTTCACGCCTCAACAGTCCAACTATTTCGAACCGTTCCTGAACTGTTTTTGTTGTGAACCCGAATACAACCATTATGTTTGATAGCTTGGCAACGCTGTATGTGTTCAAGCCAATTATCAAACTGTCAAACCTCCTGTGCTGTCAAACTTCCATTCGTTTCAGTTCGGTTTACCCATATTTTCTAGATTGCTTTGTGCTTTTCTAGTGAAGTCATTTTTGTAGTAATTCCGTAGTAATTTTTTACATAAAACATTGTCGGGATCTTTAAAATTGTATTGATCGAAATTCTCCCAATTGGAATGTCTATTACCGGATAAATAATGTTCCTCAGCCAACAAGGTCAGGCATAGGCATTATGACAGTGCTAGTCAAAAGATTGACGTGAATTCCTCATGGTATATTCCATTTTATTTCGATATTTTTTGGGAGTAGTTTAGATATACATAAATAAAATTATGGCAGAAAGTAAGGTGATGATGAATCGACCGAATTCTTCAAGTCCACCCCCAAATTGTGCTATTTGTTTGGGAACATTCACGAATAAGTGCTTCTCTGATTCATGCATGCACCAATTTTGTTTCAAATGTCTTTTGGAATGGTCCAAGGTACGTTTCGATTTTCTTCAATTTCTCAAAATTAAGAGGAAAGGCCCATCTCATTCCTGCTCTTCTAGATTAAACCAGAATGTCCATTGTGCAAACAGTCCTTCAAGAGAATTATACACAATGTTAAAAGCAATGAAGAGTATGATGAACATGTTGTGGAAATAACTCCACCTGAGGAAATCCATATTATAGACAATGAAGAGTTTTTGTTTCTACCTATTGGGGGTAATCCCCAACCTTCTACTAGACATCACTTCCATTTTAGGTGAGTAGTCTGAGATAAGTTTTGTTTATTCAATGACTTGATAATTTACCAGTAATCGGAATATTTTATCTAATAACCATATAAATATACTTTATTGTCTGAAGAATGTATTGGGAAAAATCTCAAATGGGAAAATATACCTCATTTTACCTTATAGATGGTATCTACTGCACAATAAACATTTTTGTGTGGATAATGTGCCATCCTCCTCTTTCTATTTGTGTGCTTGAGTTCTAAACTATGCAGTAAATTTTGATACAGTTTTCACTAAAAGAAACTAGGGAAATTGACCTTTAAGGATATTTGGCCTGAGGTATTTTCCTCAATTCAGAAAAGTTGAGAATATCCATTTTAGCAAGAATGTATGCTATACTCAACTGATTTTTCAGAGGAAAAATTATTCTTAGTGTCAGCTGTACTTTTAGGTTCAGATAAGATTGTAAGTTTTCCAGACTACAAAGTGAATTTTCAATTGTGGTATATTTTCGTAAATTTTATCATTATTGCAGATAAACTATATTGTTGATTTCTCAGCAAATTATTCATAAGTGTATAAAATTATAATTTTATCATGTTGTGAGATAAAACAAAGAGAAAATGTGTAACTTAGGGATACTTGACCCAAAATTATAAACTGAGGTAAGTATGGAGTAAAATTAAGAAAAGCCTTTTTGGTGGATATGATGAAAAGGGTATGTAGTATTAGTAAAGGTTTTTGGAAATACACCAAAACATCAGCAAAATTGAATAGTACCTCATTCTAATTCGAGTATACCTACGATTTCAAGATGTAATAAAAACCAGAACCGTGCAGCCTTGGTAGGGGTTTGGTGAAGGGTAGATTTCCAAATAATCAACTAACTTCTTTCAGTGGAATACTACTTCATTCTAATTTGAGTATATGATTCCATTTTGTTGAAAAATAACAGAAACACTACATCTCCTAGTTTGTGCTGCCTCGAGAGGGGTGTAATGGGTAGTTTTTTCCAATTATTCACTAACTTCTTTAAATGTAATTCTAATTCAAATATATGCTTTATTTATATGAAACAACACAGAAAAATTTGTCTCATAGCTTGCGGCCTCGAGAGGGGTGTGATTGAGGGTAGATTCTCAAATGATTTTTGCTAACTTTTTCAAATGAAATACCTCATTCTAATATAAGTTAATGATTCTATGATGTAACAAAAAAGTAGTCAATTATTTGAAAAATCTACCCCCCACCACACCCCTCTCAAGGCGATACACACTATGGAAAATAGTTTCTGTTTTTTTTACATCATGAAATCATATACTCGCTTTGGAATGAGGTACTATTGAAAGAAGTTGTGAAATGTTTGAAAAAACTACACCCCCATTACCCTCCTCTCGAGGCTACAAACTATGAGACAAATTTATTCTGAGTTATTTTACATAAATAATTCATATACTCGAATTAAAATGAGCTACTATTCGATTGAAAGAAGTTGGTGAATTATTTGAAAAAATTACCCCCCACCACAGCCCTCTCGAAGCGGCACAAACTATGGAAAAAAGCTTTTTTTTTACATCGTGGAATCATAGCCCAGATTCTATTTCCCGAATTCGATTATCGAATTGCTTAGAATATGCGTATATTTTCGGTACAGCGAATGCTACAATCACAGTCTGAGCTACTCGACAATCGAATTCGTGAAATAGAATCTGGGGGCATATTCTCGCATTGGAATAGGTACTATTCCATTGAAACGAGTGAATTATTTGAAAAAACTACCCCTTCCCCCCATTCCACCCCTCCCGAGGCCACAAACTATGAGACAAACTTTTTCTGAATTATTTTATATAAATATGTCACTTACTCGAATTAGAATGAGCTACTATTCTATTGGAAGAAGTTGGTGAATTATTTGATAAAACTACCCCCCACCACACCCCTCTCGAGGCTGCACAAATTACACACGGTGTTTCTGTTTTTTTACATCGTGGAATCATACTCAAATTAGAATGAGGTACTATTCTGTTGAAAGAAGTCAGCGAATTATTTGATGAAACTACCCCAACACACCCCTTCAGAGACATTTCAGGTCATGAGGATATGGTCATCAGGCTTATTTGTCGCTGATGTATTTCAAACTGAAAATTTGCCAGTCTCTTCATTTTCGTCGAGTTATCTCTGGGAGTGGATAACTTCACGGTGGTTGTGGAAACTCTCTTGCTCAGGGATTTTTTTTCAATAGAACAGCTGAACTTTAGAACTCCTTGACGGGAGAGATATTTCTGAGGCTTGCAAACTTCAAACATTTAAAGTTAATATGAATTCGTATCTGCTGTCCCGTGATTCACGCGGTGTTCTTTGAACATTACAGGGCTTCCTTTTTGTGTGAATCGGTATACCTATATAAATAAAAACGCCTGTTTCAAGCTAGGCAGACTATTAAGTACATTGTTTCAATTGGGCTGTTAGTTTGTTATATTCTAGAAAACCTTTATGGAATAGAGAATTCATTGTTCTTGAATATTTGGTTTGGGATATACATAAGCTGTTACTATTTCTTGTGTGGTAGCTATCTACATCTTGCTGGTATAGAACAAATTGGTCAAAGAGAAGCTCTATATCTATTGCTTCTCGAGAGTATTCACATTTTTCTTTTATTTCTGTAGTGTTGCCAGTGAGTTGATATCAAGCAGTGATAATGATGTAGAAATATACTCGAAATGGGTTTTGATGTTTCTAAAGTTTATAATTACTGATACGACTAATAAAGAATAATTTTTGTGCAGTTTTGTTTATATACTGTTGTTTATATATATTGGAAGTGTTGTTTGTTAAAAAGAGGTGAACACATCCATAGAAACAGCTATAAAACAATTCGGTATTGAAAATTTATCTGATTAATGAAATAAAAAATGTACTTAATTGTCTAAAAATTAACGTCTCTCTCTCTTTCTCTCTCTCTCTCTCTCGATTCATTTTTTAACGCTTTGACGTTTCAGTCACATTTAATTGACACCTCGATGATGTTAAGAATTGAGAATTCAATACTAGCTGTATGGGTTCGATGAGTATCAGTTTCTGTTTATCAAAGGTAGCAAGCGGCACCTTAAGTGCAACAGCTGACACAAAAACAAAGTATTTGGGATGATAGGTTGAATTGGTCAGGTCACATTGAACTTATTTAGCAAAAAGTTGTACCAATGCTAGGAACCCTATAAAGATGCTCAAGACATTTGAGTTTCAAAAATAAACACTTTGTGTACAATGCTAATATTTTATCAAGATTAAGATATCAATTTGAGCTAACTGTGGAGGTAGCAACTTTAAAAAAATTCAAACACTGCCAAATGGATCAATAAAAATTCAATTCCAAATGACAATTAATACCCATACAATAAATACAATAAACAATGCCTCATCAAAGATACACTCAAAGTAAAATCAATATTCTTGAAATCAAGAACGATCTGGTAGTCATCACTGTATATAACGAATATAATGCAAGTGATAAGAACAAACATGGGATTGTATGATCTATTGTAAAAGTATTTAATGAGTTGTCAGTAGATATGCGTGAGCTGCCAAACTATTGTTTATTCATATGTAGTTTCAAAAAAGTTATGATCAAGGATACCCTTATTTAATGACGGATTTACTACTATAGTTACTACCGATTAGGGTCAATAAGATCATATTTTACATGTGTTGAAAAGTTTACTTGACTGTGATCAAAATCGTATTGTGTTGTTATTTTTTTTAATGAAAAAAATACTCGATTCCAACTTATCTCAGAAAAGTATGTGTATTTACTGTAATTCAATGCTAAACTAGAAATGCTACAAAAACTAATTTGAGCTGATCATACTTGATACCGTACGGACCACGTCTATTTTACGTTAATACAAGGAGATACAAAAAAGTTATAGGGCAAGCTCACAAGTGGTACAAAAATTCTTTTTTTTCTGTGACGGGAAAAATTTTGACATTTTATCTCTGATGACAGGTAACAAAATGTCACTTCTTATGAAATTACTTTTTTCTTCTGGAAAAAAGTGAGAACTTTCCACATGGATAAAGGTAGGAATTTAATTTTTTTATAGAATATTTTCTTATACAAAAGTTATATTTTCTTTGTATCAAAAGTACAAGTATTAAATGTGCATTGCATGATTGATATGTTCCTTGTACAACAGTCGAATTTTCTTGTGTTGAAATTGTTTTCTTTTAATATTAAATCGTCGTTTTTTTCCGTCACAGAAAAAACTTGTGTATTATGTACGGGAAAAAAATTAAATTTTATCTCGATAAAATCTTATAGTTTTGTCCCTTGTATGATAAATAACTAATTTTTTTTTCAGAACTACATTCACCGTAGATACTCGTGGAGAACACGCTATTCAACAAATGCTGCTATCCCACCCTTTGACAAATGGAGGAGGTCAGATTTCGGTAGCGGGATATCCTCCATCTTCAAGGTAAGGTTGCTTTTGTCAAATATGAAAATTGTGAAGGGAGAGGTGACCAAAACCCATTTTTCGTCAGCGTGTCCCTTTTTTAATCGATTTTGCTATTTCCAAATTGAATATTAATGTTTGTCTATTAATTTAGGGGACGACATGCAAATCAAAACCTTTGTGAATAAGTGAAGAGCCTTCTTTCTCAAATTTTAACGCCAAATATAATAATATTATCAATAGATGGTGTCATTGTATCCTTGTTTTTCATTGAATGTTCCCTCACAACAAAAATATTCTTTAACTTTTTCAGAAATATATACCACAGAAGACGTCGTGAAAGTAACAATACAACTAGCTTTCGTAGATCAATTTATGTAAGAAACTTATGGGTCAGTGCTCCACCAGACGTAACTGGCCGATACAGGGATGTTTCTCCAGCATTTTACAGGTAAATACTTTGTGACTGATTTTGTTTTCCGATCTAAGCAATGTTCTATAGAATAGAATAAAATTTATTAGTACATACATAAATTGTGTCCACATACGTCAAATACAATATATAGTTGATATACAGCAACTGTTGCTACCTCGAGGACGATGACCGACGTAAAATACATAAATATTGTTGAAAAGAAATATATCTATTATTAGACAGGCAAAAAATAATATTCAAATTATCGAAAGTAATGCCACAATACCTCACAAAAACAAAAAGTTATTTAGCAGTATCAAGAGAGCAACCAGCATGATAAAACCACGAGTCCATGCTATTGTTCAAAAATCACAAAATAGAAATTTATTAAATCGAGTTTTATTCGTAGATAGATTATTTCCTGAAATATTCTCACCTGAATGCATCAATCTAAGAACAAAATATCAATTCTCAAATCAATTTTATTGTCTGATTAACGAGAAATTTCAAAATGAACATTTTTAACTGAAAGTACAATTATTGTTAACTAGCGTACTTGATTTATCTTCACTTTCTTACAATTTTCGAGTATTACATTATTCATAATCATTCAAACAAGATGTTGAATATCAATTCCTAAAAATAAATTCAAATATTTATAATTCTGAACCAAAATCATATCTAGGAAGTTGATTTGATCAGTGATCAGATATTGTTAACTTCAGTTTACGGACGTTTCAACTTCCATACTGGAGTTATTATCAACAACTGATAGATCTTTATCAATATAGTAATCCTATTAATCAAATTTCTCACGATTTGTCTTGGTATTGATTTCCCACTTAATTATTGATTTGTTTCTTTTAATCGTGATTTGAAAGTAACATCTGAGGTGTGAAAAGTTTCAAGAAACTTACTTGCAAACGGTATAAAAAAATTATTATATAATGTCTCTGAAACATATTTTGAAACCCAATGCAAGTCCTTATGGTTCACTAAATAATTTCGTCAATATGTTTGTCTAAAGGGACTGTCCCGGTGCTCGAACAAGGTTGGTACCCTGGCTTAACAGGGAGCTGAACGCTTTGCTCTACGAAAACACCCAGCTGGTGATGTGGCTGGTAGATATCATCATGGACCATCTGCTGCTCCATCACATCTGCAGCCGCACGTTTCGCAACTTGCTGTACGAGTATCTCGACAACAAGACAGATCACTTCATCCACGAGTTTTATAACTTCATGCGATCTCCATTCGACATGATCGGCTACGATCGAAATGTGATATATACTGAAAGGCCTCAGTCACCTCCTCCGTATGTTGTGATGTTACCAGGTAAGCAATGTTGAAATTTTTAATGCGGCTGGTGATACTTTTTTCTAGTAAAACTGGCAATAATTTAAAGTCATCAAATGATGTGGTCAATATTATCTAAGCTACATCAAGGCGAGTGCTTACTTTCATAGCTATGTGAAGGTCGAGAAAGAATGTTATATGCATCTCGGCGAAAAATTGTGTGTTTGACCTACTCACTAGCTTCGGCTATCAATTTGTAGTCTCGACTATTACTCCAGTCAATGGGGAGCAGAACAGGTCTTTGCCGTGCAAAAGGTGAAGTAATTATGATTTTGGGATATGTTATTAGGTTAGGTATCCCTATTAAAAACACAAGTTTTTGACCTTGGAAATGGTACGTGCAATCCGCCATCTTGTATTGAAAGTATGATGAATTGGTTTTTCCCGATTTAACTCCTTAACCTTAACAGTTGCCACTTCGACAAAAATGTTCAATTCAAATTTGAAGTGGACAAAATTTCCTACAATTTTTTCAACCACACTTTTTTTCGTAAGTCTAACGGGTGGCGAGTTACATAGGATGAAACTTGTACATTTTTCCAAAAAATCATCCAACTCAATCTTTTACGATAAACTTTGTTAAAATGAATTACAATGTGTTATTAATTTATAATTTACGATATAAGGTAGTTCAACAACTACCTGTAAAGTCTTTTGGTCTGATATAGCCTTTTATTACTACTAGTAATTCTGAATAGTTTCTCAACAATTATACACACCGCAAGTCTTATCTGTATTCAAAATGAACGATAAATCGTTGGGAGCACATTGGCTATAACTCGATATTTAATCGCCTCGGTCAAATTATGAGCTATCCACTCTGTCACCCACAAATGAAAACATCTTCACTGTGACCTTGGTACTTTGTCTGATAGCACTGGTTCACTCAAAAAACATGTTAATTTGTCACTGCCATTACAAATTTTCACTCTTCCGCCAACCCAATCTTCGTTGTCGGAGGACATATGACATGATTTAACTTAAGAATTGCTCAACTATGATATTTTGCACCTCTTCTCTTTTGAATACGTAGAGATCTTAAGGCTCAGTTTACTTCAAATATAGGAAGTGATCTCTCATCCAATATTTATCAAATATTAAAAATATTAAATCCCATGGTTGAATACATAACCCTCGACATTTGTCTTTTCTTACTACAGGATTCATATTATTAGATGAAACACATTGGCTACGATCTCACTCGATCAATGAAAAATAATAATCAATAAATATAAGTATATTAGGTTATGTTTTATTTGTTTTATGGCTAAAGGCATTGTTTATAGGTATACAGTTAGTCAACCATATGGAAATATCATTTGAAGGGATGGATACTACGCGTAGATGTCACTAGTGATTTCGTTTCAAAGTCATGTCTTTTCTTACGTTTTTCTGACGGACGTCGTAGATTGAATCACACCTTTTTTTGATTACTTATATATAACACCAAAAGATGTCAATCAATTGAGCAACAGAAATGGAATTTTCCCTTCAATATTGTAGATCATTCATGTTTTGAAGATTATTTCAATGCATAAACTTTCACTTCCTTTATAAACTTCTATAATCAACTCTATTTTGAAGCTTCATTATCTTTCTTTCAATATTTCTGTCAAATTTAAAAACATAAGTTTGAATCTATTTTTCCCTTCAGAGTAGGAAACTTCATCGTGAATTGTCAAGTAAACTGAAATATCGACATTATACTGTAGATGGCGTAACAAAAACGCTTCAAATCCTTTTACACAGGCATTGACTAACTGTATCTCTATAAACAATGCTAAAGATTAATCTTTGCCAGTGAAATTTTGCGAACAATGTGTTCCGTGATCACACAGAACCATAATTTCCGGAATTTCGTGATTGGTTCTATGTCAATTGCCTATTTTGTCCGATGATACGAATACGAATCGGACCTGCCTGAATCCAGAACAGAATACTTAAATATTCAGAAGCGAATCCAATGACGTATTCGGTAAAAGCCACGCCTCCCCGAGGTACACCAATAAGAGCGTACTAAATATTCCATTGTTTTTCCTTCAGTGAGTCAGATGAAAACAGCTAATTAATTCGCACGTCACTTGAAATTTCCAAGTGTATTTCCTATTGTTGGTATATGTCAGATTTATCAGTGTTCATGAAGGTGCCAAAGTTCGATCAAGGTCAAATATTTTTGGCACTATTGTGGTAGGTTATCGTTTCGCTTCTGTATATAGTAATTAAATATTCTGTGATCCAACTTCAGGCAAGTGAATGAGCTGGTCGAAAATCATCAGACTCTTATTTTGTCGTGATGGAAGAGAAATAAGACAGCCATTTCAAAAAATGCGTGATATATACTATATACTATTTTTATTTATGTTTTTTATACTTATTTTAGGTTTATATACTTTGTGTATTTTAAAATCATATTCATATATATTTTATGTATTATAACTATGACTGTGTAAATGTAATTATTGTGTGTAAACCTGTTTGGCATGCAGTTTGAATAAATGAAAAAAGCGAATTATCTCTTTCTCTCTGATTAATGGATTAATTGAACTCCCTTCCTCCCCTTCCAGACGACGTTTCGGACGACGGCAACGACAGCGACGTCATAATCGTCGGCAGCACGAACCCCGAGGAGCCGGTCGTCATCGACCTCGTCAACACCGATTCCGACGAGCCGATCATCGTGTCGCAGGAGGGGCCGCCGCCCGCGCCCCTCCCCCTTCCCGCCACCGTCGACAGCTCGGGCGGCGAGGAGGGGGGAGGCAGCGAGGCGCGCGCGCCGCTCTTGCCGCTCAAGCTGCGGCTCAAGCACAAGCGGCAGTCGCGCGAGAAGAGGAGGGAGCGCAGGCAGAAGACGACTAGCGCGACGGCGGCGAACCACCGTAGGCGCCGGTCGTCGTCCAGCTCGAGTTCGAGCACTTTGACGAGCAGCACTAGCAGCAGCACCTCGAGCGATAGTTCCGGCGACGCCCGCAAAAGGTACGGTGTCGTTTTGTCCTTGAGCTGGTTTGATAGATTCAGAACGCAGCCGATATCGCTGCGGTTGCAGCTACCGTAGCAGTTAACCCTTTGAGGCAGACAAAATAGTTTTTTGGGAAACAAATAATTGCAAATGTCCGCTACCACTAGAGATAAAATTTGGCCATCTTCGGGCGGTAGCGACGATGGCTGCGGCAGCTGCTGCGAGTCTATAAACTTACACACGTTTTAAAACAGATATATATTATGCGATTTCCATGCAATGCAAGTTTGGTCCTATGGATATGTCATTCCATGATTTTGAATAATCGCAATTGTTTGGACATTTATATTATTCTGATTTCTGTATGGGGTAATGCTCGTTGAAAACAGTTCTGATTGCTGACAACCTTGGATAAATGTATTTGCTAAAAAATTATCAAAATCTAGAGATTCACTCCTTACATTTTATTTCATTCACGTAGCATCTGTGCTGATATCTTGAGTCTTTTTTTTGTATGAAACATGGAGGTTTCAAATAGGTATACAAGGAATGGTAAGCCAACCATTTGATGAACCTTCCACATGTCAAATGCGATTGAAAAAGGCATCTTGTACAATTCCGGTGCTTATGAACCCAAAACTAGCACTTTTGGTACATTTTTTGTATTTTATTGCATTGAATAGTTTTATACAAGCATTATACTCGAGCAATTATCGAATTCCGCAGGCACAAAAGACGCAAAAAGTTGAAGCAAAAGAAAAGGCCACCTCCTTCCCATTCTTCAAGTAATTTGTTGATTGATCACGTCGGTCCTGTTGAAAACTCCAGCTCAGATTCCGAAGATAATCTACCGTTGTCAGCTCTAGCCGAAAAAAAGAAGTATTGGAAGAGGTTGGCCAATCTATACAAGTCTTCGAGAGCGCTCCCCATGGATCTGTCTATCAGGGACGGATCGTCGCGGGTAGAACAAGAAACTGCTGGAAGGAGTACCAGCATGCCTAGTTGCTCTAGGTACCCTTCCAATCCACCTCCGAGCCAAAACGGAACGGGGTTGCTGGATATCAAAGAGGAAGTCAGAGAGCACCCTTCCACTTCTTTGGGCGCCAGTTGCAGGTACGACAGATCTAGAGAGATAATGAACGTCAAAACGGAAAATAACGATTACGCTTTGGGCTCCTCCAACGCTCCCACTTGTTCCAGATATACTCGTTCGAATACCGAGTCCTCCAGTGATGTGTATAACGCCAACGGTAGGCGCGAGTACGAGTCCAGTGAAGAAAGTTACCCCCAGAACTTGGTGAAGAGGATGCGGACGGAAAACAGGCATACCGATACTAACGGAGGCAAGTCTCATAAAGCCAACAAGCGACTCAAGAATTTGCTGATAAAGAAGGAGGATTCTAGCAACACCTGGTATTCTTACCCTTACAATAACAGTTCGACTTCTTCTGAGGATTGAGATTTTACGGGAGTAGTATAATATACAATATTTTATGATTTTAAGTTGTACAGTTATTTATGGAAATAATTTTATATATTGTTGAACAATATTTTATAATTCAGTGGACTCGTGTATTTTGAATAAAATTGATTATGACTGGTATCTTACTGAGAGGAATTTTCCTTTTTTTCTCTGATTTTGTACAATAAATGGACTATTCTGTGAATAAAGGAGGCTAGCTTCCTGTGATTTCACTCATTCCCTTAGACCCTCCATGTGTTTGTATTGGGATTTCAAAATAATCGATACGCCCTCTGGTGAAATGTTTGAAACAATGTCAAAGTGGTGCTTCTTAGTTGAAGTCTTGTTCAAAGTGGGGCTGCAATATTAATTTGAAATGTTGGAATAATATTGATTATTTCTAGTGTTTATCTGGCACAGTTCATGGTTAACATTCACATAAAAAGTGAAAAATCACTGAAAACTGTAATTTTCGTTCAAAATTTTACGGTTTGGAATTTTAAAACAATGTCAAAGTCCTAATCTTAAATTAGCAGTCAGGCAATCCAGATCACGTGATGTCTGGGGGGGCAAACCAATTGAATTTTTATTTTTTTTCTGAATTGATTGATGTTTATTTCCCAAGAAACTTACGAGTTGATAAAAGGGAAAATCAGAAACAAATGAATAATGAATCAAATAAATAAAGAAAAGAGTAAGATAACGCAATCAGACTTTTCACAGAAATAAAAAAAAATGATAATAATGAAAATAAAATAAAATTGTCCTTCACCTATAGCAATAAATGTTTTTTCAACTTGACTTTTTCAATATTTCAATTTTTGATAACTTATATTTTGCCAAGAAACTACAAAGTTTATAGAAGGGAAAAATATTAACTTTAAGAATATTATACATTAAAAAAAAAGGCAATATAATCAGACTGTTTCATTGTATAAAATGAAAAAAAATAAAAATTGGCAATAAAAAAATTAATAAAAAATTGCCAATTATCTATTTCATTAAGTGTTTTTCCAAGTTGGCTCTGGAATGGTGTTTTCCATATTTTTTCATTGCATCTGGTAATCTATTATAAAAATGAAATTGAAATTTCAAAATTTTTTATCGCATCAGGTAATCCATTATATAACACTATTCCGTTGTAATAAATTGATTGTTGTCCTATATTTGATATGAATTTCATTGTTGATAAATTATTTGAACACCTGGTTGATTGGTTATGTTGGTCACTATTAATTTTGAAGATGAGATTGGAATGTTTCAATTTATTTTTAACCAAATGAATGAACGTGCAGAGTTTTAGCGTATGTATCGAAGATATATCTAATAGTTGATTGGGTTTATACAAATTAGTTTTTGTTTTTACCTGTTTGATGACATTTCATCTGCAGAACCAGTGTAAAATCCGCATATCTTCCATTATTCAAATGCTTAATAAATGGAACTCATTAAGTCTTGAAAAGAACAAACTAAAGTTTCTGGGGGGGGCAGTATCTGAAATGCCAAATATATGTCAAGTGCAGATTAGTTGAAGTTTCTTGAACCTGGCGCTGCAATCGATTTGATATCCCAATACTTTGAACACTACTACATGAGATATACATGGTGTTTCTGGTATTGTTTATGGAGTAATAGGACAGTTAGTGGATGTCTGTGTAAAAAGGATTTGCAGCGTGTTTGTTACGTCATATCTACACGACAAAGTTTCCTTCTCTGACGGGTAAAATAGGTGCAAATTTCTGTGTTTATTTGACTGAAATATTGAAAGAGAGCTAATAAAACTTCAAAATAGTTGACATTATAAGTTATTCAAAATATGAATCATCTACAAAATTGACAATAAAATCCACTTCTCTTTCCTGAATTGATTGCCATCTTTTGGTATTATGTAAGTAATCAAGAAAATATGGAATTCAAGATATATGACGCCAGTAACGAAAAGAAAAGACATGACCTGTAAAGGAAATCACTAATACCATCTACCCCTGTATCCATCCCTTCGAATGATAATTCTATATGATTGAATATGTATCTCTACAAACAATGGCAATACTTCGTCTAAAAATGCGCTGTTTTTGAAATACTGGGTGTTAAAATTTGAAAAAAAATCATCCTAACGTATTCAGTACTAATTTAGTTTCTACCATCACCTAGTGGCTTGTACGGCCAGGTCAGCATTTCCGTTTATTACATTAATGAAACCTTGATAAAATACAGTTGTAATTTTTAAATCCGAAATATTCAATTCTTCAAATAACTTGTAATTTTCTCGAAAATTAAAGATCTCATATTGAAATATGATACATTACTCGAGCTGAACCGGACAGAGAATTCCATAAATGGAAAGGAATGTCCATGTAGGATCAAAATCATTCTATAATTTAAGGTATATTGTCCAGTAATAATTAGATATTTCTCACACCATTTGGTGAACAAATCAAGATAAATGACTTTCAGATCATTCAATGAGTTTTTTCAAATAATTCATTTTTGGTTATGAATAAATATTTGTGGATGTTAAACTAGATCCAAGAATGTAATATTCCCTTACGGATTTTCCGAAAAGTATAGTCATTGGGTTGAGTAAAATTCCCTTCGAAACCTACAAAAGCAAAAAATAGCATTGTCATAATTCGGAAAGACAGTATGATGTCACTTTTTTCCAGTTGACCAGAAAATATGCCATTTCAATATATCACGTTAGAGGACCAAAGGGAGTGAAAAAAATTATTTGTCAGTTTAAGACATTTTAATAAATATATACTACGAACCTAATACTACTCATATGTTACAGATCAGGTTAACAAAACAAATAGGAATGTAACTGATAACGTTAAAGGATACCAAAAAAGTATGTACAGAATTTAAGCTTCCTAGACAAACATTTCAAAATAATGTAACATAGTTCTTATAAATTAGACATTCAAAGATGAGCGACTGTTAGCCCAGAATTGATGTGCCGAAATTGCCATGGTTATCAAGTATAATAAAGCTGCTATCCAACAATTATATGCATTCTGAAAGAAAAAGTTTACTATATAAAAAGTTGAACAAAACAAAATTTAGATAAATTCATAGAAAAAATGATCAGATCAAATTTCGCCTTCACTTCAATTGGAAGAAAGTTGTCATGAGCGATCAATTCTGATTTTAATCCACTTTTTGGATTTCTCTGACCTTCAAAAGGGCTTCTTCAAAATATTTCCCTTACCTGCTGGAACCCTTTATCAACTTCTGCATAGAATTTGCCTAAATCGCCCTCGTATTCAACGTGTGGTATATCTTCAGCAAGAGCAACTGCTTTTACCCAGTAGAATATTCCCATCAGGGCCTTCAAATATAGAGCAATGTTTAAAAATGTAAATTCAATGATTATATATATATATATATATAATTTTCTTATAGATCATACCAATTGAATTATTCCCCAGGCACTAATGACCAATCCACATAACGATAATTTTGGACCACAACAAGGCATTTTTAATTTACTTTCCAAAATACAATTATTGAAAAATATACTACACCCTTTCACCGAATGTCATGTGAGGAATTGACAATTTTGATTTGACACTTTCGACAGCGATAAGAGAGACTCATGTGACGTGATCCATGTGATTACAACGTTGCCACTAAGATGCTTTTCAAGAGAAAAACTAAAAAAAATATCTTGAAACTGCCCCCCATGAGATAACCGATCAAGGATAGTAAACTATTTTTTACAGAGGATGGCCCGATTCGCCAATTTCATTATGCTGTCATTGACGTCATCGCGATTCCGTAAACATAACCAAAAACAGATTCACAATACTAATGTTTTGTTTTATTATTGATAGTCATTTCAATTGTTATGAATTCCTGTCATTAACTAGTATGAAATAAAAATACTCATTATACCTATATTGGGATTACACTGTGAAGGAAGCATTCTTCATGGAAAAGAAGAGATTTTTCCTCGAAACCCAACTGCCCCTTCAATACAGAACGCCTGAAATTTAACAACTCAAGTTGAGTGATAATTTGAAATCCAACTGCGGTATAACAGCTGAGGATGGAAAGTTTCAAGCATAGACAATTATTTCAAGTAAATAAAAATAAAAGATGGCAAGCACATGGCATGGAATTGATGGCAATTGACAACAGTCGCTTCGTTAGAGTAGCTCAAACTTCATCGTATTAGTTCCACTGCATCACGAAATGTACATATAAACTACGGAAGGAATCGTGGTGACGTCAGTTGACAGGATAACATTGCAGTATAGGGAACTGGCCATCCTCTAAAATAGTTTACTGTCCTTGATAACCGATAATGTAGTGAAAGTAAAAAAACAGTTTGCGTATAATTCAATCTGTGAGTGAAATAGTAAAAATTGTTGTAAGACTGTCATTGCTCGTGTCTTCAGAACGTATTCGCTATTTTCTCTCTCTTTCAAACACACACACGAATTCTAGTCAGAGAGACGAGAGATACTAGAATAGAAAACCCCAATCAAGCTGGATTCTGGATTCATGAGGGCACGATTCTCGAAAAGATACTGCGATTAAAATCAAGTATCGGAATACTGGAATATCATGGACCATTTTTTAGTTACATCTTTTTTTACTCGGAAGAATTTTGCAAATTTCGTAATGTTAATGGCCTCGTCTAACAGCTTGCAGCGCTTAAAGCCGCTTCACAAAATTTGTCATTTCACCTGGAAAACTATCAAATTTTGTGCCGCAGCTTTAAGTGCTGTGAGCTGTTAGACGCAGTCAATAATTCAGCGCAGCGCCGCACTTTCATCTCTTCCATCGTTGACAGCCAACAAAAAGACAACTTTAAGACAAGAGACAGCTTTTCTCGGTGTGCAGCTCTCAAGGTGTTGACATCGTATTGACGGACGAACAGGTGCGATATACTAATCCTTTGTTATATATTGATCTATTGCATTTTCTTCTATATTTTGAAACCAGTTATTGATTACGATTATTGATTTTGAAAGTTAGAAAATATTAGTGCGTTAAGAATATCAATACGAAAAAAGGTTGACAAGAAACTGTAGTCATGTTAGGAGAGGGGGGGGAAGGTTCGCCTTCCCCCAAAAAACTACATATAGAACAAAGCGATACTGATAGTGGAGAAAGTAGGGATAGCACTGATAGAGAGATTAGAAATATTTTTTCTTCAAATTCAAACATTTTGAACAATCAATTAAATTCAAATAATTTGAACACTAACATTTTAGCATCTACAAATTTAGAGATTGAAAATAACAATAGTATGGAAGATAACAATGAACCAATAATTGAGGACATTTTGTTATATAGTGATAGTGATAAGGGCCCGTTCACAGTAGTCGTAGAATCCATAAATACTGATAAAAACATAGGTCGTTTTTCTCAGTTGAAAATAGCCAAGGACATTTGTGATCTCAATTTAGGTCCAATTACAAAAATAAAAATTCAAGGAAAAAACAAAATTGGGATAGATTTCAACAACAAAGAAAGCGCTAATAATATGATATATGATGAGCAGCTGACCTCTAGGGGATATAAAGCGTATATTCCCTATAGCCATGTTACTTGCAAAGCTATTGTCAAAGGAATATCGACCTACTTCACAGAAGACGAATTGAGAAGTATGATTAAAAGTCCCTGTAAAGTAATCAAGGTAAAACGTATGAACCGAAGAATTATAGTAAATGGACAAGTAACCTATGTACCTGCTTCTACTATCTTGATTACCTTTAAAGGAACTACTATACCGAGGTATGTCGATATTTGTTATATAACGTATGTCACAACCCCATATATTCCACCAGTGACCCAGTGTTTCAATTGTTTACTATATGGACACATTAAAAAAAATTGTAAAGGGACAAAAAAATGTTTTTCATGCACTGATCTACACGAAACTGAAGAAGAATATAAAGAATGTAAATCTATTAAATGCTTATTCTGCCAAAGTTCAGAACACAAATCTAACAGCAGATCATGTATCGAATACGACAGACAAAAAAACATTAGAGAAAAAATGACTTTCGAAAACATTTCCTTTTTTGATGCAGCGAAACTATTCCCCAAAGACAACCCAACATATAATCAAAATAGACGAGACTTTCCACCACTTCCAAATAGAGATGAAAACAATCAAATTACAATATCACAACGTAGGGAAACATATACTACAAATACTTCAAGTCAAAAACGAACCTATGCACAGACTTTAGACTCTAGACAATATAGAAATATAGAAGGATATAATAGACAAGAACACAATGACATACTTTTGTATCCCGATGGCAGGGTACCCCAACCTAACAACGGTACAGTTTTGAATCATATTCTTAGTCAACGACAAACACGAAATACTGGAGCTATTCCAAAAATACCATCAACTCAGAGACATAAAAATCCAGAACATAACACAACATCAACAGACAGATTACCACTAACAAAAGAAAGTAATGCAGAACAATTCAACATAAAGAATTTCTATGATAACTTTATAAAACTACCGAGACAAACTAGGGACAAAATAATTGATTTGATACAAACAGTTGACAACAATAAACATTACCAAGACTTTGACTCACCTGACTTTTTCTAAGCAACATTCGATAATTCAAACCACCCTACAAATTTAACAATAATCCAGTGGAATATACGGAGTGTGAATGCCAATTATCATTATCTAGTGAATATTATACAAGATTATAATCCACATATCATCCTCTTGAATGAAACATGGCTTGAACAGTCTCAAGTCCTCAACCTTAAAAACTATAATGCTATCAGATTAGATCGAGAGGATGGCTATGGAGGAATAGCTACTATCATACGTAATGATATTACCTATACTCAAATTCCGATTCCAGGTATGAATAATCACGATTTATGTCAGAGCATACTTGTCAGTCTTGGGAGTATAAATATCTTAAATACATACAATCCCCCTAATAGCCGGATACAAACTGATATGTTCTTGGACACGTTTTATAGATTAACAGGCAACATTATCTGGATGGGTGATTTTAATGCACATCACCCTTTATGGGGAAGTACAAATGAAAATACTAACGGAAATTTTATGAATACCTTAATAGATGAACTTGATATGGTAGTTTTGAATACTGGTATTAACACACGATTCTCGAACCCTAATGAACATAACAGCCCGTTGGATTTGTGCTTCGTGTCCCAGAACATAGCAGTAAAATGCGATTGGAGGGTGATTACTGATTGCGGAAATAGTGATCATTTTCCAACATTATGTACATATAATGATATCTCAGGTACCATATTTTCCAATACTTTAGAACAGAAACGACAATTTTCTAGGGCAGATTGGAAAAAATACACTGACACATTACAACAAAACGAATATACAAATTTGACATATGATGAATTAATTCAAATTATGAATGATGCAGCGGATATCTCGATTCCTTATCACAAACAAAAACAAATTAAAAGCCCTAGATCACCATGGTGGGATCACGAATGTCAACAAATAAATTTAGAGAAAAAACAAATGATAAATAACTTCAAACTCAACCCATGTTTAGACACATATGTATTGCTGCTAAACGATCTATTGCGAAAGCAAAACGTTTTTTCAGAAAAAAGAAAAAAAGTAGCTTCAAACTTTTTTGTTCAACATTAAACAGGGAGGCTAACATGACATATGTATGGAACATGATAAGAAGTTTTTCTGACAAAAAACGAACTAGATTTGATAGAACCATGTCACCCGACCCGGTAATAGCTTTACAATTGTTGAATAAATATTCTGTTTATGATATGGAGCCTGACATTCATTTAATACCGAATGAAAACAATTCCAATCTTTTCACAATGAAGGAGTTGGATAAAGCACTTCTATGTAAAAAAATAACAGCACCTGGACTGGATGGTATACCATACAGCATGTTCATTCACTTACCAACAAAAATGAAATTGATATTGTTACGCATATTAAATCAAATATTACGCGGTGACGCAATTCCAGACTCATGGAAGAACTTTTTAGTGATTGGCATTCAAAAACGCAATATTACACCAATGACTGTAAATAATTATCGACCATTGGTTTTAGCTTCATGTGGATTAAAGATACTTGAAAAATTATTAAAACGAAGGTTAGAATGGACATGCGAACATCATCAAATATTTTCTCGGTATCAAATGGGATTCCGTAAAGGCTTCGGCACAATTGATTGTATCAGTTACTTAATATCATATGTTCAAATGGCTTTCAATCTGAATTACATTGTGGTGGCGGTATTTTTAGATATACAAGGGGCGTATGATAATGTCAATGTTGGTAAGTTATACAAATACCTGCTCACATATGGTATAGAACGTGATATTGCCAATTTAATATTTCGACTTTTGACAAATAGACTACAATACATTACAGACCAACAAGGCACACGACATGGACCACAATTAACAACAAAAGGACTACCACAAGGATCACCTCTTAGCCCATTACTTTTCAATTTATACCTAAAATCTTTATTTGAAACGATACCCACACATGGACGACTTTTGACATATGCAGATGACCTAATGGTACTATGTAAAGGGAAAAACATTATTGAAGCAATTGACAAAATAAATAAAATTTTATCTGATATCAACACATGGATGTCTGACCACGGTTTTCAATTATCATTAGATAAATGTGAAGCTATACTATTTAAAAGAGGCAGGCCCTGTAATGAACAATTGAATATCAACATCGGACAGACGCGTATTAAAACTACAACTGACGTAAAATACTTGGGTACTATCATTACATCTAATTTGAAATGGGACAAACATATTTATAGTATAGTCAATAGAGCACTCAAAGGTATTAATGTTATCAAACTTTTTTGTAAAACATGGTGGGGGGCGGACCCGAAAACTATGATGATGGCATATAATGGTCTGGTTCTGTCGCATCTGGATTATGGTGCCATTTTCCTTAAACCATGCACAAAACGGAACTTGGACAGGCTAGAACAGACACATATCCAGGGACTTAGAGTTATTTTAGGATGTATGAAATCCACACCAAAAAACGCCATTTTGGCGGAAGCTGGCGTAATGAATCTAGAATCTCGTAGGAAATGGCTGGCACATAAATATGTATTGAAACGTATGGATTTCAGACCTCCTATTATAGAACTTTTGGAAATTCTTCACATCATGAATTACCAACACACTACTTATTGGCAAACACAAACACCATATATGGTAGAGGCGTTTACACAATGTATGGCCTTTCGACCTATAATGTATACCAATGAGATCATTCCGAGTTACAGTTTCGACTATGAGACATACATCACAACTATAGACATTATAGATATCAAGTTACAAAAACATGATTTGTCCACTAATTCCAAATTTCAGCTCTTTTCTGAGGAATATCAAGACGAGTATAATTTCATATACACTGATGCCTCTAAAAGCGGCAACAACGTGGGTATAGGCATTTATATTCCCAAGATTGACTACTCGTTTTCAGCTAAGTTGAATGGATATACATCAATATGTGATGCAGAACTCACTGCCATATACGAAAGCATGAGGATTTGTATCCACAAAGGCTTACGCAGAAATTTATTACTCACCGACAGTAAGAGTGCTCTAGATAGAATCAAAAATATAAATTTTTCAAAAAACCATGACTATATTACATTAAATATACATGATATAGTGCGAACATGTTCCTATAATGACATACATTTTAAATTTGCTTGGATACCTGGCCATCAGAACATTGATGGTAACGAACGAGCGGATTCCTTGGCAAAAATTGGCACATCCTTGAATATTCCATTGGATATTAAACTTGATAAACATAATTTTTTACCCCATCTGAAACAAACAATTACCAAATTATTTCATAGGCAGTGGCAACAAGCCATCCAACATAAAGGAAAACAATATTTTCGAGTACAGTCTGAATATCCTACAATACCATGGTATATAAAAGTACCAACGATGGACCGACGTCATATAACTACCATAATTAGGATGAGAACTGGACATTGTTGCTGCAATGATCATCTGTTTCGTATTGGGGTTAAAGCTAGTCCCAATTGTGAATGTGGGCAACCTGAAACTCTCAATCACATTTTTCTGCAATGTCCTATCTGTGCTATCCCGGGTCAAGATTTATATTTTACTTTTTTACGCCTTGGCTTACCAGCCCCTCTTGACATGTCTATTGTATTGAACAATTTAAATATTAGAATTATTAAAGAAATAATACGATATTTATCTTATAACCAACTACGACTTTGAACTATAGAGGAAGATGAATTACCTACATTCCTTTTTCATTTTATAGTACCACACCATCATTCCTTTGTTTGTGTCTTTGTGAATATCTATCTGTGTCACGCAATTCCTACTAACATACCTTACAGCACACATCGACCAAAGACTAGGACACCATTAACCAAGAGAGCAGAAGATTTTGATCAGAGTGCACACGACCTATATTATGAAGACTAACGCCCAATACGCAAGCAATGTGAATTTCTTATATAACTGATACCAATATGGATATGGGATTGCGTCAAGCAAGATTACCTATATCCCCGGACGAAGCTGTCGTTACGTAATGTATCAAGCATAGCGTATCGTTATGCAGTTACGTAACGGGAGGAGACTGGTCGAATGCACCCGACGGGAAGCAAGGACCAACCAAAATAGAGAGAGAGAGAAGACAAGAGACAGGACAACCTATAAAAGACCATAGAAATCATATTATATATATATAGATATCTATGGAAAAGACACGAGACAACGCAACTCAGACCAACTCAGACTCAGACAACCCACAATACAAATGTAATAAATACAATTTTCTAGCAGAGCGTGGAACTTTTGCTCATGCCTAACATATTTCAGTTTATACTATTTGGTTAGTTATATCAATAGAGTAGGATAATTGGGAAATATAAAAATGGTCCTATTAGAAAATGACTTGGTGAGTTTTCATGGGTTGGGGATACTATTTTCATCTGTAATAATTTTTTTTCAGTTTCTAACAGAACTCCGAAAATTATTTCAAAAAGCTCGATTAGATGGATCGGTAACGATGACATTCAAACGATGTGAGTTTTTGCAGTCCCGAATACAGATTGGACCTATTTCAACTATGTTGTACAGCATGGTGTTCATTTACAGGCACTTCTTCAGCTATTGCTCACTCGTATTTTCCAGAATAAACTTTGCTTCATAACAATTTTGGCTACTTTTCAGTTTGTAGATTAACTAAAAATGTTTGGTGTTATTTCACAGATTCATGTAGATGTGGAAATATTGGTGTGCACATATGAATTTTTCATTTCAGATTCAGCATTCATATTGTATTTTGTTTGAAGCAACTGAGCTTTTCTTGTCATGGTGTTTTTATAAATTCAAAACATTTCACACCTGTCATGGCTCTGATGCCCTTTTAACACAATTTAATATTGACTTCTGACTGTTTTTAGATGATGGAAGAAATCGTCCAATCCCAAGACCTGGGAAGCCACCACTGCCTGAACTTCGTGAGCATATGTGTTTAGTAAGAGCAAAATTCAGGACCAAGAAAATAGCCACAGTCATACACCAGAAAGATGTGAATAAATTTCAAGTGGCTTATAGTAGTCTACTGAAAACTAATTTGGATGGATTGAAAAAACTGAAGAAACCCAAAACTAAAACGAAAGCCGAATAGTGTATTTATTCTTTACTTTATTTTTTAAGAGTATCTGTCATTTTGATTTCTTGTTTTGATGGGTTTGAAATAATATTTTGTTAATGCTTTCAATATCACTTCGAAAATAAATTTTTTTATGTACATTCCAAACTATAGTTGAGTCTTCATTCCTTACATGACAGAAATTTTTTATATTACCCAAACATCATACCTACAAGGCTAAAGATATTGGTGACCTACTTGAAAACTTCAATTTTCATCCATTTTTCAAATAAAAACAACCTAAATGAAAAATATGGCAATGAAATATGGAAGGGAGGGGACCCTTCCAAGGATTAAAATATTACATATACTTTGGGTTTAGTATGATGATAGAATGCCTAACACCTAATAGGTAATGGGGTTCAAATCAAATCAAAACTGTGCTTTATTGTCCAAGAATAAGTTCTTATTGACAAAGCGATGAGTACAATAACTTGTGGTATAATCCATATTTTCATATATAAAAATGAAATGTTAATATGTACAGGTAAATATTAAGTATATAATTCAAAGTATAAAATGTAATTTATGAATTGAAATAATAATTGTAAAATAATTATTAATAAAATAAAGGTTAGAAAAATGAAAAACAATAAGTTCAGTTCATTACAAATAAGTAATTTCGCTAAAACACACACCTACAAAATGTGAAAACTTCTATTTCAGGTCAGAAATTTTCATTATAGTATTCCTGCAGGTCGTAGTATGCTTTTGGCATGAGGAAGTCCTTTACTGCTTTTCTGAAGTGCTTAAGATTTTTCAACTCTTTTAAAGATTCTGGTAGATGGTTATATATTTTTTTACTTTCATATACAACTGAATATTTTATGAGAGTTGTTTTTGGTATTGGCATGCAAAGGTTATTACTTCGGGTGGTTACGTAAGTGCGAATCATATTAATTCTTGTAGACTGTTTGTTATGAATTAAACAGACAGTTTCCAAAATGAAAATACTTGTTATGGTGAGAATTTTTTGGGATATAAACAGCGGTCTACAGTGGTCTCTTGCTTTGGCCCTGCACAAGTACCTTATGGCCCTTTTTTGTTGGACAAAAACAGACTGTAATAAATTCTGGCTACAGAATCCCCAGAAAGCTATGCCATACCTAATATGAGATTCAATGAGGGAAAAATAGGTGTTATTCTAGCAATGACTGCACCCAGTTCGTTTGATACCACTCTAATTGCATAGCAGCCTGATGCTAATCTTTTTTTTAGTGACATAATATGGTCTTCGAATTTAAGTTTATTATCAATGTGTAAACCCAGGAACTTTATACATGATTTATTTTCCACATTATATGTGTTCAGACAGATATTATTCAATTCGAATTTAAATGTTAGGATATTAGTTTTATTTATATTTAAGCAGAGATTGTTCGTGTTACACCAAGCGATGATCTCTTCTAGATCCTGGGCTATGATTGTTTTTAAACTATCCACATTTTTGCCATGCCATAAAAGGGTGGTATCGTCAGCAAATAATGTGAATATCCCTGTAATAGGTAAACAAGTCAAGTCATTTAGGTACAGCAAGAAAAAAATCAGAAATGAATGGATGCCAGCGACACCTTACGTTGACATTATACGTGTGAAAAACGAAATTTATTAAGGAGGAAATATTACAGAAAACTGTTAAAAGCTTTGTCATAAAAAGGTGTACGTTCAGTATAATTATGGGTGTTTTCTGGCGTTTATGTATTCAAAACGTATTCGTCTGTCTCCTCTCTCACTTACGGACAACCAGATAGTGAGAGAAAGATGGAGAGACGAATACGTTTTCAATATAAGAGCGCCAAAAAACACCTTATATCTTGCTATTCAGACACCGATTAAATTGGTTTTGGTCGAACAAAAGTACAGCTTGTCAGCTTATCCAATCCTACTTGTCACGGAAATTAGTTCCACGTCCGGTTGCGCATTAAACTTACAGTGGATTTCAGACAGCTAATTATCCCGCACTGCGCAATACGTCATCATTTTCTTTTTCTATAGCATAAGTTAATAATAACCACAAAAGAAGTACTAATAACACAGAATAAACGATAAATAAGTTTGGATACGTTAGTTTGGTACCGTTCGTAAAAGGAATTGAAAAAACTTAAAATGCTTTCTAGATCTAGATAGAGAAATGTCTATTCTTTTGTTTCCCACTAGTGTAGAGAGAGGAGAGAGATAAACGAAATATACCTGTTTCTAATAAATATGGATTGTAGTCGAATCAACAGGTTTGAGGATTGTTCTTGAGTTGGTGATTTTCAAATCTATAAACAGTTGTTTATATATTCCCCAATTTGTTTTTGATCAACATTTCGGAAACAATCGAAACGCACCCGTCTGTCTCTTTCTCTCCCAATAACGAAACTCTGGATTTGTGAGAGAGAGAAAGACAGACGAATACGTTTTGAAGCCAGCAGAAATCAAGGAGAAATCGCCTTTAGTTCCTCGAACATCCACAGTCATCAAGGAACGCAGAGTGCCGGGTACAAATTAAAATGAATTCAAGGCCAATGGAAAATTGTATACGTGTTGTTTACATGTGAAACGCTACTTCAACAAAAATTTTGATCTCCACTAGAGGCTAGAGCACAAGCTGTTACAACAGCAAAGAAAATGTCCAGCCCGAAACAAGAGTCTGTGCTGAAAGCAGGTCATCCACCAGCGGGTAATATTTGATAATTGTGATTTATTTTCTGGATGTAAACAAGTTTTATATATCTGAATAATTTCGATAAAAGAACAAACTCGGGCCAGATATTTTCAGTTACTACTTTTTTTTTTCTATTCTATTGTCAACCTTCTCTCAATCCCACGGATTTATGACCATATTCTCCATAAAATGATTTCATTCCTTTTTTTTTCAGTAAAAGCTGGAGGGATGAGGATAACCCAGCACAAAACAAGAAAAGATTCTGGAGGAATATCAGAGGATGTCACTGGCATCACAATGTCTGGCAGTCCTCCTAAAACCACTTCTATATCAGGAGCCATTCCTAAAGGACATGCAGATTTTCCAGCAGAGGCTGTACAGAGTTTTCACAAAGAAAAACCAGCAGCAGCCCATGCTTCTAAACCCTTGGTCAACATTCAACAGCCAAGGAAGTAGTTTGTTTTCATAACTTGATATTAGATGAGAGTGAAATTAATTTTTGTCAATATGGGGGTTCACTTTTTCAAACTACTACAGCTCTTAATTTTAAACAATGCTAGAAATTAGGTTTTCTAATTGTTTTTATATATTTTTAGTTGATTTTATGAATGAAGCTTTTAGAATTTGACCTTGATTTTTTTAAATATTTGAAAGAGTTTTGTTAATCATTTTTAAATTTATTTGTATTTCCTATTGGGATAATAATGGTGAAAAGAATGTATATTTTCTTAAAAGATTTATTTGGAGTTTTCAATAAACAATTGACAATTTCATTCAGTTGAGTCTTGATTTGTTCCAGCTCATGTTTTTCTTCTCCATCATCTCTTTTCTTGACAAAGGAGAGAGATGGGCTGCTGCTACTATGTCCCTGTTGAAATGAGAGACCTTAGGATCTGTTCTAGTTTCAAATTGTACATTATGAGGTTGTTTGAAGGTACACACAAGTCTTTATGAAAATTTTGTATGCAACTTCATTTTGCTCAAAAAAATTAAGAAGCTCCACTTCAGTTATTATGTTCTATTGTAAACCTTTCTATTTTTGATAATTTTTAAATAAATTTTCCAAAGGGTTTTTTGTGAATTTGGATAAATGCCTAGGAAAAAATTTGCTCAATTCTCAGCAGGTTTCTTAATTGTTTTTCCCTCTCACTTTTCTGATTTGAATGATGATTTATTGAATTGTGACAAGGAAAAAATATATGCAACTACAAATAATTCTTATTTCTTGGTGCAAAGTTTTCTATAATAACCCCTTCTAGGAACACTGCAGGTGCGCCCAGAAGGGTCAGCCCTTTGGAACCGATTTGATAGATGAATTATCTACTTCATTAAAAATCTCAGTATACATTTTACTTCTATAACAATATGTATAATATTTTGACGAGGAGTAAAGTTATACTAACCTGAATTCATCATAACTTTTTGAAGTGACAACTGCCCTCAACTTTGCATCATTTCGTATCCAATACATTTTATCTTTATCTATTGAAGATTGTAGTTCTTTATACAAATTCAAGTTATTAGAAGCCGACATTTTTGCTGTGGGTGATCAGACTTATCTTCCCAGCTGCCAATTCTGACCTCTGTTAAATCAATAATGGTTGATATGGTAACCAAAACTGAAAGCGCATATTCATATATTATATTCTTACTTGTCCTTAATCATTCTTATCGAGAGTATTTTTTACAATAGTATTATGCAACGATCATGTAATGGGTTAATATACAAGCATTAACCGGAATACAAAACAAGCTGAACTGAGTTTCCTATGGTTCATACAAGTGTCTTTATAACTACTACATGGTAGTTGCATACGCTACTTTTTCCACACCCGATAAATAATAAAGAATTATGAATATTATATTTGTGTTGTTGGTTCCACTGACCCGGAAGTGGAAGGAATATTAAGATTTATTTAATTGCTAGTCACACGTTGAGTACAAGTATTTTTAGTTTGGTTTTTGGGTTACTAGGCTTTTGAGAAAGTTTTTGTTGTTATACCAATCATACCTATGATATTACAGCATTGAATTCATTCCATCTGAAAAATATAAGCTACTGTTTAAATTTAAGTATACCAAGAGGAAAAACAGTCAACTTTATTTCATAAATAAATTATATCAGCTCATCTAACAGTACATCCAAATTTTTCAATTTCCATGCCAATGTTTTTATGTATAACATTCACTTCAGCTTGTGTTAGAGTTTTCTCCATGTGTCTGTAAGTAATTCTATAGCAGTGGCTCGTTCTACCTGTTTTTGGGTGAGTAAAAGTATCAACCAACTCAATTTGCTCAATCAAATCACCACCAATATTCCTTGAAAGATCATAAAAGTCATTACTACAAAAGTCTCCCTTCTCAGGAAGCCAAAAACTAATGTCGTTCCTGCATTGTGGATGATGACTGATAGGTACATAAGTAATGCTATCATCGATATTCTCAGTTTTGAACTGATTCAAAAATCCACTGTCCTTGGACCAAAACAAACGAATATCAGGAATCTTATATAAACACATGGCTATCCGCTCTAGGCCTAAGCCAAAAGCCCAACCTATTCTGTCACCAACTCCAGCAGTGTTTAAAATTGGCTGCTTCATAATGCCACATCCTAATATCTCCATCCAGTCATTATTGTGATAGATCTCCAATTCCCACGAAGGCAAAGTGAATGGAAAGACTGCATCCACCCACCGATACTGGATATCCTCACCAAATAAATGCCTTGCCAAACCTGTCAATGCACTTTTCAACTCGTGTTCCATCAGTTTAACAGCTTCTAAACTGTGGCAGGCCTGTTTATCTTGACTGTGGGTGAATGCTGTGTTATTTCCTTCCTCGAATATGTGCAAACTTTCATCTTTGAGGAACACTTGATCTCTTGTTCTCAGTCTAACAACATCAACTTGATGGAAGATTGGATAATGCGTTTTGTCAATCTCATCTCTGCGATAGACATCACCAATAATCAGGAAATTATCGAGTCCAGCTTTTATCAGCTCACTTTGATGAGCGGTCATATGTGCTCTTAGCATGTAGTTCTCATTGATATAATAACAGTCACTTTTTGATCTTGATGGGTGGTCTTTTGGTATGAGCAAACTATCAAAGTTTTGAGCAATACTAACAACTGGTGGCAAGTTTTCATTTACTACGAATACAGAACTCCCTCGACGATTGACAAAAGATTTGTTGAAATACTTGATGATTCTTTGGCGTACTAGACTCAAGGGGTGGTAGGGTTGCAAGTATATATTCTTTCCGACATAACTGCAGATTCTTTCAGTTAGGTTAGTGAAAGAATCAGTGGCAAACGTGTTGTTCAATAATGTGACTTCTCTGTGTTTGGGCTGGATTTTTGTGGAAAACTTTTTGATAAAAAAGACACACTTGGCTTCCCCAGAGAGTCTTATTCTTGTGATTTTAAACATAGTTTTTTGACCTTACAGTCAATATGTCATTTAATATAAGTAGATATTTGGATTTAAAATCCAAAATCACCTGAAACAGCAGTAACCAAATTAACATAACCTAAATTATTTTTCATTTTTGGTTAGAAATTAAAGGAATCTATGGAAAAATACTAGAAAACTGTTGAACCCATATTGTTGTTGAGTATTACTATACTAGATGGCTCTGTTTCGAATTAACGCAAAGCACCAAGACAATGAAGTTCTGAAGAATTTTTTAATAAGAATGTCAGAGCTCAGAGCATAACAGACGCTGTTAGGTCACATGGCACATGGCTATGACAATATCAGGGAACAGGGAACATCCTCTTAGTCCTCTTATCTATTTAGATCATTCTGTTTGGGAGCTGTTTACCCTTTACCCATGGTATTTTTTCAGGTCATCAGTTTGCCATCTACCAGGCGGTAGCGAAAATGGTGTGACGAATCCCTTGAACATTGGCACGAGTGCAGAAAACTCGTTGCATTTTCATACAGTTTCGTATTCAATGGATAGATGTCAGAACGTGCATACAAGGCAGAATTCTTTTCCAAGACTCTCGGCCTCGATTTGACACCGTCGATTTTCTCAACTACTCGGCGTTCAATGGGAGGAGCCGAGGACGAGGAAATCGTGAAGGAAAATCGAGACGACCGAGATCAGCCGCCAGCCGAATTTCCTATCTGTCAATCGAGCTGTGTGTGTTTTGAACTTGTTTTTTTCGGTCGGGCATTCCTATGTAGTTTGTAAAGTGTCGAGTGCCGTGGTGGCGTGCCTAAATCGCTTCCCCGCAGGTGAGGTGAGAGAAAAGAGTGTGTTGGTGCCATGTTCACGGGAACTTTGCGCGTGAAAATATGTGAGGCCCAGGGCCTTAGGCCGACGGATTGCTCCAAGCGCCACACTTTCGGCAAGGCCGACGAGCAACTCTTGGACCCTTACGTGACCATCGACGTGGACGACACCCATGTGGCTCGCTCCACGAGCAAACAGAAGACTTTTGATCCGGTGTGGAACGAGTTTTTCGAGCACCAGGTGGAGAACGCCAAAACGTTGACCCTCACCGTTTTTCACGACGCGGCTATCCCTCCCGACGTTTTCGTTGCCAATGTCTGCATCCCTTTCGAGGACCTTCTCAGCAGGGAAAAGGACGCGTCCGATTTCTGGGTGAGTCCTTAAAGACATCCTCCGAATTCAGTGATCAGGCTGGCCAGGGCAACGTTGTCAGATTCGAATAATTTCTTGAAGACGACGATATTTATACGGCACTGAATTTATCAAAATAATCACTGAATATCAAATTTAATTCGATAATTCAGCATATCAAACAACTTCAACACTGGCAAAAGACATCAATCTGATTTACTTAGTTTAGTACCTCAACTTGAAAATCAATTAGAGCAAAGGGTTAAAGTCACTTTTGAGAGAAATATTTTTTTTTACTTTCAGTCGAAAATTCAATTTTATACAAACCAATTAAAACAAAGGTAGTCTTGAGAATTCATCAAGGTATTCTTGATGTTTATTCATGGAACTCTCGTATTTAGGTCAGAGGGTGAGATTTGAAAATGGGGAGCCTCTGTGGTGGATATCTGCATTATAGTTACCTACACACAACATGTTTCCAATTTTAGTGTAATATATGTGAATATACTTTGATTTTACGATTCTGTGCCGATATTAAATGAAAATGGGATGTAGTGATATGTGCATGCTGTGTTGCCAAATTTCTCAGTTGTGATATTTTCTATTTTTAATGAATATATGCAAATGATTGATATCCTCTTGTCTAGTAATGGATCTCATTCCTTAAATTCATGACCTGTCGAAATAAGAAAAGTGTTTCCCAAAAGTCGAAATGAATAAATAATTTGTCTCGTAATTTGCCATTAAAAAAAATCACTCAATTTTAGACCTTCCTCAGAGTATACTTAAAGGTGGATTCAAACAGATCCGAAATCCGATGGTACGACAGAACCGGTTTTGTAAACCCATTATTGACAGTGAGAATCGTAGAGAAAACTGTGATATTTTTTGTTAACATGGATTCTCATTGAATGTATCGACCATTTCAATTCAATGAATGTTATCTACTTTGTCACTGTATTCCTCGTTGTAGTTACATTTTGTAGGAATACATATCGTTGCAATATTTCTCTGGGTTCTTGGTTGAAACTCCAAACAACACTAAACTACTTTTATTACAACCCTTTACCACGATACAATACTATACAATCACTCAAACTGCTCAGCTAAACTATCCAACGCTCCGAACTATAGAACTCTCTCTACTAGAAACTCTGATAAACTCTCTCTACTAGAAACTCTGATAAACTCTCTCTACTACTCTACTAGAAACTCTGATAAACTCTACACTTCGACTACTACACTTAGCAATACCAAAGCTCTCTCCACTAGAAATTCTGAATACCTCTCTGCCATCGCGATGAAGTTTCTCCCCGAGTTCTCCCTTTTATACTTGCATACGCCTATGAGGACTCTTCCAGACAATATATTATTCCCACACATTATAGTTCAGATGGCTCAACAAAAACGCTTCATATCCTTTTTACACAGGCTAAATAACTATCCTATCTATAATCGATGGTCAATTCATTGTCATCTTTTGTTATTATGTACGAGTAATCAAAAAAATGTGTAATTCAAGCTACTATTAGTACGCCCGTAAGAAAAATTAAAGAAAATACATTACTTACCTAAGTATATTATTATGCTTCCAGATTTCCAGAATACCTACATTGTGGCGTTTAGGAGTGACTGTCCCTGGTAGCAAATATTTCATTGTCCATGATTGGTGGGATACCGTGCAATACAAAACACACTATTGTTACGAAATCTCTAGCGCCGGTCCGTCGCTCGTAAACGAAAAATAATATAAGGGGTCAGAGAGAACGTCATTTTTTCAGGAACCCCTGATTCGTTTGGAGAATTCGATACACATCATCGTGACCTCTCTGGAAGATTCTCCATAGGCGTACGCAAGTATAAAAGAGAGACACTTCATCGCGGAGGAGAGTTTTATTCAGAGTTTCTATTAGACAGAGCTTTGGCCGGCTTCGGAGAGTTTATCAGAATATCTAGTACAGAGAGTTTTAGTACAGAGCGTTGGATTGTTGACGGAGCAGTTTGAGTGATTGTATTGTGATAAAGAGTTGTAGTAATAAAGGTAGTTTAGTGTTGTTTGGAGTTTTAAAAAACGAACTCAAGGAAAGATCGTAACACTATTATACTTTGTGCGGATATGAAATCAATCAATCAGTCAATTAAGTCGTCTGGAATCTCCTGTCAACACGTCCCGTACACTGTTTAGAAATCTGCATATCCATCAAGTATGTGTTAAGACAGGCATACATATTATGCAATTTCCATGCAATGCAAGTCCAAAATATACAACGCGCTTGTGCGCGTGCTTCTTCCTTGCAAGTCGGGCGAAATAGAAACGGCTCTAATTTCCATGCGAGACTCGTGCAATTCTATTAATTTTCATAGTTATAATCAGAATACTAACACTAAGAAATCACCAGTTATTATTAGGCCAGTGAACTTCTACTATTATTTCTATCATTATTATTATTATTTTCGTGTAAACAAACGTAGTCGGGTACGTACTCCCCATTGCTCCGACCCAGTGGGCGAACGCGCTAGTGTCATTAACCAATGACATGATAGTAAAAATAATATTTTTTTGATTTGTATTTATAGAGCACCAACGTGTAATGTCACAACTTTTTTAAATAGAGTGGAGATTCTTTTGTCGAGCCTTCCAGTCAATTCACAGCTTATTGTAGCCGGAGATCTCAACATAAATTATAACGACAAAAATTCTGCATCTACTCAGGCACTCAACACCTTGCTTTTATCATATGACTTGAAAATGATGGTTAAAGAACCAACACGAATCTCACAACATTCATCCACTACTATAGACTATATTTGCACAAACATGGATGAGGAAAATTTGACTTGCAATGTTATCCCAGCAGGACTATCAGACCATGAAGGGGTAATTTTGGCATTTCCTATTAAAAGTAATAACTCAAAGAAAATATTTAAGTATGGGAGAATATACAGCTCCAAAAATTTCAACAAATTTAAACAAAAATCCGATCAGATTGCATGGGAAAAAATTTTATCTACAAGCGATTCTATAGGCGCCTTTCAAAATTTATTAACAGGAGTTTTTGAGGAATGTTTTCCCAAACGGAAATTAAAAATGAAAAATAAAAAATCGTGGATTACACAAGGCATAAAAATATCTGCTAACAACTTGAGATCACTACACTCAATACGGAAATATTATTCTGATGAATTTCTAATAGCATATTTCAACAAATATAGACAAATTTACAGACGTGTAATTAAACATGCAAAAGAAATTCACTACAAGAATAGAATAAACAATGCTGGGAATAAAGTCAAAGAAAACTGGGCCATAGTAAATAGCATAAGAGGTAAAGCAAATTCAATTCCTGAAAAAGTCGATTTAGATCCGGAAACGCTAAATAACTTTTACTGCACAATTGCACAAAAACTAACTTCATCCCTCGCACCTACTTCGAATCCAATCGATTATCTAAGTAATGTAAATATTTCCAACAACTTTCATATCGAGGATACTCATTTATTGGAGCTCAAAGAAATCTTGCGAGAAATAAAAAACATAAATGCAACGGGCGTGGACGAAATTTCAGTAAAAATTTTGAATAACCTTCCCGATTCCGCTTTGAATGCACTAGTGATGGCTATAAACAAATCCTTTGCCCTTGGAAAATTTCCTCCGAGCCTGAAAACAGCTCTTGTTATTCCTCTATTCAAAGGAGGTGACTCAGAAGATCCAAATAACTTTAGACCAATTTCCATGCTCTCAACACTCTCAAAAATTATAGAAAAGGTGGTAAAAAAAAGAGTATTAGCTTTTCTTTATGATAATAATATATTAACCAACTGTCAGTTTGGCTTTCAGAAGGCAAAGGGCACAAATGATGCAATATTTTCCTTTCTGGAGCATGTCTACACCTATCTCAACAATGGGGAAGTAGCAGCTGCAGTATTCTGTGACTTTTCCAAAGCATTTGATTGTGTAAATCATGAACTTCTTATGCAAAAGCTGGAATGCTATGGCTTTAGAGGAGTGTGTAATGACTGGTTCAGGTCTTACATAAGTGATAGAAAACAGTTGGTGAGATCGAACGAGAAACTATCACACACTAAGGATATCTTATGGGGCGTTCCACAAGGATCAGTTCTGGGCCCAATTCTTTTTCTTATATATTTAAATGACCTAGTTAGTCTCTCAATTCAAGGAGGTTTCACGATATTTGCCGATGATACTACGCTCCTTTGGCATGGAAAAAATTCTTCCCATATAGAAGAAACAATTTCGAGTGATTTGGAAGCTGTAAAAAAATGGTGTGACGCAAACTACTTGTGTTTTAACATAAAAAAAACAAACTTACTCACTTTCAGCTCTAATATCGACACATTACACTTGAATGGACATATTCTTGAGAATAAAAACCAAGCCAAATTCCTAGGAATCGTCATGGACAACAAATTAAAATTTGACCAACATATATCAGCTTTAATAAAGAAATTGGCATCAGGATGTTATGCACTTCGCATAGTATCAAATAAACTGAGTTCATCCACAACAAGGATGGTATATCATTCACTGATTGAGTCCCACTTGAGATATGGTGTTGCTTTCTGGGGGTTTTGCAGTCAGCAACTTTTTCACTCAGTGTTCGTTTTGCAAAAGCGAGCGGTTAGATTCTTATGTAAGGTGGGAGTGCGTGAGTCATGCCGTTCATTATTTGTGAGAGAAAAAATTCTCACTCTTTCCTGTATTTTCATTCTGGAAACTGTTTGTCTTATACACAAAAAACAAAATATAGCTGTAACTCAGGAACAGGCAAATTACAAAACTCGGCAAGTAACAGAAAACAAACTACATCTCCCTGTTCCAAAAACAAGTCAGACGAAGTACTCTGTAATTTATGAGAGTAAAAAGCTCTATAACCATATACCCTTTGAAATTAGGAAGGAGAAGAGCTATAGAGGGTTCAGAACTCTTGTTAAAGAAGCTCTTATAACAAAAGCGTACTACAACCTTGAGGAATATTACAATGGAACTTTGCTATGAATAAGTTTTGTTTTTTTCATGTTTATATTGACACCTATAGGTTAAAATTCATTTTAAACTGTAGAAGGTATATTATATTTTAATTCCATGACATGTGAAACCATGTTCAGGATGTGTGGCCTTGTTTTTTTTACAATTTTTTTTCTCTTCTCGTAAGGACTATACAAAACTGTTCTTCAACAAACTGTCAAACATATATTTTCAATCTTATTTTATATTGTTATATTTTATCTACTTGACATGTGAACTCCTTTTATGCAAATTGTGTTTGTGAATATTTGTGCTTTTACATTTTTATCTCATCATATTTTTAAGTACTATTTACAACTATATTTTTTTCAACAAGCTTTGTCAACAAGGAATTATTTTTCTTAGACAATAAAGTATATCTCTCTCTCTCTCTCTCTCTCAATGACCACTCCCCGCACCGCGGGGTATGTGATCACTGGCTCCGGGAATCGTGAGTCCTGGGTAGACGCAGCGAACTGAGAATAACGGCCTTCTGCATGCGGCCGGCCAAAATCTCTGCCGCTTTATGGCATGCTGGTATGGTCTTGAGCTCCGAGAGTAGCGTTGGTCTGCAACTACCGAGAACACCTATTATAATCAGAACCACTAATTTGACAGAATATTTCCGTGTGGAGCCTGCGAATTTCGTAAAGTGAATCCCGATTCTTTGTCCGTTTTTCCTCCTCTTTTCGGACGATATTCGTTTCGGCAGGGGCCGAAAACGCAATAACAAATATCGTATTACTTCGGTGGTCGAAGAGGACTATATCAGGCTTATTGGCTTGTATTTGCCTGAGGGTGGGGAATGAAAAAATCCAAAGAATTCGACACCTTTCGTTCTCCACAACGGACTCAATATCCCCTGAAGCGTAAGGCAGTACCGGTGTCCTGTCTATTTCCGCGTTATGGCGATGGATATAGGCCGAGACCGCATAAACTGCATAAGATGACAGCAAATGCATCGAAGTCTTGGGCGCCTGTCGGCAGGCCCTGCATCTAGTATCAGTGACCTCTATACCCATCACGCGGCTCCGATAGACAAGGGTATTGAAGACACCGTCTTGGCACGCCATGATGAACCCTTCAGTCTCCGACTTCAGCTCACCTGACCTGAGGAAGGCAAATGTCAGCTCAACAGACAAGCCATGGTCCTCGATGTTCTTAAAGAAGACTCCATGCATGTCTGTATGCAGCTGCAGCATTTTGGCATTCTCTGCAGCCTTGATGTGAGCTTTTCTCCGTGCGGGCTCCCACTCGGTGACAGAGAGTTGGTTTACCCGCTCGGTGTCGAAGACTATACCAAGTTCATCAGCAGCTCGCCTTGCTGCCTTGAATAAAAAGGCTCCGATTCCTGCATGTTCATGGTCTCGGACCATGCAATGTAGGGGATACGCAACCCTGATGGTTGTACAGGCTCCATCCAGTACCATTCTTTGTTATTATTATTACTATCCCGATTTTAATTTTGTTTGGGTTTGTATCGCTATTCAGTCACATCCGAGGTCACATCTCTGATATGCTAGGGTACTGTTTGCATATTCGTATCTGTATTAACATGACTATTGATATTTTTTATGTATTGTACATATATTTATCTTTATTTATATTTTTGTTGTTTTACTTTGTCAACGAGAATTTATTCTTGTACAATAAAGCATATTTCTATCTACTACTATTTATTTCATCTTTGCTATTATTGCAATATCGTTGTACAACATTTTTTTAAATCCTTGTACCAGTGGCGGATCCAGGATCAGGTCAAGGGGGGGGTCTATAACTCAAAATTTATATATTATATATATATATATATATATATATATATATATATATATATATATATATATATATATATATATATATATATATATATATATATATATATATATATATATATATATATATATATATATATATATATATATATAAGGTGCAAGAGATTGACATGAGCAAAATATGAGAGTGTAGCCAGGAGGTAAAGTAGGTTCGAAACTTTAATTTTTTTTAATCGAATCGAGTTGATTCAACGCAATCAACAGCATATTCTACTCATACATAGTATATTCAAATTGTTACCGGCATACACAATACTCATCACAAATGTAACAAGTGCTATGCCCGAGATTTCTTGAATAGCACCAAACTTGCATTGCATGGAAATCGCAAACGTATGCCTGTCTTCAGTAGAAAAAGGCTGTAGATAACCGTACCTGCATTTCAATTCGATTTTTGAATAGTCATTTCTCAATTCGATCACGCCCTCACCAGCTCCAACGATACGACCTTTGAATCATCGGTTAT
The DNA here is from genome assembly GCA_032362365.1 of Zygogramma bicolorata. Classification (NCBI taxonomy): domain Eukaryota; kingdom Metazoa; phylum Arthropoda; class Insecta; order Coleoptera; family Chrysomelidae; genus Zygogramma; species Zygogramma bicolorata. Next base: position 707,173 of record JAVJAQ010000426.1, on the reverse strand, counting down.
ACGTCGTCGGCGTTTTTTTGTTTGTTTATTATTGACAGAAATAACATATCCCCGATGTTTCGCACACAATCCGAATAGGTGACGCAATACACTGAATCGTCCTAGACGATGCGCGTACATTTTTGCCGCCAACTCGATCCGACGGGATTTTTCAATGGAATCGTCGTCGTCGGCCGCGCCGTTGGAAAAAGCAACTCTGGATCGAGCTGCGAAAACAGGAAGTCGCGATGACGGACGCCGTTTCATTCTGGAAGCGAAAAAATAACCGAATTATTTATTTTTGACGGAGCGTCGAATGTGTCTTGCGTGCGATATGTGATAAATAAGAGCGATGCCTTCTGTTTCGCGAGACTGAAAATTGAAAGAATTTTATTCTATTCGAGAAATTGTTCCGTCTAGAATATGGTATATTGTACAAGTGAGAAATATGTCATTTTCTCACGCATTGTACACTCTCATTTTTCTATGGTTGCGTTGTTTTTAAGTATTGAAAATTAACATACATATATAATAATACTTGTATGTCATTAACTCATTTTTATATTTTATGTAAAACAGTAATTAACAGTTATATTTGAACAAATTTGTAAAGTAATTCCTGGTAGGTTGTTTTGTTTCAACATATTTTCGGTAATTGAAATATAAGCTGCGGTCGAAGTTGAAGTTGATGGGGAAACGTACTGAGCTTCCACAGCATTGTTGTGTTCAGGTTCTAATGGTGCTGGAAGCTGAATGGATTCTACTGTACTTTTTGAAATTTTCATTTTGTTAGCTATGGAGTTGTCGATATAAGATTCAGCAACATTGCTGTATTTCCAACCCCCATGGCGTTTTAAAGTTGAAAGATCTGCCCCTGCATTAACTAAAATAGTCGTAGATGACCTTCGGAACCAGTGGCCGGTATATAATTCAGGGTCCGGTAATTGCAAATATTTCGCTATTTCTTTCGCCATGGTGCCAAATTTATTTATCCCCACAGGCTGTTTCGTAAATTTGCCATTTTTGTAATTTAAAAAAAACGTGTTTCATTTGTGCATGGTCGAAGCTTTACATATTTTTTGTAAATTTGGTAGAATTCTCCTGTGACTGTGAAATTTCTAGGAACCTTGGTTTTTGTATCGAGTAATTTTATTAAAAGGGTCGAATTGTGATCTTCCATGTCATCAATTTTTAATTTTCGAAGCTCATCACAACGGCATGCCCCTGTAAGGCCAATAGCTAAAGCAGCCTGAAATCAAAACGAAACATTCACTTTTCGATAACAATTTAAAAATTTTCAATTCATACCTCTATTAGCAAATATTTTTCATCAGGTGCATCTTTTGAAAATTGATGAATTTCTTCGGAAGTTAATGGTTTTGACTGTTTTGGAGCATATTTTTCAGATTTGCGTTTCAAAAATGCACGTAGTTTTACGTATTTTAATATATCAACACAGTTTTTAATAATTAAGGTACTACTCAGCATCGAGTACTGAGATCATAATGTTGATGATTTCAATATCTTCTTGACAACTCTTCAAAATAAACTAACAAGTTATTTTCGGAACAAGAATTTACCTTGGCTTTCATTTTCCAGCCCATAAAGTTTCTTTAAGCGATTTCATATTTTTCTTTTGATGTGCTTGGTAGCGAATTATTGCAAACATACAGGCTGATTCACGGTGGATGGCACGTTAGACGTTTCTGGTGAACCAGACAACGGATCACTTTGAAAATTTAATGGAGGGCATATTCGGACATTCTCTAGCCAACTAAAATATTTTCGACAATGCGTTGTTGCCGCTTCTATTAGAAAGCAGTAGCAACTTCGATTTTTCAAATGGAACACTCTGTATATAATATTATTTTTGGAATCTCCAACAATTGCTCGACAACTTTTTTTGATATTTCCCTATACCTATCTGTTACCGTTTTCGAAATAAAAATTAATTTAAGTTTTTCTCTTCGAAAATCATGACTTCTAAAAATGCCGATATCTTTTAGTTAAGAAGTACTTACTATGATATCGAAATTTGGTTTGGAGTTAGGTGATACTTGGACACTTCCCACACGTCAGCCTAATCTCCGTTACTTCAATACAGGGTGGTAAAAAAATACAGTTTTTTCTTTTGCTTGAAAAAGTTGCTGAAATTTGATTATTTTAAATGGAACACCCTGTATATTATTGAAAATTCGGAAAGCTGCTGAAATTTGCTTTCTTTCTATGTATATCATACCTATACCTAACTAGTCAAGTTTCGGACTTATGAACATTTATTTGTGAAAATGTCCCCTCAGAATGGTATTTCCATTCGGTATTTGGTAAGCAGGCCATGATTACTATTTGACAGTAGCGTTGTGACATTCTCCTAATAATATCGACATTTTCGTCACTTCAGAAGTTGCAAATACCTTCAAAACGATGGAACAAAACTATTCAATCGAAGTTCTTATGAATTTGTTTATTATTTTTGGACAGTGTGATAAAATTATCAGCAGAACATGTAGAAAGTTCAATGAAATGTATCCGAATCTACCGCCAATGAACCTCAAGAAATTTATACGAATTCAGAACAATTCTAGAAATAATCTCAATCTTGGGATTTTATCAAATTATTACACTCAGACTATTTGCTATGCAAAGTTTCGAAAATCGTGGATGTGCACACCTTTCAACCGATTAAACTTGGTGCACTCTGGATATAACCCCCGAAGAAGATCAATTCTTCTGGTATTTATCATTTGAAAAAAAATTAATGAATGGATGAATTTTTGTAATTCGCAAGAGGAACAAGTTTTACTCAAAAACGTGCTTGTTTCTTACATACTTTCAGGTTGGAAAGTGACGAAATTTTCACTCAGAAGAAGAAGAAGTAGGAAATGACTTTTCCGACCTGTTTTGAAACTTTCCAACCTCTTAGTCTTTTATTCGAAGCGTCATTCTACTCAAGAACTAAAAAGTGGGTATAGCATTCTCCTGAAATTAGGAAAATGAGAACCTACAAAACAAAGAAAACAGAAATTGAAGAAAAGAAACAAAAAAAGCTGTCGACCTCGGAATTCGAACCAACACCTGCAATCCTATCATGAACAGTAAGCGGTGCTCCAAAGTACAATTTGCTTCTTACAATGAGGCTCGGAAATGTATACTCTGGATAGAGGTAGACGGAAAATGTTTTTTCTTCCTAAACAGTAGAAATGACCATGTCCAAGTTTGGTGAATATTTCAATGATTTTCATTTTCTTGTCGGTAAAAAACAATATAATTTGGAGAAATACTATACGAGTACCTATTACATACAGAGACAGAAAATTCTCCTTTCAACTCGAAAGAAATATATTGTTCTTCAAAATTTCAGACTGAAGTGATCAATTTTTCGACAGAGAAATGTCAACTTTCACCGAGGTTTGGAAATTTGTTTACTATTTCATTGACAATCATTCGAAAAACTATATACTTAATGAACAAGGAATAAATATTTGCAATGTTAATTTCAATAAATCTTGTATTCCAAGAAAGATGAACTTGGTATATTGAGGTCCTAACAAATCTCATTATTGTAGAGGTTGAAATTATTTACACCTAACTTGGTTTTAATGAATTCATTTGACACGCCAATCAAGTCTCTTGAATCTTTACTACAACCGATCAATGTTAGGTTAGGTTATTAGTAGCATTTTTGCTCGCATTTTTGACAATAAAAAAGCGAATACTGGCGAGTAAGTACGATTTGACTAAAAAATGGACTAGCCCTGGGCGAGAGAGACTGACGTAAAAAAGAGGAATTGGTAGATGATGTACTGTACCAAATGGTCAATCAAGCAGTACTTAACGGTTTATTTCTGAATGAGGTTGTAGTCATTAAAGAGGTTGAATGTGTTCAAGGGAGAAATATATTTTCTGTCCGTTCGGTGATGAGATACTTTCTAATATCGCCTTTGTTTCGTTTAACTACCTTGATATGTACACGTTAGCGAGGATCTTAACACTTGTCACCAAGTTCCGATGAGGAAAATTACTTAACAGATAAGAGAAGACCAGGAGGTCAGCAAAGTACTTTGCCGACCTCTCTTCTTCTCAATGAGCAATGGGTCGCTTTTCCAACCTGAAATTAGGTTAGAAATGAGGAGCTCCTCGAATGATTGTGCACGGAAGTTGCTATGACTTGCCACAAGACATTGATTACATTTTCTCCTAATATATCCATATAAAATTTTACCCTCTCACCCCTCTGTTAGTGTAATCGAATAATATAAATCTGATTGACTCATCTGCGATTTAACTAAAATATTTGTTATTTTTTGCAGGTAAATTTAGAACCCAAAGGTCGGCTTCACATTAGGATAGATCTGAAGATTACATCGAACGGTATGTATGGCATTTTAGTGTAAACACAACTAATTGAAAATACTTTGACCGGCCGACCGGAGAGGCATCATCGTTTTTATAGATTATAGGGTGATTCGCTTCGTTATTAACTACAAAGGAAACTCTGCGCTAGTTTTTTTCGAGGTTTTTTTATATATAAAGATTCACGCGGAAAGTAAAAAAAACATCACATGAATCACTGGAGATGACTATATACTGGTGCTTTCAGTGTTGCGATATTGTTTCAGACAAACCTGTAGCCAAGGTGTAGTTATTGAAAATTACGCCTTAAGGGTGCGCTTGTGGTTTAAAGAGAATAGAACGCGAGATCGATCTGACGTTTGATGAAAACAAACTTCATCTTCAATGACCTACCTCCAAGAATAGTCTCACGTTTTAGTATATTCAGTAACCATTTAAAAATTTCGTAGTGATCATAAAAAAAAACACAAGAGAAGTTTGCTGGCAACAACATTTCAGAGTGTGCACGTGTTCTGAATATTCTATAAATGCAGTGATATGTGTTTTAGATATTGTCAGTTCAACCCAGAAGATTATAAAAAATAATAATGATGCCACTCACCAGCAAAAATGGCATTTTCTCACTTCACATATCCATAAAATTTGATCATAATTCTCACTTCTATTCGCTCACACGCATCAACGTGAATAATCTTCGGCTGAATTGTGATACTACTTCTAAACCGAGCTTTTGAATCGAGATCACAATACTATATTGCTCGAATGAAAATATCAAAAAAATTTTTCAGCATATAGACCAGAATTCGCAACGACATAGCCACTTGGCAACAGAGGACTTGCACATGACTGTCATCTCAACTGCGAGAGTGTCGATACCTGGCGAATTTTTTGAGTTATTCTGATTTTCTGACAATCTTTTATATGGAGTGAAAACACCAGTATATAGCCACCTTACCGCGGCCCAAAAGCGTATATAGCCACTTTAGACAGGAGATACGAATTGAAATTCACTTTAAATTTTAGAAGTTTGTCTGCCTCAGGAGTTCCCAAGTTCAGCAGTTCTATTGAAAAAAGATACCTGAACAAGAAAGGTTCGACAGGTCTCCAAGTCCACAACAAAGGGGTGGGAATTCTGTACTCGTCGGGTCAACCTTGTTGATACTGACAGGAGTGGAACGATTGAAGACAATTCAGAGAAGCACCGACCGTGAAAATATCTAAGTATAGGAAAGATACACGTCTCCTACCCTTCTACGATTTTCCAAGCGAGTTCCTGAGCGAAGAATCACTAACGAGACGGATTGCTTTTTTCTGAATAGAATCAAAAAAATTCAATTAATGTTTCACATATGTGAACAAGACAGTCCGTATCTGTGCCTTGCTCAGCATTAAATTCCACTCGGTGTTACTTCATTTTATTATTTTTGCCAAATCATCGGTAATTCAATTGACGCTAAGGCATCTCTGTATTCTTGTTTCTCGTGCTGATATGGGGACTCTGGGAGAGAAACAAGTTTTAAGAGTACTGTATTGAGAGAATACTCCATCAACGTTTTATTATCACATAAACCGGAATGATATACCTAATTGGGGTTCAAAGTTGATCAAAAAAGGTTCAGGTGGTATCGCACTTGAATTGAATCTAAATTCAATACGAAATGAAAATTTAATTTTTCTCCGCTCGCGCATGTAATTTTAATAACGAGTTTGATGAACAGTGGACCACTATATATTTTTAATTACTTGGTTGCACAATAATAGACATTAGATACCACCAAAACCTAATACAAAATATAAACTGAAGTGAATAGCAAACATGTTTCAAATTTGAAAAAGTGTGATTTTTTTTATCGTTCATTGAGAAATCATTGAAGGAAGTGCACTTTACCACACGTTCGTAGGAAATAGTAGTTTACCTAACAAGTGCAGATAGTGATAAGTACTTTTCCGCAAGCGATTGCAGATGGCCGAACGACGCGTTAGCGGAGAAAAGTTCACTTTTCCGTACGCAATTAGAAAATAGTGTATTGTGCAACAAGTGCAGAAAAATGCTAATTCCTCACGAGTTTGAAAAATTTTGTGGCATGAGCGCAAGCGAGTGAGAAATTGCATTTCTGCTCGTGTTATACATTTTTAAAAACACACTTTTTGCTAAAAATAATAATAGTATTAATAATAAAATAATACTATAAAACGGAATTAAATATCAGTGACTCATTTTCAGATTTATGGTACCGAAGAGAATTTGCACTTGAATATATTGACCATACAGTAAAGTCTTTTTCTTGATTTGGATAGTTCTTCAAAATATGCCAAAATTATACCGTGTGACACCCCCGTTTTCTATGAAGCTGAAACTGGCGGCCGTAGCTAGCGGCCGGCCAGAGAAGTACTAGCTCATTCGCCAAAAACTGGAAATATTGTCACAGCCTCGAGGAATCGAGTGGATATAAATTGAATTAACTACTCATTGACCTAAACGAATTTAGTAAGGGAGTCACAATAAACCGCACATCGCAAAACGACGAAAGCGATAAATGCGGCTGAAATGGGTGGTTCTAACGGCCATAAGTAGGTGATGAAATTTTCAGAATGCACAAATCAAAAGTAATGCAGTCTACTGGATCGCATCAGATTCAACAAGATAATATCGGACCGTCAACAGAAATATCATATAACGGTATTAGAAACACATCAGAATCCGATTTTGTTGTTGGAACGGGTAAAGAAAGTCAACAGGAAAGCATCATTAGCGTTAACCGCGGAATCACACGTTATCATACCAATATAGGCGATAAATTCGTCAGAAAATACTTCGAATGGCCTTACGCAACATGAGTTTTTTATGGAATATTCGGAATAGATATGCCGGAAATGGATGGCCGCTGAATCCCGCGATATATAAGTGATAAAAAAATTCGAAGTGTCAACGTGATGATGCCGTCAAAAATTGCGTCTAACGGCCTTAAGCAAAATAAGTTTTCGATGAAATTTTTGGGAGGAATGGAGAAAATATTGCCGAAATCAACAATAGCATTAGCCGCTGAATCCAGCGTTATATAAGTGATGAAAAAATTTTAAATTGTCAACGAGATAATTTCGTCAAAAATTCCGTCTAACGGCCTTACGCAACATAAGTTTTCGATGAAATATTTGGGAGGGATGGAAAAATATTGCTGAAGTCAGCGATAGTATTGACCGCTGAATCCCGCGTTACATAAGTGATGAAGAAAATTTAAAGTGTCAACGTGATTATTTTGTAAAAACTCCGTCTAACTGCCTTACGCAAAATAAGTTTTCTATAAAATTTTTTGGAGGGATGGAGAAAATATTGCCGAAATAAACGATAGCATCGGCCGCTGATTCCCGCGATATATAAGTGATTAAAAAAATTCGAAGTGTCAACGTGATGATGCCGTCAAAAATTGCGTCAAACGGCCTTACGCAAAATAAGTTTTCGATGAAATTTTTGGGAGGGATGGGGACAATATTGCTGAAATCAACGATAGCATTGGCCGCTGAATCCCGCGTTATATGAGTGATGAAAAAATTTTGAATTGTCAACGTGATAATTTCGTCAAAAATTGCGTCTAACGGCCTTACGCAAAATAAGTTTTCGATGAAATTTTTGGGAGGGATGGGGACAATATTGCTGAAATCAACTATAGCATTGGCCGCTGAATCCCGCGTTATATAAGTGATGAAAAAATTTTAAATTGTCAACGGCCTTACGCAACATAAGTTTTCGATGAAATATTTGGGAGGGATGCAGAAAATATTGCCGAAATCAAGGGTAGCAGTGGCCGCTGAATCCCGCCTTATATAAGTGCTGAAAAAAAATTAAATTGTCAACCCGATAATTTCGTAAAAACTCCGTCTAACTGCCTTACGCGAAATAAGTTTTCAATGAAATTTTTTGGAGGGGTGGGGAAAATATTGCCGAAATGAACGATAGCATCGGCCGCTGAATCCCGCGATATATATGTGTTAAAAAAAATTCGAAGTGTCAACGTGATGAAGCCGTCAAAAATTGCGTCTAACGGCCTTACGCAAAATAAGTTTTCGATGAAATTTTTTGGAGTGATGGAGAAAATATTACCGAAATCAACGATAGCATTGGCATAACTGTAAATTTTATATGTATGTCATCTCAAATGTGACAAAAATACCCGAGTTCAGAAATGATCATTAAGCCTTTGGTATAACAGTTAATTCATTTCATAGAGATATGAAGAGAAAACAAAAATTGTTGAACAAATGACATATAGTTGTATGAATTAATTTAAAAAATTATCCATTACAACTTCCAAGAGAGAAGTAAGATATACAACAATTCATAAACATTATCTGTTGATAGGTACCATGTATATCATTCAAAAAAAATTTGATTCATTCACAATTTATTAATTAGACATATAGTAAGTTTGACCATTCATTTGACTGTTGCGAGATGAGCCTGTTTGTTGTAAGTACTACATCACTTTTATCAGATGATTTCCAAAACATATATACATATCCGCGGCTGATAGTTCATAGCCGAGCGTAACGAGACTAGGAATTCAGCTAAGGCAGTCATTCTACTTTGTTGCCGAGTTGAACATATAATTTGTTCTCAAAATATTAATAATGTGATATTTGCGAAGTATTATAATTCTCACAATCTTGTTATTTGTCCTGAAATGATAAATTAGAGCAGAATTTCATAGAAAACGCTAGTGTTGGAGTGGTTGGTTGCTATGAAAATGTATATGTCATAGTTATTATAGTTTGACAACTTATGCTATTTCTGACAATTTTGTGTAGTTATAATATGGATAGTGATAGCGATCTAGGAGTACTTATTCCACCAGACATGAGAGAGGTGGCAAAAAAATGAGTATTATTTGTTGCCGGAGAAGTTTTATATTTCCATTGCGAATGATCATTTTGCTGTCGAGGCAGGAATGTCCTTACTTAACTGCCTAGGCAGGACAAGTGATACTTCGCTGATTGATATGTGTCAGTAAAATTAATATTTGCTCTCAACATGAGGTTGTTCCCACACTAGTATTCAATTTGTGATGAGTTAACAGCAACAGATGGCATAATTTTCACCGAGTATCTTGAGTTTTGTATAATTTCGAACTTTCATACTAGTAAAATGACGTGGGATTCGGCGGCCAAAATTGATTTTGGTTTGAGAATAACGGCTTCTGACCATTCCTGATATTTCATCTAAAACTTATGTTGCGTAAGGCCGTTAGACTCAATTTTTGACGGCATCATCACGTTGACACTTCGAATTTTTTTCATCACTTATATAACGCTGGATTCAGCGGCTAATGCTATTGTTGATTTCGGCAATATTTTCTCCATTCCTCCCAAAAATTTCATCGAAAACTTATTTTGCTTAAGGCCGTTAGACGCAATTTTTGACGGCATCATCACGTTGACACTTCGAATTTTTTCAATCACTTATATATCGCAGGATTCAGCGGCCAATGGTATCGTTGATTTCAGCACTATATTTCCTATCCCTTCCAAAAATTTCATCGAAAACTTATGTTGCGTAAGGCAGTTAGACGCAATTTTTGACGACATTATCACGATGACACTTCGAATTTTTTTAATCACTTATATATCGCGGAATTCAGCGGCCAATGCTATCGTTGATTTCAGCACTATATTTACTATCCCTCCCAAAAATTTCATCGAAAACTTATTTTGCGTAAGGCCGTCAGAAGGAATTTTTTACGAAATTATCGCTTTGACAATTTCCAATTTTTTCAGCACTTATATAACGCAGGATTCAGCGACCAATGCTATCGTTGATTTCAGCACTATATTTCCTATCCCTCCCAAAAATTTCATGGAAAACTTATTTTGCGTAAGGCCGTTAGACGCAATTTTTGACGACATTATCACGTTGACACTTCGAATTTTTTTAATCACTTATATATCGCGGGATTCAGCGGCCAATGCTATCGTTGAATTCAGCACAATATTTTCTATCCCTCCCAAAAATTTAATCGAAAACTTATTTTGCGTAAGGCCGTCAGAAGGAATTTTTTACGAAATTAACGCGTTGACAATTTCATTTTTTTCAAGCACTTATATAACGCGGAATTCAGCGGCCACTGCTGTCGTTGATTTCGGCAATATTTTCTGCATCCCTCCCAAAAATTTCATCAAAAAATTATTTTGCGTAAGGCCGTTAGACGGAATTTTTGACGAAATTATCGCGTTGACAAATTTTTTCAGCACTTATATAACGCGGGATTCAGCGACCAATGCTATCGTTGATTTCAGCAATATTTTCTGCATCCCTCCCAAAAATTTCATCGAAAAATTATTTTGCGTAAGGCCGTCAGAAGGAATTTTTTACGAAATTATCTCTTTGACAATTTCAAATTTTTTCAGCACTTATATAACGCGGGATTCAGCGGCCAATGCTATCGTTGATACGGCAATATTTTCTCTATCCCTCCAAAAAATTTCATCGAAAAATTATTTTGCGTAAGGCCGTTAGACGCAATTTTTGACGACATTATCACGTTGACAGTTCGAATTTTTTTAATCACTTATATATCGCGGGATTCAGCGGCCAATGGTATCGTTGATTTCATTACTATATTTTCTATCCCTCCCAAAAATTTTATCGAAAACTTATCTTGCGTAAGGCCGTTAGACGCAATTGTTGACGACATTATCACGTTGATACGTGCTCTATACTCGATATGACTCATGTATTGTTCATTGGCCATTCAATTCGTTTTTTCCATTAGATAAGGGCGCGGTTCCCCATTTTTGTAATATTATTCTTCGTTTCTCTGATTTTCAACAATGCAGTTGTATGTGTTTACCATACAACTGCTTTATTCACAATTGCCACTTATTACATTTTTGGCGGATGGGCTAGTACTACTCTGGTCGACTGGCTGCTAGCTCCGGCCGCCAGATTCAGCTTCATCCGTTTTCTCCTTTGTTTTTCTAGCTATATAAAGAAGCTATATAAAGAAGCAAAGGAGAAAACGGGGTGTACCCTGAGTCTGTGTCACACGGTATTTTCAGAAACACTTTCAGTTTCATACTTCTCTCTCGAAGTTGAAGGAAGTAAATTCAATGACAATGAATGAAATTGTTTTCTTAGTTATGGTGGAGTATTTTCGATTTCAGAACTGTCGCCATCCGTCTTAGTTCGATAATTTGAAACATTATGAGACAAGAATATTTCACAAATATTTTATGCAACGAATAATAAACAGTTGCCTGTATTTTATGGTTGACGTTTGTTGACATTCAAATGATTCAGATTCTTTATTTCCTTGATTATGACGAACATTTACATTTCGTATAGGAATTGTCAGGGTAGCACAAACAACACATTCAATATATTACAGGTAAATACGAGGGGAGCAAAAATACAAAAAATACAGACTAAAATAACATGATGAAGAATTAGTAATTATGAAGCAGGAAGACTAGATATTCATTCAGCGTATAAAAACAATTATCGATCAAAAACAACCTCAGTCTGCTTCTGAATTCCGTTGAATTTCTTGTGGATCTTATTGTATCTGTTAATCGATTATAAATTCTGGGCCCAATAAATTTCGGAGAATTTTGAGTAATTTTGTATTTGGGTGTCTTGGTGTATATTAGTCCCTTTTGTCCTGTGTCAATATTGTGGATATCATTATTCAGAGTGAAGTCGTTTTTGTTCGTGAAAACATACACAGCCAATTCGAAAATATATAAGCTCACTAATGTTAAAACTTTATATTCCTTAATTTTTTTTTGCAGGAATCTCGTCTGGAAATATTATACATATATCGTAATATCGATTTTTGTGTAATAAAAACATTTTTACTCATTGTTGAGTTGCCTCACAAACATATTCCATAACGCAACCTGGACTCGACCTGAGCATCGTACACCTTCATTAGTTGGAGTATGTTCAGAACAGCTCACAAATTCCTTAACGTATATGTAACCGAGCTCAACTCGGTAGATGTTGCTCCGTTGCCTAGCTATTGAAAGTGTGTGTGTGTGTGTGAATTTTAGCAGAGAAATGTCACTTGCTGCACACTAATGTCAAATTTCAATTATTGTGTGAAATAATCATGTTTGCGAACTTAAAACTATGCATATAAGCGGGTTTTGGAGTGTGGTTGCAGAAAAAAACATTCGAAATAATATATTTTCCACACTCCTAGAACAATCAACTTTTTTCCTTTGGAAAGAAAATGGTAAATTGTACCTATCTCATCTCTCCTTCGGTTAAATCGGTGTTCTTTGAGCATTACAGACTTTTCCTTTTCATGTGAAACTGAAAATAAAAAATACGCACTTGCTACATTAATAGCTATTTCAGTCTGTGCCTCTCCCGAACTACCTACCCTTGTGTATCGTTGAAAGCACGAATGGCGGCTTCAATTCCGGAGCTTTTTTTCGTTTTTCAGAATATGGGGCGAAACCGAGGGAGTTCAAGGAGCGCCAGGGCTTCAACAGGCGGCGGGGTGCTATGCGGAGGAGGGTCCACCAGGTCAACGGACACAAATTCATGGCGACTTTCTTGCGCCAACCTACGTTTTGTTCTCACTGTAAACTCTTCATTTGGTAAGCGAGATGCACTTGTTGAATGTAGTACCTATAGCACAGAATAATTGAACAATATACAGAAGCGAATCGGTAACCTAACACAATTGTCCCAAAAATATTTGACCTTGATAGAACGTCTGCATTTATATCGACACTGAGAAATCCGACAATATATACCAACAATAGGAAAGTGCAGTGGGAAAATTCAAGTGAAATGTGTCAAATCAATTAGCTGTCCTCATTTGATTCACTGAAGCAAAAGAAATATAAAATTTTAGTACTCTCTCATTGGTGCACTTCGTGAAGATGTGGCATTTTCCTAATTTGTCATTGGATTCGCTTCTGTTAATTATTTCAATTATTATGTGCCTATAGCTCGTACAAAATGAAAAACTTGCACGCCATCAATGACGACATAAAAACACCTCAGCGGTACCAAATCTCCAATGTTAATGAGTGTGACGTTTTCATGGAATTTTCATTTCGCGCCTGTTATTCTTTGGTTACTGTTCGCTACACATTCGATGTTGCCGCGCTTTATTTGATAATAATAGAATTTTTCAAGTAGTTCTGAAACCACGACTTATAGCGAGACCGTCTATGTTGTTTTGGAATTTGGAATCCATATTTTGGGTTTTTCATCCGCCCTAGAAATGTATAGGAAAACGCTTTGAGTTCTTGAAATATATGTTTTTTTTAATTGGTGAACTTGCTCCGATACGTAACTGCAGTATTAAAAAGATGCAAAATTGAGTGATTTTGTCAGTTACGTTACAAATTTATTAAAAAAATGCGTATACTTCTCCTTGGCGACATTTCTGAAGCTAGTCTGCCTCCTTTTTTCGTTCAATAAATTTGTTAATTAAATCTCCAAATTTATAAAAATGCGATACGTAATTGACAAAATAATCACTCAATTTTGCATTTTTTTGATATTACAGTTACGTATCGAGGCAAATACACCAACTTGCCCAAAAAACAGATAAGTATTAAAAGAACTTGAATCTTTTTAGTCAAGTACACGAAATTGAATTTTACTTGGTATTTCAACCCCATTTCCACCCCCTTAGACGGCCTGGAAAAATCCGACATGATATTTTTCATGTGGTGGACCACAGGGCATAACATATTCGAAAACAAAAGACGTACAAAGTCTATTTCTCGAAATAGAATTTTTCTTAATATTTCAACCCCATTTCCAGCCCCTAAGACGGCCTGGAAAAATTCGACATGCAATTTTTTTATGTGGTGAACCAAAGGAATAACATATTCGAAAATAAAAGGCGTACAAAGTCAACTTCTCGAAATATAATTTTCCTAGTATTTCAACCCCATTTCCACCCCTCAGACGGTCTGGAAAACTCCGACGTGGCATTTTTTAATGTGGTCGATCGCAAGGAATATCATATTCTGAAATAAAAGGCCTACAATATCAACTTCTCGAAACAGAAATTTCGTAGTTAGGGAACCCTTTTTCTACCCTATTCACATCCCGTTTAGGTGATCCAAATTACTGAGAATCATCAGATTTTCAACTCAGTTCATCAAAGAAATTAAGCCATCATATTAATTGTCGAGGCGTATATCAAATTTTCAGAAGAGATTGAAAAATTTCGATATATTTTTCTCAGAGTATGTTGTGGATGTGGACAACTTCCTTCACACCCGTATGCAAAATATTCAATCAATATCAAGTCATGATATTTTCGAATATTTGATACTTTTGAGACAATCTGGCTCCTGATGACGTGCAACAGTTTATTTTGTACGGTCTATATTTCAGCTTGAACGCGGGATATTAGTTAGTATAACTATTGTGACTAACTTATTTATAATCCAACCTCACGGTATATACCAGTATTTTCACTTGCTTGTGATAGGAGTATCAGTTTTGGTTGTTAGGTTGTTGTCCAAGCTCCCGCTAGTTTTGGAACAAAGTAGTAATCTATATGCATTTTGGTTTACGAATCTGTAAAAAAGATTTATTAAAAAAAAAAAAGATCTTTGGAGATACGCTCCTGTACCATATTAGGAATTGCAAAATACGTAAAAAGCGCTTTCGCAAACTTGATTTCTAAACACTCGTTCACAAGCCTGTTCTGACAGGAACTTTAAAAAACAATTTGGTTATTTTGCAATGGATTTATGAATATTTGTTGAACCAGAAGGTTCTAGGGACTCATGCATAAAATTTGAAGTAACCCAGATACACTTGTTTACTGATATTTCCCTCTATGTGAAAAAAGTCAATCCTCAAAAGTCGAAACTTGTTCAAGCTAACGATTAATGAGTGGTCTTACCATTTAACGTGTTATTCCTAGGACCAGGCTTCGTTCTCTTAAATATTTGTATGCATTATTCACTAAGTTATGTTTATGTATCTGATAAACCAGCCTCACTAATTCATGCGGCAAAATTAGTGCCACTTTTTCAAACTATAAATAAATGGCGGCCGCTTCCGGACAACTTTTTCGAAAATGATGGGATATGTAACATTTAACCTGAATAATTTGATCTCCCGACTACATTCAGTTGGCCAGAAACCAAATTCAACAAATTTCTGTTCCAACTTCTTCGTAAAATTGAATTAAAAATTATATTTTCAGGAAATGAATTGTTCAACAGTTTTTGGATTGGTACTGTAGGTATCTAGTTATATCCATGAAGAAAGCAATTGTTTTACCTACTTGCTGTCATCCACTGGCTCATTAATCATTGAAAATGAAGGATATCGGAGATATTTGATGTGGTAGAAGTCCATCATGTGATATTTGTGCTACAGAAAAAGTACATTACGCAACTCGAGGATAAGGCTAGTTACGTGCACTCGCGAATTACCGCACTCGGTAAAAGCTTCGTGCTCACAATTTTCGCTCGTGCGTAATAGGCCACTTATCCCCCTCGTTACGTAATATACTATTTTCTACTCCTATTTGTGGCCACCATTGATTTACAATACAGTTGTATCGTAAGTGAGCCATTTCGTTACAGCTGCCAGGGTGGTTGGAGTGGAAAAAGTACAGTATTATACAACTCGGGGATGAGGCCAATTTACTTGTACTCGCGAATTACCGCACTCGGCTGACACCTCGTGCTCACAGTTTTTACTTGTGCGTTACTGGCACTTATCTCCCTCGTTACTTGATATACAATTCAAAAAACACTGTGATGTTCACTAGACAGTTTACGAAACCGCGGTTCACGATACAATAGCTCATTTAGGCGTGTTGGTACTATAACATGACTGAATGAGCTATTGTATAGTGAAACACGTGCGGTGGTTTTGAACCCTGTCGCGTGAAAGTCACACAAAAAAGTGTTTTTCAGATGAATTTCGTTGTGATTGCATTTGAAAAAGTGGCACTAATTCTGACTTCTGAACAAACCGAAGTTTTTGTTTTGAATAGATGAATATTTTGTATATTCCGATCATGTATGTCAATAATTAACAGCCGAGATCTATTTTCAGTTTGATGACCAATTCAAGTTCCTAGTTTGGAGTTTCGGTTCCCACCAACCTCTATATGACTATTTCAAAAATAGATGAAGTGCAAAAGGAATTTTCTGACATATTTCGTATAATCTTAGATTCATCGTCATTAGAGTTTTGAAAAGGCCGCCTTCTACAACTTTTTCCAAATACGGACCTGTTTTTTCTTGTCAATTTTTCATTTCCACACATCACACTAGATGTATTTTCAACTGTTTCTGTCCACTTTGACCATCATCTTTATAGTTCGACCAAAGCTAATGGGAGACTTAAGAATTAAATCCGCACCTGATTTTGTCTTTCATGTTTTGATCCCCATTCCAAGGTCATTCACCTATGTATTCCTTGAGTTTTTCATTAGTGGTCGATTAAAGGACAGGAATTGCTACAAAATTTCCATATTTGAAAAAACTTCGAGGTGGCTATCATTGAACGAAACGCCGATTGCACCGACTTTTTGGTATTGGAGCATTAAGCTAATGGGCTGTTAACGGCTGTTAGTCAAATATTTCGTTCACTCCAGTTGGAATCACTCATATAGGTGAACATCCACTTATCGAAGACGTCCAAATTCAATATTAATTTGTAGCCTTGTTGATTGATCTGAACAGTAACGGACTGGCCAATGTGACTATATTGAATCAGTCCTCCCAGATAAAAAAAAAATGCTGAATATTACATTTTAAGAAATTGTTTTTTCACTGGTATTCTCGGACTTGTGGAAGCACAGTCTTCTGGGAGCGCATTGTGAAGTTGATTGTAGAGCTTGTAAATTCATTATGCTTGG
Source organism: Zygogramma bicolorata (assembly GCA_032362365.1). Taxonomy (NCBI): domain Eukaryota; kingdom Metazoa; phylum Arthropoda; class Insecta; order Coleoptera; family Chrysomelidae; genus Zygogramma; species Zygogramma bicolorata. The sequence goes on along the minus strand of JAVJAQ010000426.1, from coordinate 689,984 downwards.
TGTTTCTCGACAAATATCATAAAAATCATCGTTTGGTATTTCTTCAATCAAAAGGAAACGAAAACATTTTATTATTTGATTATTCTGGAAGTTGAGAAAATATTTTTCGAGAACACCATAGGAGTGTGAGTTTTCGGGTATATGCAGCACAATCGGGTGGCACTAACTTAGATAATGGTGGTTTTATTTTCAGGGGTGTGTTGGGCAAGCAAGGCTATCAATGTCAAGGTATGATCTCTCCTGAAGCATGATTGTTGTGTCGGTGTATATTTTTTTGAGCTGATGCTTTGCTTACCTGTGTCTCTCTGTGTACATCAAAATACATTTCGGACGAGTTGTAGCTGTTCATTTGCGAAAGATTCACTGGAAAATATATTTTACTCAGTTACTACAAATCTACCTTTTTATAGGGGAATATCAGAGAATAAATTTCCTTGTTTCTTCGAAATGTCAATTTCAAGCTTTGATAATCAACATTGATTTTTATGTCACCTTCAATCCTTCATATTATTCTCCTATTCTAAGTCGACCTTTGAAATCTTTCGGTAAATAAAGAATGCCGATCATGTCAATTAATTGTAATAATATATATTTTTTTCTCCTGATTTTGATACAGGTTAAATGTGACGATCTTCAAAATTTCATGTGACAATGTTTCAGTTCTCATAATGAAAAGTTCTAGCTTAGACAAAATTCATTTCCCAACTATTATATTTCTATCATATGCGGTATTTCTAGACTCAACTCGAACGGAAACGTTTATGAAAGAGGTCAAACCACAAAAAGGTCTGTGGTTTACGAGGTGACTTATGTGGTTTTAGTATAAAGGTATATCTGAGCTAAGTCCATCAGATAATGATACAAAACCTCAAATGTATTATCAGATCCATTTTTACTGATTCTATAACCATTGAGACAGTCAGTGATTCGAAAGTACTGACTCTAGTAATATTATTGAAGTAACACCGTTTGAAATCAAATATATCTCAAAAATCTCGAACTTCAGCAAGCTGTTTATATTATTCGTATTCAATAGTGACGAGTTATGATTGAAATACTCAAATAATGATTCAGATTATTTGGAGCACACGAACAATCTGGGGAAAAGTGAGTTTCTCGATATAACTTGAAATATAAATAAATATTGGAGAGCAACGGTCCAAAGTGACTACCTTGCGGAGCACCAGAATAAAAGCAGTTACTCCCGTATCTGCTATATTAGTTTTTTTCAATGTTGTTAATCTCCTATCTCAGTTTTGTCTGACTCAATTCTTCACTTGTTTTTTGTTTGTTGTTTTCTAAAACAAAAAGAGTCAATGCCGACAATGCCATCAAATCAAGACGACGTAGCAGAAAATACCTAAAAACTCGAAACTCGTCCTGTTCATTTATATATCTTGCTTTAATTACATAGCTATATCGAGGAAAAATTGCGATATTGGAGAATTTATTTTCTGATAGAGCCAATTTCCTGTTCTATAAATAATGATCGTGAATCAAATAATATCAAACCGGAATCCAGCTTTAGTAATGATGTTACTTGTAATTCGCTTCAACTGGTGGGAGAGATTATTTTTAAATGTTGCATTTCTGAAATATTTCCAAACTAATAGAAAATTTATTAGTTTTTAAAATGTTGAACACTCGGAAGACGAAATTAATGCGATATCCATACTCTTTAAATAGTCTTGCTATAATCAAATTTATTACAAGTTTGGTAGGATTAGGCAGTGAACCAAAAAGGTAATTTCTTGTGTGAATCCGAAAATATTAAACCCTGAAACCACTTTTTTTAATTCAAATTTCATAAAGAAATCATGACATGAATTGAAATTCTCAATTTTATATTTTTTCATTTAGTTATGATATAAGAGTGATAAGTCTGAAAATTTGTATTTATCCTGCGCCAAAAGGTAGGTATGAAGATAACAGAGTTTTGAACATCTGTCCTTCTCATTACATATTTTGTTTTGAAACATGATCAGGACTACTGAAAACTACTAGTGAAATTTATTTTGATGTATTTATTGACAGATACACTCGGTATACTGTGGTGAAGGTTCTTACCACACTGCATGCGGTTCTATTGTTTTATCTAACTGATTTATTTTTTTTTAATTTGCAGCACCACTGGCATGGCTGTTCTTATAGCTTTTTAATTTTTTTGTAAGTTACCTATTCATTTTTTTCAAATGATTTTTTAATGCTGTTGTGCGTTTGGTGTTCGAAGTTGTAAATTTTTCCTTTATACATTCTAAAATATGTACAGTTGGATAATTTAGTCTATGAAAACTTGTGAGAACTACAAATTGAAGCTCAATATTATGTTTCAAGATAATCGGAAAACCACTGCTCACCGGGTAATACCATGTCGGATATAGATTTACATCTAACAGACACGTGAGCAATGTTCAGGTGATCCAGAAACCGGTATGGTATTTCAGAGTGATTGTTCCTCATTAATGCAGGGTCGGTCAACTCCGGATGAAAGTAGAATGACCCGAATTCATAAATTTGTTGAAAGATGACGTATCGGTAATTTTTTTTTTATTCATATGACGAATGAATCTTCAGTAATTTGGTAGACATCTACTGACTACACTGAAAACTTCCGACTTTCAAATACAGCATTGAAATGATAATCTTTGTAAATACTGTATATAATTTGCTTCTGAAACTTTTTTCGGTGTCAGTTTTTATAACCAGGTCTACTATTACGTGTGTGTAATAAATTTTTATTTTCAGTTTGCACATGCGTTGTTCACAAGAAGTGTCATCATACGGTCGTCACAAAATGCCCTGGGATGCAGGATGAGGTGAGAATATAACATGAATATATGAATATAAATATATAAATATATATATGAATATATAAATATATATATATATATATATGAATATAACACTCCACTTTAATTTTTTTTACGTGATTCATTACACGTTATCTGTTTATTGGGCATGTACCTAAGCGAATTTTCATATTTGCTAATACTTGAATGACTCGTATGTTTTATTGACCAAAGTACTGAAACTCTATCTAGGAAGTATATCGGTTAATGAGACTTATACCATGAATTTTTGAATATTCAACGTCTTATGTCAAAACAATGATCGATAAAAAAGTAACTGATCCCCTGGCAATGGCTACAAGAGTCATTGAATTGTTTCAGAGTGCTGCCAGGTACATATTTCACAACAAATGTTGGTATAAGCTTCTAATTCTCTGGATGAACACATTTCCAGACTGATTTAGGGATTATCAACCAATTAAAAGGGCAAGGTTGGTTCTAACCCGAGATTATATATATGGTATATGTCCTCTGGTCCAGCCAGCAACGAGTGGTTGGCTTTCTAAACTTCTAAATCCATCAAAACAAGTACCATACCTCGAAAAATGTCGAAGCGGACAACAGGCGAATAAGCTGTCATCGCGCCATCTGCCTATAAACAAGGCAACCACAAGCACTGACAGCTGTTTGCCCGACAACCTATGTGTAGGTAGTTGTAGGAACATTGAAAATGATAGAATGAATATTTTAGTAATATATATGATATACCGACAACGTTTCGAGAGGGTTCATAGAAAATTCACCAATGTCATTTGAACGTTTTTATTATGATTTTAGCACAATATCAGCCAAATATATGCAGGCTCTGTGAATATTTGGAAAGTCCTGTTTTGAATATTCTTGGTGCGGGAAATACAACTTGAACATTCTGACAATTGCCAGTTGATGTGTAACACTTCAACGGTGCTTTGGTTGGTATTTCAAATATACTTCCATTGGCTTTCATCGGTTGTTTCTTTATCAAGATGCATGGTTAACATGCTAAAAAAGTATTGAGTAAGCGAATTTCGCCTAAATCTTGAGAATTATTAGATAATCTTTCTCTTTTCAAATTCAATCGATCAAAAATAATGTAAAAATTCGAATTTGAAATCAACCATAAATGATCATGACTATTCAACAAGAGAAGCAAATGACTTTTCTCTGGCTGAATTTATAACAAATTATTGTAAAAAATCTATGTGATATGAAGGTGTCATCTGTTACAACAATATGTCGAAAACATTGAAAAATACTAAAAAGTCAAGGTCCTCCTTTAAGACAAACCTAAAAAAACATTATCTTGAAATGTATTCACTTTTTTCATAATAATTTTATTTCATATGAGTACAGTGTCTATGAGTGATTTTTTTTTATTACTGAACCACTGAATTTAAATGCTTGAAATCAAGATGTTACCTACTATAAGTACCTGTTTGTTCTTTGGAGAAATGAACGTTACGTAATTCAAGTTGAATATATAAATGAACTAATAAATTCTCATTGACGTTTCGGAATTTGAATCTGGTACCTTCCATGTCATTATAAAATCCGGAAATACAAAATTAATTAATTTGTCACAAAAAACGTCCATTTATTATAATACTAGCAAGATATTCTCAGAATATTCTGAATTAGATATTATAAGAATATACCCAAGGAATATTCATAGACCTCTTGCTAGAGGATTCTGGAACATTTCTCAAAGATTCTTTGAAAATATTCAGAAAGTAGTACATTTGTACACGTCACCTTGTCAGAATGTTATGTGCTGGCTGGGATAGCTCTCAACGTGCTCATTATCATTATTACCATCGAAAGTAACGTTTTTCGCCATCGCTCTAGGTGCAATCGAGTCAACACCAAAGTACCGGCTTCAACGTGAACGTACCACATCGATTTGTAGTACACAACTACAAACGTTTTACATTTTGCGATCATTGTGGATCGCTCTTATACGGACTGATTAGGCAAGGACTCCAATGCGAAGCTTGTTCGTTGAATGTTCACAAGCGTTGCCAGAAAAATGTCGCCAACAATTGCGGAATCAATACGAAGCAGATGGCGGAGATTCTCTCGCAAATGGGTAAGTTTTTTCGTTGACTATCATAAGCAGTCTTTCGAAAACAGAAATAATTTTCGAAACTTCGATTATCAGAATACGTTTCCAGTTATCTCTTTTACAACTTCAGTCACCGTCTATAAAACAGTTATACATCCTCACTTCGATTATTGTGCAAGTATTCTGTCATTATATGAACTGAACAGCTTTTCAGCACTTCAAAAATTACAAATTATTTTCAATATAAAAAAATAACACCTATTGAAACCATGCTTTCGCTACTTGACTGGTTACCTCTGAAAGCAAAATTGTACTACTTTTCAATGATTTTCATTCATAAAATTCTGAGAGGAAAACTTCTTTCTCATTTCAATCAATTCATTTCAATTAATAATCAATTGCATAATTACCACACTCGTAATAATACTCGTGACTCGTACCAAACTATCTTTAAATGTGTAACTTTGTATTTATTCACTTATAATTATAATTCGGTACGACAATTTAATGAATACAGTTTAGTTTATTCAATTCAACGGAAAAGTACAATTACTAAAAACACAATTCTTATATTTCATTTTCACAGATCAGATATAGTCTTTTGACAACGCAAGTGGAAAATTGACAAAGACGCCGTCAAAGATTTGTTTACAATTCTGGTTGCCATGCTTTCAAGAGTTAGGTTCCGCTTTGTCGCTGAAAAACTTAGGGCGAAGTTTTTTCGCTGTCATAATGACAAAATCACGGCGGCTTATGGGATATTTTATACATGAAATAAATTGTCAAAGCAAACCTCATGAAATTCATAAAAAGCTAATTTCATCTGCCAATTTTCTTATGTTCCTGCTCACGACTGTGGTTTTGATCCTATCTATCATAGCATGTTTGTCACTTTTAGTGTGTGCCATTGTCAGATTGATAATTTCTCATTGTTATGTATACCTCCTGTTCTGTATATTAGGATTCCTAATTTGATAAAATATATTATTATACCTACAATTCAGGTGCTAGACTATAGTAATAAAAATTTAGCTCTCCTAGTATGATTCTGTTTCGAATATGGCAAATAATCAATTTTTCTTTCATAAATTATCGGGAAACGTGTTTTGACTTCCTACACTTGGATTAGGAATGTTTCTCTGAACGTGGTGAAGTTGCTAGTCCAGTAATAAATAAGGGTTTATTATAGACAATGCCCTTAATCGAGGGCTCTATATTATTCATCAATATATTGAATAGATTCTAATAAGAAACAACTAAGATTACATTATAATTTATGTCAAAATAATAGAATAATACTAGTCGGAATAGATTATAAAGAATATTTCCCTCATATATAAAATGACCCATAAGAGCAATGCAATTATCGAAAACTTACAGCGGTAATTGCATTGTATCGAGTCACGATAACAACACATTTGAAACCATATCGCTAGACGTCAGTAAGCAACACAAATAAATGTCAGATAGACTTCAAAAATAAAAAACATTTCGCGTTTTGGTGAGTGCTCAATCTATAGAGGAAAGAATAAATGAACAAAATATAACATTTCCTTGAGAATTTCTTTATTCGTGAAATATTCCAATGAATTACATTCGTGTATAAAAATGACCAGATAATTTTGCATTCAAGCGTGAGATCTTATAATACAAATTGCATTCGGTTATTTTCATATTTTGTAATAAAGCCCTCGTCCTTTGGACTCGAGCACTTTAACCATAATATGAAAATAAACTTGCAATTTTTAAATATCACGTTTTCTTTGCAATATTATCGGTAATTTTTATGCACTCGTGTAATTATAACCGATAATTGGTAGGTGCAATTCGAGTTGTAATTATAGTTTTGCTCATGAATTCAGACGAAATGATGCATATTATGCTAATTCATTCACCAATACGATAATGACATTTTCGAATATTTGATAATATAATGACAATTTGGCTACGGTATAGGTAAAAAATTCAGCCACGCCTTTGTTGACTCGCACCAGTTTTTGAATTGTATGAGCTGTACCTAAGATGTCTAGAAGGATGGTGTACTGAGTTATACCTGGGCATGTTTGAGGTATACCTGGCGACACATGCCTACTATGATAATAAGCATCATGGCTTTTCGACATCAAATCAGTTCAGATGGCGTTTGCAACGAAAAGAGTTACAAATTTCCTAGGAAATGTATAAACGGCCGACCTGACGGCTGGCTATCCTTTTACTTTTGGACGCTGACTGATCAACAACCTATATTATTTGTTTAGAATACTGGCCAAATTCCCTATAATTGTGTTCCTTTCATTCGAGTTTGTTTTTTATGAGTATGACATTGGATTTTGCTCATTTTGTTGACTGCTCGAATCAAAGAATAGAGTTTGTCGATCGATCGTTTGACTATGCACTTCCGATTAGCGTCAACTAGCGATGAAATTGAGAAACACACCACGATACGTGAAAATGACACTAATGACAGTAAAGTGTCGTCATAAAATTCTAAACAATATCGCATCAGTCCCAGCACCATATCCTTCTAGACATCTTAGCTGTACCTAATAAGCGAGTACCAATAGAAAACGTCAGAACTGTATGTGTATATACAATATATACAGTCCGTTCCAATAACATACATAGGTACACTAAACAAAGGCAAGGCATAGACCTCGCGTTTTCTTTCACTTTCGCTCTAAGAGAGTTCTCACAATGCTGATAAATGGAGCCGTTCATACACAAAATTTTAAAGTAAAAGTGTCGTGACTGAACGCTTCCAATGATTGGCCTTGTGACAACTTCCTTAAAGTAAAAGATAAATTAAAAGTAAAAGTTTGGTCCACGAACCAAGCATAAAATAGGATACGTAGGGTGTTGATGGAAAAAGTCACTTTTGTAGAGAATGGGCAAGCCGGTAAGCTAAAACCCGTTTCTTACATCCATGAGGATCAACAAACGAACGCAAAATAAAATTTCGCACCTACAAAGGTCAATTTTTTGTTCTCAAGCAGTAACGTCCGTAAAAATATTACCACATGTAGTTATATTATCAGGTACACATTTAATTATTTGAAATTTTATTTCATTTGTCATTGAAAAGGGTTCGAAAATGTACCTTATCCTAATCAATAAAAATTAATGGTTTCGATCAATCAGTGTTGCCAGACTTGAGATGGCTGAAACGCTATTTTGTATTTCGGGATACTTTCCTCAGTAAAACGTGTTGAGGAAACTGGCTGTTTTGATCTCAAAAATACAATACCTCTATTCTGAATGAATACTTCTGGTAGAATATTTTTTTAATTTTGAAAGAGACATCTGTAATTTTTTATTGTAAAATTTCAGCGAATAAAATCCCCAGTCTGAATTAAAGTACCATCTGATTAAAATTTTCGAGAAGCATATGCTTGCAGAACAAAAGCTGAAGAAACTCGAGAAAGTGTTTTTATAGTTTATCCTTATTATTATAAAAATTTTCAATTCGTAATTTTTGAAGAAAATCATCAGAAATGTAGATGGTTTGGGGAATACTGACAAAATCGTATTATTTTCCGTAGTTTCAAAACAAGGGTATTCCCACAATGGCCAATGGACCCTGGTAGTTTTTGCTATAGTTTACAAAATTATAAACAAACATGCAGACAAACACTTCCGCAAGATATTTAAGAACAGGATCGATTGATGATGATGTTGAGTTTTATGTCAGAGAAGTATATCAGAAAATTAACGAAATTGATGGGAACAAATGTCAGTCTGGCAGTTACCAGTCTGTCATTGGTTAACCAGATTCGAAAACGGAACTTAGCAGTTGAAACCTGCAAGTATTAATTGATACTGAACATTATCTTCACATATCTTGCAAATAATCGCCTTCCAATAACTTTTTCTGATAATAATTTTGAATTTTGTACCTGATGCCAAACTCCAGAATTATCTTACATCTTACTGAATGCAGTTTTATTCTTCATCCTTTCATTAGTTTGGACTTGAGCAGTATCTACAACCGTCTTGTACAGGTACAGGTAAAAGGCGGAAATACCCATAAATAGGCCAATCTAAATGGTCTAATCCTATTTAGGCTACCCCTCCTTTTCTTCGACATTACCTGAGAGAGTAACCCCAAACTGACTACATTATCAGCCTTATTCTTGTTGAGTCAACTTATTAAGTGCCTCAGAGACTTGCTGGACCATGTTCACTTGTGATATGAATCTTAGCGAACTACCAATAAGTAGTGATACTTACTTACTTCTTGTAGTTATATTTTTTGCCAGTTCAACAATGTGTTTGTGGACATGGCTGAAAAGTGTCATACACAAAAGATCAAATCGTAAGTTTTCTTAGGTTTTGTCCCTAATACAATAAACTATGTTAGGTTTTATACTTGGTCCTGGAACCAAATTTCAACTTTTGCTCCAAGCGTTCCAGTATTAGTCATTGAACGCTTTTTTACACAAAGAATAAAACAATGATGTATTACTTCCATAGTTCCTCCACAGCCTCCACTGAATCCCAATAGTCGATATTGTATATGAACCAGTCGATCCCTCATTTGATATGTCGATATAATTTTCTGGGGTTTCCTCTCCACCTGCCTTCTGAAAGATTATTTTTTGTAGGAATCTCACCCGATATACAGACACCGAGACGTAATAAATTATTATCCGGTTCTGGTGGAAACGGTGGCCAGGCGGAAGGTTCGCCAGAAAACTCGAATGCTAGCGGCGATACAGCTGGTGAGGAATCGTCGAAAACTCTGGAAGAGAAAATGTCCAATAACGGTAAGTTATACAGAGTATTTGATTTGAAATGAGTCAACGAATAACACTTTTTAAAAACTTTTTTTTCGGGAAAAAAGTAGGTACTTGTTTTCCGGATATACGTGTAAAAACATGAGTAAAGGTAATAATAATAATAATAATAAATTTTATTCAAAATTCATTGAAAGAGCATATACATCAATTTGTAAAAAGGTGAATAAACAGTTCAATTATACTCGCGAAGTTAAAAACTTGTTGCGAGAGATACGAATTACATTTATGTATAATATATTTGATAAATTTGTAGAATTCAACAAAATATTATTGGAAAAATAAACTAATTTTTTTTTAATTGAAGTGAGAGATTTCATGAAATAAATTTCGACGTGATTCTTGAATCCATTTTTTAATCTGTAGTTTAAAAGATACTAATGACTTGATCATTTTTATATGATTTGGAATTACTTAAATCATAGTAGAATTGCAATAAATATTTAAAAAAAAATTGAGACATTGTTGTTTTAACTCTATTTTTCAATGTGATATTATTTTTATTCCTTGTATTGTAAATATGATTATTGAAATTTATATTCAATTTGTGTTTATGGATATAAATCATGATGTTATATCCGAATCATTGTCTTATGTCCATTTTATGTGTTTCTATGTACAGATTTTCACTTGGATACAAATAAGACTTATTATATATTATTTTCAAAAACCGTTTCTGAAGAACTTCAAGATTTCTAATGTGGGATTTCATGACCCCTCCCCAAGCCAGAATCCCATAATTCAATTGGCACTGCTTGTCAAACTTAAAGATTGTTTTGCTCTTTTCTGGTCACGGCACACTAGATCATTTCAATTGGGAAGTATGACCTATTTTGATTGGTTATGGGAATTGAAAATGATAGTCACACACTTCAATATACTACAGAACAATTTGCATGTTCTTGCTATAATTTGATCACATTGGCCATGAAGAATAATTAATTTCATCAAAACTTCATTAGAATTGTTATTGCTTTCCATTTTGATTCTTTGCTAATCAAACTTCATAATAATTATTATTGCCTTCTATTTTGATTCTTTTCTGATCAAATTTACGTTAAAGACGCGCAAACGTTTTATTATTGATGCATTAATTGTCGAATTTTCATAATGGCATGTTCCATGACATTTCATAGCTACCTAATACAAAATATGTCAAAATAATTGCATTTATTTCGGAAACCTGACTATTAAGGTATAGGAACATGACACATCATTTGAAAGGAACTTCAATTGTCTTTCAGGATTTTCGATAATATACAGAATGTTCCATTTGAAAAAATGCACTTTTCACCACTTTTGTTTGTATCAGTAAAATCACAAAATTTGAACGACCCTGTATAATGGAGAAAGAATTTCCTCAGACACAACTAATACACAAGGCATTGTCAAACTACATCCAAAATTTGAGCTGTCTTTGAATCCAAATACCGCAGTAATAAGCATTTGATTAAAGCTATGTTTCGAACAAAAAGTAAGGAAATCAATGAATTTCTCGAAAACCACTAGAGATAGGTATAGGGAAGTACCATACAAAAATAATCGGAAAGCGATAACAAAGCGAGAAATGCAATAATATATAGGGTGTCTCATTTAAAATATCAAAGTTGTTGCTACTTTTCAATATAAGCGGCAACGTCGCAGCGCTGAAAATATTTTAGATCGATAGAACAGAACTAATTACGCAAGAAATCAAATTTTCAAAATAATCCTATGTTCCGTTTTCCAGAAATTTCTAATAGGTCATCGAGTTTGGGACACCCTGTATATTATTTTTCTACACCTGTAATTCTTGTTTCATTGAATATAACTTAATATGATTCGTTATTTCAGATGAAGGAGCCAACTCCAAAAAATCGCTCGGGGTATCAGACTTTCACTTCGTGAAGGTCTTGGGCAAGGGTAGCTTCGGCAAAGTCATGTTGGCAGAGAAGAAAAACACCGACGAAGTATACGCTGTAAAGGTGCTGAAAAAAGACGTTATCATACAAGACGACGACGTAGACTGTACCATGACGGAAAAACGAATCCTAGCCTTGGCGGCTAATCATCCATTCCTCACAGGTATGTTGGTGGGTCCGACAGGGCTATTTATTTTTATTTATATGTACGTTCCCTTCCACTAATAATGAAGACGCTGTAGCCACAATGTTATTAAAACCTGACACTTTATCTAATAGATATGATTTTTGGTACACTGATAATATTTAAAGGATACTTTGGGAAAAAAAAGGTTCCGCAAGCTAGCACCTGTGGAAAGTGGGGAAAATTCAATGGAAATATCGGAAAATTTGTATTGCATCAATAACTTGGAAGGGCGTGAAAATTTCGATACAAAGTATAGGAACAAACTTATACAGCTTGAAAATTCTCACAAAAAAAGTGTTCACATGTTTTGTTCTAAATTGCTTCCTATAAGAAGTACTGGGTTCTAATTGATATTTTCATATTTCCGCGCAAACAACTCGGGATAAAACAAGATTTGAATCGGAGATTCACGTTTCTTGGGAATAATAAGATTATTATTATTATACGGTATTGTAATTCGAATAGTTCATCTCAAGATTTATCTTCGTAGCATTTTCAATTTGATGAAAAATTACGCTAATTTTGGAATTTCAAATGGAACACCCACTATATTCATGGATTTTTGGATTCGGCAATTCAGTTTACATATGAACATCCGATTATGATGAATAAATACTGCAAAATAATCCGTTTAAAAAAATTTTTGGGTCTGGGAGGATGAGATCATTGAAAACATTGCTACCAACCATGATCTACATACAAGTCAAATAATTACGTCTGTTTTCGTCAACCAATAATTAACAATTATTTTACAGATATTTTCTTTTTATGATTTAGTTACTGAATTTTTTCAAATGGCAGCATTATTTCATTCAGAAAGATTTCACTTTCAGCAACCTTTTGATACTATGAACCACCCAAATTAACTCGTCTGAAATCAGGAATAATTACCAGATTCACACAGCAGTTTTTTTTTTCATCAAAATAGTATAGTTGTATATGAAACGAACTGCTGAATCTAAAAATGTAGTTGGTTTAATTGTCTGTAATACTAAAAATGCCCAAAAAACAAATACAGAGTCAATCAATCCAAATTTTGGTTCCTTATAATCCATCAACATTTCCCTTTGATACCAGAAGCAAAAAAGTGAGGCAGTCGAACTTGAATGGAGCAACACTCCTTACAATTGGAATTCACTTCAATAAGTAATACTTTTAAAAAAAAAACACTGAAAAACACGCTCTTGCGAAAAAACGAAGGGAAAAGTAAAAAATATTTTAAAAAGCGTAGGGTGCTTTTTGAGTAATTTATCGACACCATACACACCACGGTGTTTTACTTTGCAATACATTTTTTAATTTACACTTCCTAATTCAAATTTAAATTTTTCTTTACTCTAGATAATTTTTTCACAGAAGCCTGTTTTATAGTTCTTTTAAATACTTATATATTTGGAATTTTTTTAAGAGATCAATCACCCTAACACCAAACTGATATATTTGCACTCGACGCGTGGGTTGCTAACAAGGTTAGAATCTTAGAAGAGAATTTATACTAAATCTAGCTTTTTATATACCTGAAGTTTTTTTCGGTCCCATATGGACTAAAAAATATTTTAAAAAGCGTGGGGTGCTTTTTAAGTAATCTATTGACACCATACACACTACAGTGTTTTACTTTGCAATAATTTTTTTAATTTGCACTATTCCTAATTCAAATTAATTTTTTTTTAATCTAGTTCATTCCTTCACAAAAGCGTGCTTTTCAGTTCCTTCAAATATTACATATTTGGAACTTCTTCTAGAGATCAATTAGACTAACACCAAACTGATATTTTTGCACTCGACGCGCATTTTGCTAATAAGGTTAGAATCTTAGAAGAAAATTAACACTAAATCTAAAGTTTAGGGTTAACTTTTTATATACCTGAAGTTTCTCGGTCCGATCTGGACTTTGTTACTGTGGATTATTCTAATTTATTTCTTGATAATAAGCTAGTGCAGCCACTACCTGCAAAGTTTTTGGTCCGATATTGACTTCGTCAGTTCGAGCTGAAAGGGAGAGGTCCCATTCATGCTGTTTTTAGATTCTGCTATTTCTAGACTCTCACATGTATCGAGTAGCCTTGTCATGCACATGCTTAATCAGTATCAAATTGCTTTCACCAATTTTGTGGTCATTGTTTAGAGCGTGTTGGGCGACACTGGATTTTTCTAACCTTCCGTATTTTATGTGTGCAAAATTCTCCTTGAAACGGGTTTTGATACCTGGCCGATGTATTTGTTGTTGCAATCCTGACAACTGATTTCGTAAATTCTCGATTTTTTTTTTGTTTTCTAATTTATGTTTTGGGTTACCAAGCAGCTGTTGTAATTTGTAAGAAGTTTTATGCAACTCTCATATTCACTTAATCAAATATATGATGAAGTCCTCTAGTGGTCTAGTGTATTCGAGTTTATATGGGATTACAATAAACTTTTATATAATGTTACGATATAGCTTTGCGTTCGTTTATTGAAATAAAACTCCAAACAACGCTAAACTTCTCTCATTTACTTCACCATAGAATACAAGTACTGCACTGGCTTACAAAACACTCAATTGCTTAAAACATCTAACGCTCTTCACTGAAATCCTTTACACTTCGACTCCTGCACTTAGCAATACCAAAGCTCTTTCTACTAGAAACTCTAAAAAAAGTGTCGTTCCGAAGAAGAATTCCCTATTTATACTTGCGTACGCCTATGGGAATTTTCCGGGCTGATGCATGCAGGTATCGATGATGTGTATTGAATTTTCTACGCGAGTCGGGATTTCCTGGAGGCCTACATTCTTTCTTCAACCCCTCATATCAATTTGCGTTTAAAGAGCGACAGGGCCGGCGCTAGGAGATTTTGTAAGAAGTAACATTAAAGTCATTGTGTTTGTTAAAAATAAAATGTTTCAATCAACCGATAATTGTCGACAGCGCTGCACTCCTGCTTCCAAACCCGCGACAGGCTGTTCTTCGTGATGGAGTACGTGAACGGCGGCGACCTCATGTTCCAAATCCAGCGCGCCAAAAAGTTCGACGAGCCTCGCGCGCGCTTCTACGCCGCCGAAGTGACGTTGGCGCTGCAGTTCCTGCACAAGCACGGCGTCATCTACCGCGATCTCAAGCTCGACAACATCCTCTTGGACGCCGAGGGGCACTGCAAGCTCGCCGACTTCGGCATGTGCAAGGAGGGCATCCTCGAAGGTATCACGACTTCCACTTTTTGCGGCACTCCGGACTATATCGCGCCGGAAATATTGCAGGTGAGTTCCGATCAAAAGGCATCAAAACCATGTTGCGTTGACTTATACCTAAAAAATTGTGAGTCCAACTTCTCACAATTTTAACTGAAGAAATCCCTCGAGTGATTGTGAAAGTTATCTGAAAAAAAGAACACAGTACGTTGAAATCAAGGGACATAAATCAGAGCAGATCTTATCAACAATTGGAGTACCCCAAGGCTCAGTATTGGGGCCATTGCTATACATCATTTACGTTAATGATATCAAAAGCAAAAATTGTATAATGTATGCAGACGACACTACCTTAACAGTTATAGGGGAAAACATAGCAGACGTAACAAAAAATTCAAATATAGAGTTAACAAATATGTCCCAATGGTTTTCAGATAATGGTCTGATACTGAATGAGGACAAGTCAAAATTCATTAGATTCAACTTTTCAAATAGAAGTAATGATCTTAAGTCTATTGATAAGAAATGGTAGATCACTTGAACAAGTTCAATCATTAAAGTTTCAAGGTGTACATATTTCGGAGAATTGTAACTGGACCACTCACATCAATGAGGTATGCAAAGAAATTGCACCTATATGCTATATGATTTATCAACTGAAGAAGACTGTAGATAAATCTCTTCTAGTAATACTCTATTTTGTCAGATTTCACTCAGTTATCTCATATGGAATAGCGGTGTGGGGAGTCTGTGCAGACTATCAAAGAGTCTTCACTTTACAAAAACGAGCAATTCGAAATATATTAGGAGTCAGTAGGATATATAGACTAGAGGTACTAGTATACATTGGAGAAGATATAAAAAATTTAGCAAAACTAAGTAAAAATTATTGCACTAGGAATGCCTCGGTACTGGAAGTACCAAGACACAAAAAGGCTAAAACTGAACAGTGTCCAAAGCTCATGGGAATTAAACTCTTCAACCATCTTCCCCAATACATCAAAGACCTCTCTATTGACCAATTTAAGAGAACAGTTAAGGAACTTCTTTCGGAACAGACTTTCTACAGTGTAGATGAATTTCCAAACTTTGCATTTTAAAACAGACAAAACTGTATCTATACTCAAACTGTTTAATCCTTTGTGCTTAAGTGTTATTAAAAAAAAAGTATTTGTCAGATGCTTTAATGTTATATTTTACAGTTATACTATACTTTAGTAATTTGCATTCTACTTTTATTTTACTTTATATTATACTTCTGTTATTACTTTATACTTACCTACTTTGACATTATCATACTCACTTTGACTTATTCCATATCATGTAAATGATCGAAGGAACAAATAAACTATTATTATTATTGCCCATAGAGGCGCACTTGAATCTGGTAACGTAACGTCAAATTTCATGCACGTCCGGCGGCAGTCTTGTAGGTTATAGGCATTCAAGAACACTCGCCTGAAAGAACTTTTGTTTCATGAATTTAAATTATCGTTTCTTTACTAGGCACGAAAGAATCATTGTCACTAATGCTGGAAAAATTATGTTGGAAAGCAATCAGTAAAAATGAATTAAATTTTATGGTGATACAATAGAATACAAGCCAGTTACGAAAGTTCTAGGATTATATATTGTTGAAAAATTATCATGGAATAAACATATTGAAAATTTACAATGCAAACTCTCCCTGATATTTGCATGGTGTCTCATTCAAAATAAGATTCATCTTATGAATAATTACCATTGCCTTATAAATTCAAAATTACAATATCTAATAGCTATTTGAGGTTCAGCCAATATTTCCCTTATTGAGCCGCTACAGAAATTGCAGAATAAAACGATAAACTGTATTTTCAAACTCGATTTTCGAGAGCCAACCATTAATTTATATAAGCCTAAAGAATTACTTGATTTGAAGACCACGTATAAATTCAAAGTGAGCATATTTATTCAATTTGTCAAGCACAAAATGAAATCATCTAATTAAAATTTTCGTGAAGTCAATGATTTTCATCTGCATAATACCCGTCAGACACAGCATTGAGATCCTGTAATTCCAAAACCAGTTTTGGGCAGGAGTCTATTCTTCATAAGGGAATTAATATTTACAATTCAATTCCAAAAAAATTGAAGGAAATAAAAAGCAAGTCTTATTCAAGAAACATTTGAAGAGACATTTGTTGAATTTGATTCAAAAAATGAAAGGTGATATTCCAGATTCAAACATTCGTTGATAATACAAGTTAAATTTGTATTTATTATAACAAGTTTAGTTTAATTAAGATATGTTTGTTGCATCCCTTTTATAAACTGTAAGGTTTCTTGGGATGATAAAGTGTTGAAGTTTAAGTTAAATCACACAAATATTACTTCTACCCAAGTAGGTTGAGAAAGGTCATTCAAGGTGAAGTTTGTTTTTTCACTATCGTAAAAAAAATCTCGCGTTCTTTCATTAATTGACATCAATTTTGATTCTGGAATTTTTAAAACTATCTTCTATTTTTTAAATATGGGATAAAACTATCATATATTTTTTAATACCAAGAAATAATTCACCTGATATAGCTCCTTAATATATTGTAAAAATGGACATTATGACACTATTATCCCAACAAACAACAATGTAAAATGTCGGTATCGAAAACCCGAAGCTGTCATTTCATTGAAATTGCAGCTTTGAAAAATCGCATCCAGGGTTTTTATGAATCTTGGTTTCAATCAACAAATAAAAATTTATTTTTCCTTCATCAGTGGAAGAGCACACGAAAAAAAAAAATGATGAAAGTTCTTTTTTCACCAAATTCATTTGTGCACATAATATTTTTTCTTCCAAAAAACTACATCTTTTGGTACCTTAATGAATGGGAATATCGATAACAGTCACATAGAAAACGTGAATTTGAAAGGTAATTATATTGCCTTCCTAGGGATATATTTTGATAGGCCGGTCTGATCGCTAAAACACGTGTTAACATGAATAGTTTCTGCAACGCCGCCACAGTATGTGTAAATCCGCTACGGTTGGCAACTCTGTCCAGTACCAAAACGAAGGTTAGATTTCAGGTTATGACATTCAGATCAAGAATCAGCGATGGCGCATTGAACACGAGTATTGTGTCGCCGATTCAAATTGATAAATGGTACAAGTTTATCTCAATGTCTTTAACCTTTCAAACATAAGTATGGCATCAACATATTTTTCAATTTTCTTCGATATACACATTTTGATGAAAACTAAAAAGCAATGGATCTAACACACTACCCTGAAATGAAATGAATAAGATTTTTGGGATAGCATTTAAACATCTTAAGACATCGCGACATTATTTGGATATAAATAAGATATCTTCAGGATGTCCTGTGCTATATGGGTTGTTATAGGTTACAAAACCAAAATAATTACGAGGAAAAAGTCAATTGAGATTGAGAATAATTGGAAAACTACTTTTTTGGAAATATCGTAGAAAAAAAAATTACGTGCATATATATATTCCCCATTGTCAATTTTTTTTTATTAAAACTTACAAAACCAACCATACCTGTTTTGCACTATAGCCCTCGGCCGTATTTCATTTCCTTTACGAATTCTTACCTAGTCACTAATTCGAAACCGTTGTCCCCCAGGAGCTGGAGTACGGCGCCAGCGTCGACTGGTGGGCGTTGGGCGTGCTCATGTACGAAATGATGGCCGGGCAGCCGCCTTTCGAGGCGGACAACGAGGACGACCTCTTCGAGTCGATCCTGCACGACGACGTGCTGTACCCGGTGTGGCTGAGCCGCGACGCCGTCACCATCCTCAAGGGCTTCATGACGAAGAACCCGAGCAAGCGGCTGGGGTGCGTCGCGGCGCACGGCGCCGAAGCCGCTATCCAGGCGCACCCCTTCTTCAAGGACATGGACTGGCAGGCGTTGGAGCAGCGCAAGGTTAAGCCGCCGTTCAGGCCGAGAATCGTAAGTTAATTTTTACTGCGATTTATTTTTTAGTGTTTTGAATTTTTTTCATTTTTTTTATTTTTTCAACCTTTGGTAATGATTTTTTCTATTTTTTCAATTTTTAAAAATTTTCATTCTTCATTTTATTGGCCAATCAGGCCGAAAATCGGAGTGATTTGTATTGTGGATTTTTCCATTTTTCTGTATTAGGCCCATTTTTTATTTTTTCCACCTTCGTCTATATTTTTTTAATTTTTAGAATTTTCCACTCCTAATTTTTTTGGCCATTCAGGCCGAGAATTGTGAGTAATTTTCATTTCTGAATTCCTTTGTTTTTATTGTGAATTTTAAAAAGTTTTTTCAATTATTTAAAATTATTTTTATTATTCATAATTTTTATTTCTACCATTTAATTCTTGTTCACTTCTTGTAATTTACTTTATTATTTCAGTTTATTTTATTTTCATTACGTATCTCTTGTTTTGACAAATTTCATTTAATTTTTCCGAGTTTTTTCAAATTTTATATTTGATTTACAATTTTACTTGAATTGACATGAATTTTTTCATATAAATCAGGTTCTTTCAAAAGTCGATTCAGTAACAGTGGACATTTTTTGGTTAGTTTTTGTTAAATTAAACTGGAATTGAAATTCTGTTGGTATTCCACATTTCCTAGTGACTATTTGGCAAACTCTCTGTTGATAATACATACACGTTCAAGTCATCTACAGCTACTCTCCTGTCTATATGGTGAAAATTTCATTCATTGAGGCAATATTTCATTCTCAAACCCACACAAGCTTGTTTCGCTCAAGTAAAATATTTCTTGAGCTCATCAGTGGCCATATCAATAAAAT
Source organism: Zygogramma bicolorata (assembly GCA_032362365.1). Lineage (NCBI taxonomy): Eukaryota > Metazoa > Arthropoda > Insecta > Coleoptera > Chrysomelidae > Zygogramma > Zygogramma bicolorata. The sequence continues at coordinate 670,252 of JAVJAQ010000426.1, read as the reverse complement.
CATATTCTATTATTCATTTTTCTTGATCACAAAAATGCCTATGTCGTACTATACATTCATATATACTAATTTCTCCACTTGATTCGTAAGTGGTGTTGCAATCTTTTGTGCTATCCCAATTAATGAGCGAACCCTTTTCAGAAAAGCCGAAAAGACGTGACAAACTTCGACGCAGAATTCACGAGAGAAGAGCCCGTCCTGACTCCCGTCAGCAACCAGGTGCTTCAGTCAATCAACCAGGACGAGTTCCGAGGCTTTTCAATAATCAATCGAGATTTCAATCCGGCACGGTTTTCCGTAGAGTAAGTAGGCGCATCCTTACCCCCCCCCCCCTTGCGTCGTTTATTTTGGTTCCGATCGACTCATGTGCGAGGACTAGCTTGAGCATTGATTTTGTAGCAATATCCGCAATTACACGAATAGGTGTTGCATACCAAACTCGGTTCATTTAAATGGTTTTTTTGTTCGACTTACAACTGAATTCCTCGATGCAATTTCTCGCTATGAGATTTGTCATCAATCTGTCAGTTTTCGTTGCCAATATTTAAAAATAGCACTGAATGTTTCCAAGATGAACACATTCATTATACCAACTAATATTGTATGATTTCATTCATTTTCAATTTTTTTTTACCGATTGAATTATACAATATCACCATTCTTTACAATGGTGCCACCTCATATTTGTAGTTTGCGGCAACAAGTTTACGACAGAAAAAAAAACAAGTCTCTGCAACTTATCGCACAAAAAAATGTTGATGCAACTCAAAAAACTTGCATGAATACATGCAATTTGTTTGGGTTGCAGCGACAAATTGCATCTGGATCAGGTTTTGAACGTTTACTTTTCATTACTGGGTTATAATTGATCAGGATCGAAGTGGTGGCCTGACATATTCATCTAATGGCAATTGTAATTTCTTTCACCATGTTAATTTTGTTACATTCATTCGTCACAATAATTTCAGCTTGTGGCAGTTTTTTTCGATGACTCACTTCATGATTTGTTTATAGAGAGATGGGATAGTTGGCCAATGCGGGCTTTGAAGTGTTTTTGGGATGCCATCTACTCTATAATGTCGATATTTCTATTTATTTGAGAAGTTTTCTTCAAAGGATGAGATAGGTACAGACTTCTGTTTGTCAATTCGACTGAAATATTGACAGAAGTATATGCAGGAAATGAAAGTTTAAGTTTGGAAATAATCATCATAAGATGAATGATCCACGACACTGATGAAACATTCTACATGGAGAAAAGAACCAGTTCACTCAAAACTGTCTTATGTGGTGTTCCTCAAGGATCCATTCTAGGACCGGTTCTTTTTCTCGTGTATGTGAATTCTCTCTCCAATTTAGATTTGAAAGGAAAAATCAAAATGTTCGCAGACGATACATCAGTAATATATGGGGCAAATAATAAACATGAAATTAAAGTTGATTTGTTGAAAGATCTCCAAAAAATATCATCTTGGTTGATAAGACACAAACTATCGTTGAATTTCGAGAAATCTTCATTTATGTTTATTTCTAAAAAATCGACTTCATCATAATCTGACCATCCCATCAAAATAGATATATAAGTGAGATTTCTGGGCATATACATAGATGAACATTTGACATGGAGTAAACATCTGGAAATTCTGAGAAAACAGATTTCTCCAATTATAGGAGTATTCTTTAAATTGCGAAATTTTCTGCCTTTGAAATATTTGAAATTAATTTATTTTTTTCTAGTATATTCTAGATTTCAATACCTAATTCCGGTTTGGGGATCAGCAACAAAAACCTTATTAGGACCTCTGAAAGCTTTACAAAATAAATTAATTGAATGTATGTATAAATTTGAATATAGAGAACCGACAAAAAATTTGTACAAACCCAATCAACTGTTAGATATATCTTCGATACATACGCTAAAACTCTGCACTTTCATTCATTTGGTTAAAAATAAATTGAGACATTTTAATCTCATCTTCAAAATTAATAGTGACCAACATGACCATTCAACCAGATGTTCAAATAATTTATCAACAATGAAATTCAGATCAAACATAGGACAACAATCAATTTATTACAACGGAATAGTGTTATATAATGGATTACCTGATGCAATAAAAAAATTGGAAAACTCAATTTCAAAGTTACTTTTTTTTCTTCATTTATTTGATTCATTATTCATTCGTTTCTAATTTTCCCTTTTATAAACTTGTAAGTTTCTTGGGAAATAAACATCATTCACAACATTCACAATGAATTGATTGTCATCTTTTAGCATTATTTATAAGTGATCAACAAAATGTGTGGCTCAAGCTACAACCTCTGTAAGAAAAGACATAACTTGAAAATGAACTCACCAATGCCGTCAATCTATAGTATCCATCCCTTCAAATGATATTTTGGTATGGTTAGCTAACTATCCTATTTATCTTAAACTATACTTTGGGTATAGTTCGTAACTAACCAAAATCTTGATTATGCGTTCGAAAATTAATCGCTTCTGTCACATTCCTAAAAATTCACTGGAATTTTGTTTTCCATTTCAAACCACTGAATACCTGATGTGTTTATGTGAAAATTTTGAAATGGACAACCATGAAAAATAAAGTCCTGACCAAAATGACCAATGAAATATGGTCAATAAGTGGCCTATGGTGATAAAAATCCTCTTTGCCAATAGATAGAAATATAACCGGACCACCACTATGGTTCTTGTGGAAAATCGTCTATTGAAGAGCAGTTTTCTTGATATCATGGATGGAAAAGCACAAAATACACCTAATAGCCTAGATTTGCTTTATCGACTCTTTTCTGTTGAACATATTCGAGTTAGGTGGGAAGGTGTTCACCACAAAAATAGAGATAAATTCAAAGGCATTTTCAATAGTTCTGATGTGTCACCAAGGAATAGTTTCATTGTCTCAAACTTTTATACTAGTATAGGATTTGTCACATTCAATAAATATCTATTTCAGTATAGTATATTGAAATTGCAGTATTTGATCACGGTGAAGTTAAAATTCTCTTTTCTACTTTCAAATGAAAACTTGAATTGGTGATACATATTTATACCTATGACAAGCCAAAATACAGAAAAGGTGTAGCTCAAATCAGAGATGACTTTGATAGGAAATTTATTTTTCATAATGTACAGACAGAAAGTTTCTTAACAAAAACACAATTTCTATTGAAAAATATTAATGTCAGAATGATAAATTCGATGATGTCATGATAACACATATTTGTAAAAACTTTATGTATAGATTTTCTTCTCCTGAATTGATCTCTATAAAAAGTTTTGACTTACCAAAGATTTCAATCTTACAGATTTCAATTATTTCAAACTCAATATTGACACAATTCACTATTGAAATCCATAGTAGATACAAGAAATCTGCTCTTTACTTGAAACCTCAATTTCTCTTTGATTTTCAATGACACTTTGAAAAATTTTTTTTCGGTGTAGTAGATCGCACAATGCCCCTGTAAATATTTTTCAACTATATGCTATCGCCTATTTTTGGATTGGTATCATTTTATGCTTCATTCTTGCTCTGGGCTCTTTAAGGTATTCATCAACTTCTTTTGGTGGAATATATCAGATTTTACTAATAAACTACGATTCACGTAGCACTGTTTAGGATTACTGTGGTGGTGGCATAAATCTGGAATACCTCAGAGACTACATTTGATTTGAAAATACAAAATCAAGGACTTATTGTCCTGTAAGCTGCTGGCTGTCAACGTCAAGATCCTTACCTCAATTTATTCATAATTGAAATTTTTCATCTCCATGAACATTAAAAAACAAGGTCAGTAGAAGGAGGAGATGAATTTGTGTTCTTTCAATTGTTTCATTCATGTAGACCTCCTTTCATGAATGATATACCATTTTGTACCACATATTATATCTTTTGTGTGACTTTATTCATTCATCTTTATGTTAATATCCAATAAGCTTATGTATATTAAATTCTTTGACATATGAATACCTTCTGGTGCTCAGCTTGATAATTATCAGGTGTCAAGCGGTCAAACACGTCCACTGGATCTGCCACAAAGTGTTTCATATTTATGCTTGAGGTAGTGCCTTCGCAAGGATATTTATTTATTTTTTGACCAGCTTTAGTATTTTTACACTCTCTACTTTAACAGTTGATCTGATTATGTAATGATCATATAACTAGCTTTTGTTGAGAAAAATTAAGAACTCTCATAGTTTTTATTGTTTATTTTCTTGCTGTGATTTCCGAAAGCCCTAAAGTTTAGGAATGAAAATAATGTAGATTACTGAAATAACTTATTACTCTAGTCAAGAAAGGCCTACGGCCTGGGCCTATATATACATAAATATATAAATAAAGATTGTAACGATTGATTCACGGTAGTCGTACATTTTAAAATGCATCAAAAGAATCCTAGAAAAGAAACTAGCTTTAAATTTCTGATTCTCCTATAGTTCAGACCGCATTGCGATATTGTTGCCAATAAATATCAGATGTTTTTTCCAGGATTCAGCTTGCTGTACACTTGTAAACAATTCATCTAGACTGTTCTTGCCCTAAGTATGTGTGGGTTTTAGGTACAAAATTTTGCAAAATCAACTGATATCGAAGTTATGTCCAATAAAAAATGAAAGTATACAAAATTTGAAGAAATGTGTTGTATTTTACCTGCTGCATTCGGTACAAGTGTGAATTGTTGGTTTTGCATTCTATTTTGTACAAAGTCTGTTCCCAAAGCACGTTACATTCATTGTTTTCTAGTTACATACATTGTTGTGATACTACGGGAAAATGCAATTAGGTGACATGTTTTTAGGGATTACGCGTAAAAATCAACAAAGCTTTTATAAGTTGTTAAATTTTACCAAAGATTTTATTTGTTAATTTATAAATACATGTGTGTATATATAAATATTTATTTATGTCATATAGTTTATGTAATTATGTATAATTTGTGGGATATGTTCAGAGAAACAGGAATTAATACATAATTAATTAGTTAACTCAAAAAATACAAACTCCTTTACTTCAATATGATTCGATATAAATGAACAAACATGATTCTGACACAGAAAAGGGAGTTTTCTGTGATTCTGATAAGTTCCTTCATCTCGAAAAATTATTCTAAAGTATACATAAATGAAATAATTTCGAAAATCTTTGAGCATATTTCGCAAATACTGATCGTGTGGATGTACTGCCTGTGGAGATAATTTTAGAAAACGTTTTTTGTGGGTTTGAGTAGAAACTTCGTTTTTATTTATAATGAAATTTTGTGGGAAACTGCTTTATCGGAGCCATATAGGACACATTCAGATACATTTCAAAGAAATGTATATATTGTTAAAAATAATTATGTAATGTTTTAGATATTTATTAATGTGAGCTTAGAGTAGGGGAATATTAAGTGAAGAAAATAAAACGCTACTGTTAGTAAATGTTTAGATCTCTGTATCACAGGTCTGTGTTAGCACTAAGCTGTTGAAAATTTGAGGAATTGTCAGAGACGTGGTTTTAACCATTACCCATGATTAGGTTTTGAGATAGTTGTTAGTTTCATTGGTGCTTTGCTTATGTACTTATCATAGGTATAGTAGAAGTGTTTCAGTTTTTTCATCGCAATATTTCAATTTACAGTAGTAACATTCATTGTTGGATGATAGAAATTGATTGGGTTGAAGAATCAAAAAAGCTGTAATATTATTTTTATTTATTTCATCGAATTAAAGACGAAAAACTAGCGAAAACTTGAAAAATCTCAAAACTTGTCTCTCTTTTAATGAAATTGTAATCACGACTTTGAGACCAGGTAAACTATGATAAGCTGCAATACTCCAGTAAAGGAAGTAAAAACTCTCTGGACTAATTCGAGACCAATTGCAGATACTTGGAGTAACTTGATTTTTGTTAAGAAAGGTGCCCAGTATCCGAGTAAACAACTTCCGTTACTGGGAAAAAGCGCGGGGGGTGGGGGGGAGGAACTCATTGGGGGGGGGTTAAATTTAAAAAAATGAAACCAATCGATAAATTATCATTTTTTAACATTAAAACATTGATTGCAATTTTTCAAAAAAATGCACCCCTTTCGAGTAATAGCGCAAGGAAAAGAGTGATTTTTGCAAAAAAAATTTAAAAGTTTTTAAAGTTTTTTAAATTCACTGAAAATCTGTTGGTATTACAAAAAAAATTATATATTACTTATATGAAGTATTTTAGCTGACAAATAAATCAGTGACTCAAAAAACCCCCCGGTACCTATTTTCACGAAAATTAATTTAATATTGCCCGAGATATTAAATATATATTTTTTTATTTTAATTTCATTTTTTTGACAAATTCCAAAAAAAATTTAGTTGATCTGAGTGGTCTCGAATCAGTCCTTCATTTTACTGAAATATTTACTTCCTTTACTGGAGTACAAGTGATGTCTACTCAAATTTTTGTTTTTATAAATCAAATGAAGTTTTGAAGAGACCTATTTGACTGATGGTAAATTGAAATGGTTCAGTAGATAGTAAATATACAGTGTGTCTGCTGTTTCTTGTTCAGTTGTTGATTTCTTTTTAAATATTCCCAACTTTGGACTGTTGCGTAATATGGAGAACTGTCAAAATTTTATCCCAGTAATAGTAAGTATTCAATGAAATACCAAAAAACATTGTATTTTGATTGGCTACTGTTTTGGAAAATGGAAGATGATTTCAAAATTTTGATCAGGTTTTCTGAAAAATTGATTTTCATAAAATAATATTGATGAATAACAAAAACCAGTGTATACAGTCTGGTGATTAATTTTTCGAAGTTTTCATTTATAGTAAATGAAACGAAATATTTTTGAGAAGTTTTCAAAATAAAAACAAGAATCGCAACTTTTTTTCCACAATTATTCGAAATGTTTAAGAAAAATTCTTTTTATTGTATTTTTGAGAATTTTTCAAAATAAAAACAAGAATCGCAATTTTTTTTTCACTACTATTCAAAATGTTTAAAAAATTCTTTTTATTTGTAAATGCTGAATCTGAAAAATAGTTTACCTTGTTTTTTAGTTTTTGTACAGAACAGTTCGCCAAAAAATTATTTCTCTTCAAAACGAACTTCGTGAAAACTGAGATTTTTCATTTTTGTTATAAGTAGACCGAATACTTCTATTATAGCAAAAAAATCAATATATTCCATTGAGTTATTCATCTGGAAATGATTCGTGGAACCAGCTTACAGTTTTGTGCCAAACAATATCCCGTTCAGCTAGCTGTATTTGCACCTTTATTGTTTCCTAACACCTCCCAACGATATTGTTTATCTTGTAGTAGCGATGTGTTGTACATGGTGTACCTATTTCTCTGATGGTGTACTAAAATACAAATAATAAACTATTTACTGTATATTTCATTTCATTTAACCCATTTCCATGTCCTGCCTTCGTATTGATGAATTATCAGTAAAGAAACGTTGGTTCATGCACAGGCAGTGTCCATAAAAAAAATGATTTTTTTTATTGATTTCCTAAAAATACCGTTTTTCACGAAAGATGGTGCATTGTCTACAACATAAATATGCAATAGTCGAATTTAATATTTCATATAGGAATATCAGATAATGTTCACAAACAAAAAAATATTAAATGGAAATACTAACTACTCAATTTTGTGATGATCCAGTTTGAGAAAAATATTTTTTTCAATATTGTTCTCTGTAGTAGATGATTTCTAGCTAGTATTAATATTTACTCTTTATATTCCACTTCATTCAAAATCCAAATTAGTTGACGTTTTAACCGAAGTGGCGCTGTAAAATCCTAAGAGATTTCTTTGTATTTCCTTGAAAATTTAATGGTTTGGTTGATTGACAACTTTGACATAATTTTTTAAAAAATTTCAAAGTGCAAATATCAGTTTGGTGTTTAAACTAATTATTGATCTGTACAAAAAGAGGGAAACAAAGTCGGTCTCTTATTTTGAGTTGATGAGTGTGGATGTGGAACTTTATGTTGATGAGATACCCATCAGCAGAAAGCAAAAAAAAATAATTTTCGAAAACTAGATGAGTCAAATGAGGCGCCCCTAACAGAAACTCAAAGTTGAAGGTGGTAGTCGAAAAACGAAACGTCGGTTCGAAAATTTGAGAATACCATCGTGTAGCGAATAAAAAGTGAAAATGAAAATGTGCAACTCGTTCTCAAATATTTCATAAAACGAAAGTCAGGAAACAAGAAACCTATTTTACTAAATTTTTTTTTCGAATATTTCCGTAATTTCCCTGAAGTTGGAAAATCTCTTAATGACATTTTGTTGATCACTTTTAGTTTAAGTGCTGCAACTATGTCCAAATTTAACAGTAAACCAGACACGGCATCGAACGAGTAGTGAGAAAAACACCACCACCTCCACTTCAAAAGTGATTAATTATTACAAGGTAACGGAAATTCGTTTCACATCCGGTTGCGCACTGATTTGACAAAGAATTTCAAATGGACGCCGCAGTGCGCAATACGTCATCATTTCTGTGCCAAGATGAACTAGACATGCTGAATATTACGTTAGTTTAATTTGGACGAGCATCAACATTAGCCGCGTCTAACAGCTTACAGTGCTTAAAACTGCCTCACAAGATTTGGCAGTTTTTCATGGTGAAATGTCAAATTTTGTAAAACGGCTTTAAGCGCTCTGTTAACTGTTAGACGTGGCCATTGAACTTCATAGGTATGTTCGTTTAAGGCCAGTTGTATAGATTCAGTTTGAATATGGTGTGGAGTTTGAGCTACAGATTTGGCAGAGAATGCATGTGAATTCTGTCAAATTCTTCCTAATCATCAGCTGAAGCTCAAATCGAACCAACGTTCATATATAGCAACGTTGAATCGAACCAAAACAACTGGCCCTTAGGCTGGATTCAGACAGATCCGAAATCCGATGTTACGACGAACCGACAGCTTTCTGATTGGTATAAATCAAAATTTAGACCAATCAGAAAGCTATCTGATCGTCGTACTATCGGATTTCGGATCTGTCTGAATCCAGCCTTAATCGTATGATTCGAAACGCGTTCGATAAAGCTTCCGACATCTAAGGATGAATTCAGACAGATCCGTTAGGACTCTTTAAAATGATGGATGGACGACGAAGGCGCGGGACGGTGGCTGTACCTCCGGACGGTTAACTGTACCCCTGGTATAGGGATAAAATCAAACTTTCTGTTTTGCGCTTCGAACTCTGGTCATTCAGTGCGGAATGACTGTACCACATTTAGTGCTAGTGATATATTCGAACGAGCCGCTCCATATAATTCCGATTGAGCTCCACAGGGAGTTTTGCTCGATTGAATCATCAAAAAATCCTTGGATTCTCGAGTTTGTGAGAATTTGATCGAAACTCTTCAAGACGTGTGTTTTTGAGAATTTTAACGTAAGTCTGCTTCAAGGTACAGTATCATGTATCCGAGTTTTGAGTTTATTTTTCTGCGAAATTGTAATTTATCTACTTCCGTTCGTTACCTTTCTTCACTCGTTATGTGTTTTCGCAATTTCCGCTTAGAGTATACTGAAATTCTGCATAACTTCATATTTTTCTACGAAATTTGTCAAAGTTATTGGAATCGCATTGAAAGCGTTCTTGGACGTAAATTTCCAACATTGGTAAATCGACAAATGAAATCAATCGGTGAAGGTCCAGATGCATGAGTATGATTTGAAAATTATTGCTAATTCCCTTGCGGTTCCAAATTTCACATTTTTTTTCTCTGTGATTTCCATCAAAGATACTGAAACCGAAGTCAAAATGTCTGCTCGTGGTGGCAATATCTGAACTTTGTAAATTGACATATGGAATCTATTCGTGAAATATTTTTTTTTACAAGAATAATCGAGAACGTAGACATTGCTTATTTCGTAGGAGAAAGAAACATAATTCGAATACATGAGCATCTGCATTTCCCCACTCGATTTGACACTTCCTTCACGTATCATCAACCAATCAGGTTATCAAATGTCATATAGCCTATGCCTATAGCCTTATTGCCATGTGAACCCAGACTAAGGAAAAAAATCCATGTTTTTTAAATCTTTCACGTGCTCCTCATTTCCGTTACGTCATTTCCTGTTTGAGCGAAACCCCCTTTTTCATGTTGATGAATATGGATCCCCACTCCTCACCTTTTCTGACTAGCATCCCCACCACCACACCCTACTCCTCTGCGAGCTCCTTTTGATTTTGTTGATTTTATTAATACCTTGTAATATGAATTATTTTCTACAACTAATCAATGAAAAAAATAAAAATTGAGACGTTATTTGCGTTTTCTATCACACTTCTGAACAAATTTAACGATATTTCTTCAATTGCAAAATGTTCTATGATCGGGTTGCTGGGCTGACACTGACACGAAGAAATCATTACGTGTTATTCAAGTGCATTACTTACGTGTATTGTGCTACGTATAACCAATGGAAAAACTTCAAATTATGTTTTTTTGAGACGAGACAAGTCAAAATTGTGATGTTTCTCGATGATATAGTGAAAAAATGAAGAAATATATGGAAATTCAAGATCATTTGTAACACCATGAATGAAGCATCTACTCGATATGTGCGTGAACGGTTCTCGCGCAGTGCGTGTTCCTAGTATTTTCATGGTTCCATGGCAGAGCCGCCATGATGGCTTACAGCTCAACACGCTCAACATGGAAAGTTTCAAAGTTGTTTTATCGTATTTGTGACTGAGTGCGTGTAAATAAAAACAATGGGAACATACTAGAGGAAACGAAAATTCGATTAGTGCCCGTCTCGGACGGCCCGAGGATCGGGAAACTAGTTTTTAGGAGATTTTATGTTGGGCTTGTCGTGTGTTTTGTGCTGTCAACAAATATGTCGAAGCTTTCATTTAGGGCGAGGGCCCTGGATGCAAGCAAGCCCATGCCTATATACATGGCAGAGGAACTCCCGGATCTTCCTGATTATTCAGCGATTAACCGGGCAGTTCCTCAAATGCCATCGGGAATGCAAAAAGAGGAAGAATGTGTAAGTTTCCTTCTGAGTTGACACCAGGCATTTGTTAGATAGCTCTTGGCGGCCATGTTGATAATATTCGCGCTCCCATGCGCACCCGGCATAATATTATTTTTCTTAAACATTTGCCTAATTTTGTCATGATTTTCAGCATAGAAAACCAATATTTACGTCTAGTTACTAATTTAAAACCCGTCCGAGCACTGTTCACGGGTTGTCATTGCGTTTTTATACATAGGCATAGACAGAATTAATTTGTTTATTATTGGTTATGTTTCAAAAGATGAGTTCTTACCTTGATATATATTCTACTGGTATTCATGCATCCACAGGAGCACCATCTTCAAAGAGCAATTGTTGCTGGTCTCATCATTCCAACCCCAGAAGTATCATGCATACCCTGCAAAGAGTTCTACGACAAAGTCTATCCTGCAAATTACAAGCAACCCCGACAGCTCATCCATATGCAACGTAAGACTCTATGTGGTTTATAAATGCACAGTTTCTTCATCACAAACTTTCCCTTGTTGTTCAGAAGGAAAAACAATGCTGCTGAAGATTGTTTTTAGCAAAACCATAGCAAACTTTGAACCTGAAAGAAATGTGACTTTGACAGTTTACCTTTTGACTGTTCTGTTGATAGAAAAGTCTTTTTGATATTGAAATGGATTGTCTACTAGCAGTAAATTATCTAACAAAAAACATACATGAGTTATTAACTGAAAATCCATTTTTGAATAAAAAAAAAACTGACAATATCAATAACACAATATAATGATATATTGCCTGGATGAAACTATCCAAAGAAACTATCTTCAAAACTCTGAATTTTCCTGGGACGGAAGAAACCATTTGGAAATTGGTTTGGTAGACTGCCTGAAGCACTGCCTCGATAGACATGAAGAACACTCTGTTAATTTCTTGATAAAAATTCAAAGAACTAAAGAAAAGGGACACTTTGCTTATTGAAAAACTACAATTGGTTATTAAATGAGCTCTGTATCGATAATCCCTTTCCATCATTTGATATTTTCAAAGTTGATAGAGAATAGTGCCTGAGTGCTTTGGCAAAATATTTTACAAATATATCAGCACCGAATATTGAAAGAATTATAAAAAGAAATCTATTATTAGTGCTGACCAAATCATTTGAATGCTAGGGATTAATTATTTTCCATTAAATTGTATGCTAATGTGAACCTTAAATAAAAGATAGAAGTGCTGGTGGCCTTAGTAGATTCACAATACTTTTGGTAGAAACTTTTGTTGAGGTTGTGGACTTTCTTGTGGTTGAAGAATGCCATGAAACAATATTAATGATAATAATGCTTTTCATTGAAAAGTATAAAATATTTTAAAACATTTTCATACAATAAATAACATGAATAAAAGATAAAGTAATCAAAAAAGAAACAATAATTTCTAGGGCATATACCATAAATATCAATCTGAAATTTTTTTCAACCTTGATTTTAATATTGAAGGCAGATATCGTGAAAACCTAATGTATAATTCAGTGCATAATGCATAACTCAAATAAAAATTACATTTCCCAGCTGAGAAAATTCAATTCGGTCACCCAAACAAATTTCATTCAATATACCAAAGCAATACCCTCAGTTGGATTATCAGTTTATTCATCATCATTATACTGTATTTTACTATATTTGTAATCTTTTTGATGAATAAAAAATTATTGAAAAAAAAATAAAAATTAATAAAGTATCATAAATGGCAGCCTTCAGAGAGTAGATGTGGTTCTTCTTGATTTTAGTTATACATCATCTTCTAAATTATGCATTATGCGTTCACTAAATCCTTGAAATGTTTAGGAACAGTTTTGGTCTTGGATATATGATTATTACAGTATGATACTTGGAGTGTTCACTTGAAACCATGATTAAACAATTTTTTCTGTTATTAATTAGATTTGATCTCAAATCTACTCAATTACCTTGACAAACAAGTATCAATAGATGATTCTGAAACTCATCATCATTAGTACATGTGAAGTGTCTCATTTGAATACGAATTATTTTGATTCGTTGAGATTAGTTACAGTTGGAATAGCTCAATATGTATTTTAGATTGTTTTGTTATGAATGGCTGAAGAATGGAATCAAATCAGTTCAACTTCTCAAACTCTCAAATGAAATACATTTGTCGATCGTTTTGTCATCTGTCTTGGCATCATCAGGAGATTAATTGAATTAAACATGCGAGTCCAAGTGATTTTCATAATCATACCAAAATGGTACTGATACGTAGATGAATGCAAAATATATACCCCAACCTGTAGTTATTCACGTTTTGTAGAGACTTGTGTAAAGATGAATTTAAATAGTGATGAGCTCAATATGGTAATTACTATGTAGCTCAGGAGCTCCGAGGAGTTCAACTGCCTCTTGTTTCATACATGCTAGTGAGGACTCAAGAATAGTCCCTAAGTAAATAACAGAAGAGTGCAACCTCTGAATATAATCTATATCTCTGAAAATATTCGTCTATTTGAAACGTTCTCACTTTTCTATTGGTAAGAGCAATCAAATTTTTCCATGATTTTTTAAAGTTGTGCCATTTCATAAGTTCATTCAGTCGAAAAAGTTTCAAACAAGTTCTGATGCCATACAACTCAATACAGGAAAATTGCAAGAAATGTAGAATTAAATAACTTGATCGATCATATTTGGCATCACTGTGGATTTTATGAATTCCCCTACATGTTGAAATAACATACACTACCGAAACAAATCAGTAAGTCACCCCAAAGCGCAAAAGCACTCAAGAACATTAGTCGTACCTTGCCCACACAAGGTTCTGCTTTCTGGGTGTTCTCATAAACATTTTTAGACAAGGGAACATATAAAACTAAAATGTTTGTGACGATTGGAATGGAATATCAATGATTTCACAATGTTGTATTGATATAATCAATGGACAAAATGAGTTTTATCATTTTTGTTACTTGTAAATGATACATACCATTCATTCATCAGACACACATTTATCGGGTGTTTATTATCGGTAATTAGTTGATTATGACAATTAAGTTAGTCGATTACATCAGGATAGGGTTTCATTAAAAATAATACTGGTAAATAATAATTTTTTGATGGTTTTGTACAATTCAATGTAGTGTAGTAGAGACTGAGTATGAGTTATGAAAATATGGAATAAGAAATACGGGGTATTTTGAATTCGTCTGTCCGACGTTTCGTCTCTTGGTCACCATCATCAACTTTTTGAACCTTGCCAATGAATAGATATAACTCGAAATATAATGAGTTACTCTTATATAATAACTTGAGGGGAGTAAGATGAAGTTATTTAAATAAACATTCTTCAATAAATGTCTGTGAATCACCGATGGTAAATTCATATTCAAATATTGAAAGCGTATGACGAAAAACCCAACTTTCAAACATCCATGTCCTCAGCAGATTGTATAGGTTGCACTGAAATACACAATTCAGAAGCAGGGAAAATATCGAAAAACTTCAACTTGATGTTTGATGATGAACTTGGAACCACCATCATATAGAAGGGAACCAGTGGCAATGAGAATATGCAATTTTTTATAATTTTTCATCAAAAACAGGATATTCCAAAATTTCGATTCCATTACGATTTCTTTTAAAATACTCGGAATTTTAAGACTTGTAACAGCATTTTGTCACATAAATGCGCAACTTTACCCCAAACACGTGTTGTGGGTTTCTAGAGCCGTTTTTAGTGAGAATTGTACAGGAAACTGGCATATTTTTCGTTAAATATGGATTTTCGAATATCGGCCAATTGAATTTGAAAGGAAAAATCGATTTGATAGTAAAAATATTACTAATTCCAAATAGGAAAACAGGTTTTTATATATTATAGTTTTTTGAACAATTGCAAATTAATTGGAATTAATTGGAAAAGAATTGTAGGATGTTCAAAATTATGAAAAACTTGATGATTAAAAAGTATTGCTAATTTGACGTCAAGCCAGCGAGACATCATATATTATTTGAAACGAAAAGAAAATGAGTGATTTTCCTCCGCAACTAATTAGCGAATAATTAAAGGAATCTAATAATCTAGTCCTTGACAAAATTATGAAAAACTCAAGGAGAAACTCGCTAATGAAAAAGTTGCAAACTTGACGTCAAGTTAGCGAGACATATTTTTTTAAAGGAAAAAATTTGATTACATCCCTGCGCAGCTAATGAGCGAGCGAATAATTAGAGGGAGTTACAGTCAAAATATTTAAAATCTCAATAATAAAAAAGTTGTATTGCTAACTTGACGTCGAGTCAGCGAGATATCATATATTTTTTAAACGAAAAGAAAATGAATGATTTTCCTCCGCAACTAATTAGCGAATAATTAGAGGGACTTGCTGGTCCAGTCAAAATTATGAAAAACTCAATAATAAGAAAGTGACTTGACGTCAAGTTAGCCTTATTGGCAAAACGCGCGTCAAGTGCTAATAATATCGGTTTGGTGTTAGGGTAATTGATCTCTAACAAAGGTTTTCAATGTGAAAAACGTACCTAAGTTTCACCAGTCAAATACATGGTTTGCTATTTTTTTTTTTTTCATATAGAGTCTCAAAAACCATGCAGGCAAGGCAAACAATTGCGCGCCGAAGTTACATTGATTTTTATATATTTTTTTTATTTACTCTTTGGAATATATTGGCTTCAGTAAATATACAATTTTATAACTGTACAGTTGAAATGTACTCAGACTGTTCGTGAAACTGACAAAAAACTTGATTGCACAGGTCTTGTTTTCTAGCTAAAAGATCACTAAAGAACAGGTCTCTAGCAGATTAAATCTCGAAAAAGCTGAAATGTGGAAAAAGTACAATGATGTTGCTCTGACAGATCAAGAAAAGGAAAATTTAAAGTGAAAAAAGTAAGTTGCGATGAAATATAAAGAACAAGTGATAATATGCGACACGAAATTATTAAACAAAAAATAATAGGTAATTGAAGAGTGATATGAAATAAAGCAAAAAATAACAAAAAATAAAATAATTGATATTAGAAAATAATGAAAGATATTGAGACGAAAGTTGAGGTTAAAGAATACCAAGCATATGATTAAGTGCAAAAATCCTAGAACTGAGAGCTTTTTTTTAACATTGTCATATTAGATAATTGTGTATTTTAAATCAGAAAGAAACTGAATGAGGTAGTATCTTATCTTGCGTCTTACTTTGTAATTTGTTTATGAAAGTTTCCAATTTCATAACAAATAATTTTACGTTTGTTAAATGAAAAGGGTGGTTATATCGATAATTTGTTTTCGAATAAACATATTTAAATGCAGTCATGACTTCGAATTCTAAAGTTTGTGATGTAGAAACTGCTGTTAAATAAATATCGTGAATTATCTCCTGCATGAGGGATGTTTATTGATCTTAAACATGGTTTATTCCATAAGGTCGGATATTTTGGAAGTATTCAAATGTAGAAATTTTAGTAACGGAAAGTGCGACAATCATAATGGTGGAGGTTTGTATAATTTTAATAAATTTTTAAAATTTTCGAATTAATTTTTGGATATTTTATTTGAATTGATTTACACAAGAAATAATAGAAAATCAACTGTAACAATTTTTTTTTTGAAATCATGCCCTTTTTTGCCGTTTGGCGATAAGTTTTGCCCAAAAATCCTGACATTTTATTTGAATAAAGTGTCAATATCCAAAAATTCATTCTCTTGAATTTTACGGAAACTTTTTGTAAGATTCTTTTTTCTTAATAGCCTTCGCAATGGAACAGGACATTCCCGACTACGACATGGACTCAGAAGACGAACGATGGTTACATTCTCAAACTCAGAAATTGGACCTGAGTCCCGTAAAGTTCGAAGAAATGATGGATCGATTGGAAAAAAGTAGCGGACAAACAGTTGTTACTCTGAATGAGGCAAAAGCTTTATTGAAGGAAGACGATGATCTCATCATTGCGGTATTCGATTACTGGCTGAATAAACGGTTGAAAACGGTAAGATTTTTGGCATGTACATAGGTTACTTTTCAGACCATTGAAAAATCGGATTCAGAAGTATGTTACTCACAGGTAAAATGAATTATTTTTGAAAATAATGTCGGTATAAATGAAAAAAGCAAAGCAGAACATGTAGCAACAAAATGAATGTTTTCACGGATGAGAGAGAGAGATATATATATATATATACTTAATTGAAAAATAATTCCTTGTTGACAAAGCTTGTTAAAAAAAATTGTTGTATATAGTACTTAAAAATATGATGAGATAAAAAATGTGAAAGCACAAATATTCACAAACACAATTTGCATAAGAGGAGTTCACATGTCAAGTAGATAAAATATAACAATATAAAATAAGATTCAAAATATATGTTCGACAGTTTGTTAAAGAACAGTTTTGTATAGTCCTTACGAAAAAAATTGTAAAAAACTTTGATTGATTTTGACTTGACAAACGTCAAATGCAGAGCATGCATTCATGCTTGATTGAAAAATAATGGGTTTCTATTGATTGAAAATCTGTATTATAATGAAAAATCTGTATCGTAATGGATTTCATTATAAAACGGGTTGTGGGCATATAAGTGTAATATTAGAGTACAGGTCTAGATAAATCTTATTATAACACTAAGAGACATCTGCTTGAAATATCCTAACACAGACTCTCTATAACAGAATACACTCCTAAATTAAGGTAAATCAAAGTGTAGAAATTGCCTGAGAACATTAATTACCTTACACTAAAGGAATTCAGAAGATGGTGAAACAGCTGCTGATTAATTAGGCCTGTATGTTCTGTGATGGTTTGTTGTTGAGATGTTTTGGATGTTCCTATTTGTTTTGTACTTGAGTATAATGCTTGTGGAAGTAAATTCTTCTAATAACTATTTTTTATAGTGACCTACACAAATATTTATATTTATAAACAAATTTTTTCATTAGATTTTACTGATTTTTTCTATGTCATATTCTCTATGATCTTTCAAGAACCAATTAACACGCTTAAATTCAATCGATCAATCAAATATACTTTATTGTCTGAAGAAAAATACATCCTATAGACAAAGTCTATTGTTAATAATAACAATTATTTTATAGGGTAAAATCCCTTGAAACATGTGAAATAATGAAACAAACACAATATTAATAACAATGGAGATGTGACATTAAGAATAAAGATGGGCCGAAGGTAAATGGACACAAATTAAAAAAATATAAATACAACAGCAAGCATAGGAATTTCATGGGCATAAATAGGGGTTAGTAAGTATATCAAGAGTCGAAAGTATCATACTCTCAAACTGTATAATAGACCCCATTAACAAATACCAGTTGATTGAAAAGTTCAATCAATAGAACTAGGTACTAATGAGCTCGTGGGAATAGGCAGTTCTATATTACTACTGTAGCTGCAGGTATAATAGGAATATGGTTCCTTAGACAAATCATGTTTCTTTAATAAACAGCAAGTTTCCAAAATATATAGGGTAGCTACTGCTAAGATGAACTTTGAAGAGAGGTTTACTTGTAACCCAGGAAGCAGTTTCACACATGTATGAGACAGCCCATTTTTAAAGAACAAAAATCATTCAAAAGAAATCTGTATAGAGCAAACTCCTCAGAAGGCAACTCCATATCTGATATGTGAATATATATCCTAGTCCTAGTCCTAGTCGTGGTCTCGGTAGTGTAGTGGTTAGCATATCTGCCTGTCAAGCGGAAGGCCGGGGTTCGGATCCTCGCCGGGCCACCGTGCTGGGTAATCGCACGTTAAAAGGTAAGGCCTCGTTGATCCATTGCTCGCACAAGTTTCGACTTTTGAGGGTTGACGTTCGTCAGCTGGTTAACGAAAACGAACAATTTTAGAACAATTTTAGTCCTGTGGAGATGACTCTCAGCTCATAGCAACCTGAGTTCAACCTCCTGCTTGAGTTTACTGTATGCTCCCTGAACTTCAATTTATCACCTATATTCAGCTCTAGAAATCTATAAGTTTTTGTTCGTTCTATAATTTAATTACCGAAGCAGATTTCAGGTAGGGTGCAGTAAGAATGCTGGTTTTATTGATGTTGAGCGATAACTTATTACAGTCACACCATTCTTTTATTATGTTTGTCTTGAGATGGTCTCATGCAGAGAGGAAATTTTCTTATTGTGCCATACTAAGGTGGTTTCGTCCACAAAGAGAATGATTGTGGCTTTTAAATCTGTAAGAGCCAAATCATTTATATAGAGGAAAAATAAAATAGGTCCAACAGAGACGTGTAATGTCCGTTTCTTTATTCAGCAACACCCTCTCATCCTGACCGTCAAAACGGAACACAGAGCCGGCACGGCAGCCAACAATCCCTACCTGGCCTTCAGGCGGAGAACGGAGAAGATGCAGACCAGGAAGAACCGGAAGAACGACGAAGCTTCGTACGAGAAAATGCTGAAACTGAGGAGGGATTTGTACAGAGCCGTCACGCTGTTGGAACTGGTGAAGCGGCGCGAGAAGATCAAAAGGGAGTACGTGCATTTGACCGTCGAGGTGTTCGAGAAACGATTCCAGGCTAGGGACTTCACCGGAGCCGTTTTCGCCGAGGCTCAGGCTATCAAGTCGTCTCGGCCGGCGTTCACTCCGATCTTTCACAATCATTACCCGAACCAGAGTTGGGCTAACAAGGCTGCTCTCAAGGATGATGTGAGTCGAAAATATGCAAATACTAGTTAAAAAAATTTGAATTATGGAGTTCCACAAGGAACAGTTCTAGGTCCTGTGTTATTCAACATATTCCTGAATGACATTTTTTATGTGAAAACAAGAGGTTCCATACACAGTTTTGCAGATGATACTGTTATAATATATATATCAAATACATGGCAATCTCCTAAAATACTCCTACAAAATGACTTTGAAAATAAAAAAAATTGGTTCGACAATAACTATTGACTCTCAATTTCGAGAAATCACATTATCTCCCCTTTACTTCTTATAGAAATCATCTACCTTATCTTGGACCTATTAAAATAAATGACTCATATATAAAATAAGTCGACCATATCAAATATTTAGGCATCATGATAGTCAGGCATTTAAAATGTAATTTCCAAATTTATTATCTAATAAAAAAATTACACCCTCTATTGCCAAAATTCAAATTTCTTCATAATATTCTTAGTAAAAAACACATGGATATGATTTATTTTTCTTTATTTCAATCTCAAATAAATTATGGTACACTGTCATGGGGGGAGTTAATCAGAATTATCTGAAAAATTTGGAAAATTTACAAAAATGGTTCTTAAAAATCATGTATGGTAAAAATATTCGATATTCCTCCAATAAATTATTTTGTGAAAGTGAAAAAATGGATATCAGACAATTATTTTGTCTTAATATAATAACTTACATATTTTCTCATACAGACTGCTGTAAGTATAATAAACATTTATATAATACACGAAATAAAAACAAAATTACTACTAAAAATAAAATTTCCAAAGCCAAATCACAAAAAAACTTTTTATATTCAGCATCCTTTATTTACGATAAATTACCAAATTCGGTTAAAGTAACAAAGTCGAAATATTCTTATAAAAAACTGGTGATGGATTTTTGAAACTCCCAGATTATTTTTCCAGAATCTTATAGAATTGAAATTTTCCATGTGACTGCCAGTGTGCTGATTATACTGTCATTTTCATTTATTGTTCAAATGTTATTATATTATTAAATCTTTTATTTTCAATCCATAATAATTATTCAATAAAATATCTAATCCTTACAACAAGTGCAATAACTTCGTAAGGTTTAAATATTTATTCACATATTATTTATTTTAAAATTGTAATATTGAGATTTATTGTGAATAAATTGTTAATATTATTATCATATGCTTCGTATCAAATTGAAATAGGGTGGATAGCGCTCTTCGATGTTGATGGCAGAAATAATTTTCAGGGCCACTATACAACAGTAGGAAACTAATTCGATTTTTGTGCCAAATTCGAACAAACCTGCTTCATATTCAAATTAACTATTGCTTTCAGTTTTGAATCAATAATGCGAGCAAAACAACGTTTTTTACTTTACTCTATTGCTTAATATCACTTATCCCACTTCTGACACCATATATGTTTTTTCTCGTGGGTTCGTAGGAAAACTATGACCCACTGAAACTATTACCCACTATAATCTGATTCACTCATTCACAATTCTTCAACAATAACACAAACTATTTCACTACATCAACTTTAATTTTCTGCAGTTATTTAGAAAACTTGCTGGCTTTGTTTTACTTTATAAATTACTCCATGATGAGAGAGATGCTCATATCCATCTCCTATCAATTCTATCTCATCTTTAACCAAATGTGATGTGCCTTTTTTGCAAACTAGATATACAAGAAAATTATCATTGCCAACAAGTCGGGACTAAATTATATCTCAATTCACATATCTGTGCAATAACTTCAATTTCAATTCTGTGTATTATTGATTTTGATCAGTTGACTTTTAAAAATGATATCTCAATTTTTTTGGAGCAAGCTCAATCTTGGGTAGTTATCAACTCATTCTATTTACAATGCAATATTATTCTGAGTTTAACGTGTTCCGCGTATTTATCATCGGTTGACAACACTATAAAGTAACTGCCTTTCCGTGGCCTTTGCTGCCAAATATTCAGGAATCAAAGACGTTCAGTAAATTAGCATAAAAACATGAAAAAACATTAATTGAATTCGAAGGACCTGCAAAACAAATATTGAGTAAAACTTTTCACAGCATTGAAATGATTCATTTTATCTTTATTTTTACTGATAATGAGAAATTATATAATGAAATAATTACTGCACCTCCTCAATTGAATAATATGTAAAATGGTGCACTGACATTCTGAACAGGTTTCATTTCTCTAGTGGTCAAATTTATATACTTGTTTCCCGTAAAATAGTGATATTTTTCATCAATCAAGATGTTTATTGTACATAAGAACAAATTCTCCTTGACAAACACAGGTGAATTATATATACTTAAATGAGCACTTTAAATACAATATTTAAAACTTAAAAATAGCCTAGTGACAGCAATGCAGGGATGTGGGTATATACACGAAAATCAAGAATGAAATTAATAAAATATCATAATTTTTTTTATATAAATAATCATCAATATGAATCGTCATAAAACTCTGCTAAACAATAATATGCTCCATCAACAAGTAGTTTTTTGTCATCTTTCTGGAAATATCAAACCTGTTTAACTTAAACATGATAATTTATTATACATTTCCACTCCATTATAGATCAGAGAGTTTTTAACTAGGTTTGTCATGGGAATGGGAAGTTTTAAATTATTGTCATTTCGACGAGTAAAGTAGGGGACATTTATTTCGTAATTTAATCTATTTTTGTGAATTAATGACACAGTTTTTAGTATGGAAATTGACACGTTGAGTCAGGATCCCATGTTTTATAAAATGTGGTTTACATGAGTCGCTAAGTTTTACTTTACACGGGTATCTTATATATTTGTCTCTCACCACAATACAACATGCTTCATGTGTTTCACGAATTGAATGGACTACATTGTTGCCACCGAAATGACACAACATTTCGGACCTAGAACTATCCAGTTGATCAAAAATCTATTTTTCAAGACATATTATATGGGAAAAAAAACTGGAATGAATTACAAACCAAAACTATATTAGATTGTGAAAAGATTAAAAATTGGTTTGATTATAACCTACTCACAGTAAATTTTGAGAAAACAAAATATGTCCCATTCTCATTTTATAATATTTCCCTGCCGGACTTAGGACCACTAATACTTCATGATAATACTAGCATTGAACAAACTGATAGTATCAAGTACTTAGGAGTTATAATTGATAAACATCTGAAATGGGACAAACACATAGCGTTCCTTTGAAGAAATTACGAAGTTTATTATCAAAATTCAAGTATCTCGAAACATTTATGAGCGTGAAAACCCTTAACATTCTTTATTTTTCATTAATACAGTCCCAATTGGATTATGGGATTCTGGCTTGGGAAGAGGTCATGAAATCCCACATTAGAAATCTTGAAGTTCTTCAGAAACGGTTTTTGAAAACAATATATAATAAGTCTTATTTGTATCCAAGTGAAAATCTGTACATAGAAACACATAAAATGGACATAAGACAATTATTCGGATATAACATCATTATTTATATCCATAAACACAAATTGAACATAAATTTCAATAATCATATTTATAATACAAGGAATAAAAATAATATCACATTGAAAAATAGAGTTAAAACAACAATGTCTCAGAAAATTTTTAAATATTCATTGCCATTCTACTATGATTTGATTCCAAATCATATAAAAATGATCAAGTCATTAGTATCTTTCAAACTACAGATTAAAAAATGGATTCAAGAATCACGTCGAAATTTATTTCATGAAATCTCTCACTTCAGTTAAAAAAATTAGTTAATTTTTCAATATTATTTTGTTAAATTCTACAAATTTATCAAATATATTATACATAAATGTGATTCGTATCTCTAGCAACAAGTTTTTAACTTCGCGGGTATAATTGAACTGTTTATTCACCTTTTTACAAATTGATTTATATGCTCTTTTTTATGAATTTTGAGTAAACTCTATTATCATATCATTATTATTTCTTATTCCGATTATTAATCGCCTTGTAGGTTTTACCAAGGAGAGAAAAGAGGCAGTACAAAAAGCGGAAACACCACAAGTCATTGGGTCAAGGTAGATCGACTGAGTACAGCATGGATTCTGTCGGAGGTCTATCTTCTGATGAGGAAACAACACCTCCTCGGTTGTTGTCCAACGTGGAGGAAGTAGAGGATGAGGGCCAGTTTGCTTTCAGGAGAAACAAATTGTGCTCTTATCACATGGTATGTTGGCTTGAAATGTCTGGTTTATCGGGTATCTTGAATGTTATGTTTTTTGCTATTGAACTGAACCTTCACAAAGTAATTTTGATTGTTATTTTTGTTATCAGAAAATCAGAAAAATATATCCTTGTTTTAAATTTTGTTTTAGTTTATCTTGGACTGCTTGTGGCTATATATGTAGATCTTTAATTCAAGCTCGAAGATGTAAGTACCTTCTTTTATTCGAAACAAACTGTGACTAAAAGTTCACAGCTAGGTGAATATAGATATTTTCTGAGGCTAAGGCAAGGAACTCAGGAACAGAACTGTAATGTTTGGAGGGTTTCGATCGATGCACACAAGTATTTTTTTAGTTGATTTATTTCTCTCGTCCATATAGGGATGGTGGTTACATACACAAGTTTCACAATTCACATGTCGCGACATTCAGACGATACACACTACATGATACATAACTACATGATACATACTACATGATACGATGCATACTCACTGTTTCCTGATCATGAACTTTCATGATGCTCCTGTGAGCCTGCGCATTCCCTATCAGAGCAGTGGCGGAACATTTTACTTTTACATACATTACAATTCCCTTTCCACCACTTAAAACTTGGTTTTTCTTTCTACTTTCCTAAGTAACCTGTCTGACCTACGCACTGGCATTGTACCTTGTGCGCTCTTACAATCTAAACCTACGACATCATTGTACCTATCCATTTCTAGCTCATCTACATCACTGTGACTCGGTCTATCTGAAACATGAACGTTTTGTGCAAAGAAACTTTCAAAATCCCTGCCTAAAATCTGCCTTTCACTTATTTCTGCCCTGGTTTGTTCGCTTGTGCGACTACCACTACATACCCTATTACAAACGTTACTACTTTCCACACTATTACCCGGACCTTGCTCACTTCCTGAGGTTCCATTCTGTGATGGCTCCTCTGTTCCTTCGATTTCTAGTGGAAACCTTCCAATGTGGTTACGGTTGCCACCTCCATTAGACATACTACTCTGACCACTGTTGCTGTAATTTTGTAATTTATGATTATGCAATTCACCACACAAGTTACCTGCCTGTTTTGCACCAGACGGATTTCCTGGATCCTCCGTCCCGCACCTCTCTCCTTTGCCCAGGCTTCTGATCTGATTTATGTGTCTTCTCCATACCATTCCTTCGGATGTTTTGCATAAGTATAGACTTCGTCCTATTTTTCTTTCCACTGTGGCAGTTGTCCAGATCCTGGTATCTCCTTTTCGATAGTCTCTTACTAATATCTGTTCGCCCAGGAATAGTTCCCTCTTCTGTCCCTTCCTTGAAGCGATCTGCCTTTCTTGTGCCCTATTCAAAGCTTCTTGTGTTTCCTGTTGTACTACTGGGGTGGTATGTACCACTTGGCTTATCCTTGTTCTGACTCTTCTTCCCAACATCAGTTCTGCTGGTGACTTCTGAGTAGAACAATGTTCTGCGTTTCGATAGGCTATTAGAAAGCGAGTAATCAGTGTCTCTGTTGGTGTACTGACGTTTCTAGAGTCATTCAAGGCACATCGGAGTTTGGCTTTGAATGTCTTTACTGCATTTTCTGCTGCTCCATTACTTTCTGGGTGAAAGGGGGGTGATGTTATATGTTTGATGCCGTTTCGCTGAAAAAATACTTTCATCTGATGTGAAACGAAAGATCTGCCATTGTCTGACACAACTGTCTTGGGAATTCCAAATCTTGCGAATATCTCCCTCAGTTTAGTTTCAACTTCTCTGCTAGTGATGGTTCTCATCTGAAATATTTCTGGCCACTTCGTGTACGAGTCTGTTACAATGAGGAAATTCATTTGCCTCAGCGGTCCTAAAAAGTCCATGTGCAGCCTTTCCCACGGTTCTGTTGATATTGGCCATGGTGTCAATTCAGATCTTCTTGCGTTAGTCGCGTGCACCTGACATGCCTGGCAACTTCTGATTTTCCTTTCAATGTCCTCATCCAATTTTGGCCACCATAGGTACGATCTTGCTAAACTCTTTGTCTTCACCATTCCCAAGTGCCCTTCGTGTAACTCTTCGAGCATGCGATTTCTTAAGTCCACTGGCATGACGACTCGGTGTCCCCAGAGCAAGCATCCATTGTCTTCCTCCAGTTCGCTCTTCCTTCTCTCATAATGTCGAAGTTCTTCTGATATATTCGATGGCCATCCATTCTTCAAGTAGTTCAGGATTGTTTGAAGTTCTTCATCTCTCTCTGTGTGCTCTCGTATCACTTTGTTATCAAGTGGCCATTCTTCTAAGGTCGCTGCGAAGTTAAGATATCCATTATAACTGTACTCTTCTGATGATACTTCCGTTCTTTGGGGTAGTCGTGATAAACAGTCTGGCATTACATTGTGTTTTCCATTAATGTGCTCAATCTTATAGTCGAATGATGATATGTATATTGCCCATCTCTGCAGGCGATCCTTGTTGCGTTCTGGTATCCCTCTGTTCTCACCAAATAATGCCACTAATGGTTTTTGGTCTGTTCGGATTGTCACTTTCCTTCCCCTGATGTAATGTTCAAACTTCTTCAGCCCGAATACTAGTGCCAAAGCCTCTTGGCATATAACAGAGTATTTCTTTTCTGCTGGCATATAAGTGCGTGACACACATGCAATAGGCTTTTCCTGTCCCTGGTCGTCTCTGTGGTATAAAACACTGGAAATTCCTGTTCCTGAAGCATCGCTGGCTACTACCACTTCTTTTGATGGATCGAAGTGTGTAAGTATAATATCCTCCGCAATGATCTTCTTGATATTCTTGAATGCCTCCTCACATTCTTGATTCCATTGAAATTTTACATTCGCCAATAATAATCTGTAGATAGGGCTCATAATGCCTGACAGATTCGGCACAAATTTTGCGTAGTAATTGACTAAACCTGCGAAACTTCTCACTTCTGATACATTTGATGGTCTTGGTGCTTCAGTTATTGCCTTCACCTTGGTTTCTGTCTTTCGAAGTCCTTTCGCTGAAATATGATGACCTAGATATTCTATGCCCTCCTTGAAGAATTGGCATTTTTCTCTGCACAGGGTGAGTCCAGCTTCTTGGAGTCTTCTCAATACCGCCTCAAGATTCCTTATGTGTTCTTCCTCCGTTTTTCCTGTCACCACTATATCATCCACGTAGTTGACCACTCCATCCAAACCCTGTAATACTTGCTCCATGGTTCTCTGGAAAATAGCACTTGCTGGTGCTACTCCAAACGGCATCCGTTTCATGGCAAACAGTCCTTTATGCGTATTCAATGTCGCAAGCTTCTTCGATTCATCATCTAATTCGAACTGTAAATACGCTTTATTTAGATCCAATTTTGAAAATGTTTTGCCTCCGTTTAGTGTTGCAAAAATCTCTTCTATCCGGGGGAGAGGATACTTGACCTCTTCTAGCCACCTGTTAATGGTCGTCTTATAATCACCGCATATTCGTATCGTATCATCTGCCTTCAATACTGGGACTATTGGTGTACCCCATTCAGATGTTGGTATCGGTTCTATGATGTCATCTCTTACCATTTCTTCCAGCTGTTCTTCTATCTTCTGGCGAAAGGCGAGAGGTACAGGGCGGGGACGGCAGAACACCGGCCTGGCATCTGGTTTCAGACCTAAGGAAATACGAAAATGTTTAAATTTGCCCACTTTGTCGCAAAAAACGTTTGGAAAGTTTTCAACAATTGATTTTTCAACATGTTTCACTACATGGATGTCAGCAAGGTTCAGGCTTATGTTGAAATTTTTCATAAAATCTCTTCCTAGTAGACTAGGGGGTCCATCGCTATCGATGACATAAAATCTTGTCAACTTTGTGGTGTTTTTAACTGTTACCTTAATATTAAAATACCCTAAAGGTGAAATTGTTTTGCCAGTGTAACCTCTTAACACAGTATTGTCTTGTATTAACCTATAATGACTAAACTTATCTTTGTAAAGTTTTGCATTCAGTACTGATACTGATGCTCCAGTATCTACCAAAAATTCAAATTTTTCGTTATTTATACTTAGTTCAATATTGAAAGGGTTACACTCTATTTCATTTATTGACAATTTGAACATCTCATAACATTCTGCTTCATTTGTTTCCTCTGCAGTTGTATCATTACCTAGGTAATGTTGTCTCTTAACTCTACACATTCTTTCTAAATGTCCTATTTTGCCGCAATTATTACATACATATTTGGCGTACTTACACAAACCTTTGTGTTCCCGACCACAAACACTGCAAGCGTTGATCTCTACCTGTCCTTGTCTTTTGTTGACATTCATCTGGGGCTGCCATCTTGTTTGCTGCCTATGACGGTTCGGCTGGTTTGACGTCATCCATGACGTGGCTGATGAACCTTGGAATGAGCTGCGCATGCCTTGGCTGCTTCCTGGAGCTGGTATCCGTCCACGCTGCCCTTTCGATTTTTTGCTGCTGCAATTCATCCAATTTACTGCGTTGCAGGAAATCTCCGTGTCCTCCTTCTGAACGGCTATTCTTACTACTGCTTCTATATCGACGTTTTCCTTCTCCTCACACAACCGGTCCAGTATCCTACCCTTCCGTAGGCCACACACGAATTTGTTTTTCAGCACGAACTCTAGTTGTCCTTCGAATTTGCAGTTGACTGCTAGAGATCTCAGTCTGGCGTACCAATCCTTGGCCTTTTCGCCCTCTTGCTGCATGGCGTTGAAAAACTTGATTCTCTCACGAAACACCGACACCACGGGTGTAAATTGTCCTGCCAATAGGTCCTGCAATTGCTTGTATGTCTTTTCCTTCGGCATATCGGGAAATGCAAGGTCTCTGACGAGCTTATACGTTGTCGTGCCTATCAAACTCAACAACACTGCTACTTTCACCTTTTCGTCTTTAATCAGGTTTGCCTCGAAATATTGTTCCAGTTTTTCGTTATAAATTGTCCAATCTTCCTCCTCTGGGTTGAACTCGTTCACCTGACCGATTACGCCGACACGTGATGCACATGTTTCTGTTTCCATCTTCTCGGCTTTTCACGATTCCGGTTAATCCTCGTCGCCAATTGTAATGTTTGGAGGGTTTCGATCGATGCACACAAGTATTTTTTTAGTTGATTTATTTCTCTCGTCCATATAGGGATGGTGGTTACATACACAAGTTTCACAATTCACATGTCGCGACATTCAGACGATACACACTACATGATACATAACTACATGATACATACTACATGATACGATGCATACTCACTGTTTCCTGATCATGAACTTTCATGATGCTCCTGTGAGCCTGCGCATTCCCTATCAGAGCAGTGGCGGAACATTTTACTTTTACATACATTACAAGAACTATTTCTTTCAACATCATTTCTTCAATCTATTTACAGGTCATAATTTCTGAGAAATTTGGAATACTCAATTTTGTAAAAAATTGTATGTTTCTCAATTTTGCTCTTCTTCGTTTGTATGGTTCTTGCTTCCTGGTAACAGGCACAGTAAACCATTTATGCACGTGATCTGTCGACTCATTGAAAATATTTGATTAATCAACCTCATGAAGTTTCCTGCTAAATCTCGCCGATCTTTTGAATGATGTATTTTGAAGATAATAATTAGTCTGACATGATACATGTTTACTAGTTTAGAGTGTTTGCTTGTGTATGGTACTGCTATATTATGGAAACGAATATATTATTATTTGATATTATATTATCATATATATTGTGCAATATATTATGCAATGCGATAGTATTATGCAATAATATAAGGTTTAATTTGGATAACTATTTTTTGGCTTTTTCTTATCTGAATGAAAAAAAATGCTTCTCGCATAGAAGTTTTCAATTTTTTTTATTTGGAGAAAAAAAAAACAAAAATACTTTGTCAAACTTTATTGAAAAATTTATTTTGTGAAAATATTAAATTCATTCGAAGAGAACCCAGCAAACATCACATAAATTACAGTAAAAAGATCACCTAAGAGCAATGGAACTACAATTAATACTAAGAATATAAGGGCTCTATTGGTTGTGAACAAGGTGAATTTTTAAACAAAATTCAGAGAAAAAAAAAAGGAAAAAACTAGAAAGAAATAAATTAGAATATTGCATTGAAAACACCTAAATGTTTACACTGTGATCCTTTTTTTATGGAACCAGCCACTTATATCAGTTTTCTAATATATTATTGCTATCATTTTAATTGATTTTGTGAACATTTCTAATGATCCTAAATTTTTGCTCTATAGTGTTTGTTCCATTGGGCCAATGAAAAAAAATTCATGGGCGTGGTAGATAGTGTCCTATTGAGATGAGAAATATACTAAATGAAAGGAGTCATTAAATATAAAATATGTAAAATATGTGAAAGGTGCAATAAATTGGGTGAGAATCAATAAGATGTTAATGATAGTTATTCAGGTAAAAATTATTTATTGAATATCATTAACCTTTTTCTGAAAAAAAAAGGTCAGAAATTTGAACAAATCAAATTAACCCCAAATTCTGAGATGCCTAATGAAAATAAAATAAGAGAAATAAAGTAAGATAAAAATGAAATATAGAATCATATTTGAAAGTTTTTGTTTTAACACATTATTTAATGTGATTATTTGAAAAAAATATATAAAGAATATTATTTACCTTTTTCTGAAAAGAAAGATGAAAAATGTGAACAAATGAAATTGACCAATAATTCTGAGATGCCAAATGAAATGACTAAAGTCAAAAATGGAGAAAAATTATGTAAAAAAAGAAATGAAATATTAAATAATATTTGAAAGATTTTTTTTTTTTAAGTAAGGTGACAAGTTATTCAGAAAAAAGTATTCAATGTATTCACCTTTATCTGAGAAGAAAAATGAAGAATTTAAATGAACAGATGAAATTGACCAATAATTCTAATAAGCATAATAAAATGAAATGAAAGTCAAAAATAAAATAAAAAAATATGAAAAAAACTCAATATTTGAAAAAACATTTTTTTAATGATTGTGAAACATCGAGAGAATTGAAGCGAAGTTTCGAGTCGAGTCACAACGTTTCGAAATGAGACCTGGTCGATTTCTTGCAGCCTCTGCCTCAAGAAGGGAACTGGAGCTGGTGTTCGCGCGAGGAGAACGGCCTGGCGGACAAGAGGTTCCGTTTCACGCTGACGTCGCTATCGAACCCCCGACGGTGCATCGGTTTCGCGAGGCGGAGGGTCGGCCGGGGCGGCAGGGTGATCCTCGATCGCGTCTCCACCAACTACGACGACTACTGGCGCACGCTAGACTTCTCCATCACGGAACCCGGCAGAGCGGCCTGCTCGTCGACCGGACCTGACACCGTCGAGAGGGATTTCGGCTTCAGTCGTGCGGGCACTCCTAGCTCGCTCGTGCGGACGGCCGATTGCGTCGGCGTCGACGGCGTCAAGGTGGAGGTCAAGACGGAGCCGGAGGAGGAAGTCAAGATAGAGCCGGAGGAGGTGTTCGAAGAGGGGGTGGCGCCTCTGGAGCCCGTCTACACCAAGGAGGAGAAGGACGATATGGTCAATTTCCTTCAGTCGATAGGGAGGGATTGGTGAGTTTTTGTACATTGATATGCTTTTTTTTTACCTAGTTCTGTTTTATGATATGGAGCCGGGTCAGTACAATTCCGATTTTATTTAGCGTTACCATGGTTGAATTCAGTTCGACTCAAGCAAGTAAGCCTCATAATTAAATAGGTTGACAAAAATTATTCAAGAGATATGGAATTATATCATCTATACCACTCGAAATATTTGAAAAAAAACACCGAGGTATGCAAGGATTTAGTCAAGAAAAATGAATGAAAAGTTGAATGGACCTGGGGAACTGTCAAAAAAATCATTTTCGTAATATATATATATATATATATATATATATATATATATATATATATATATATATATATATATAAAACGAAACGCCGAGAAACGTCGAGAACAAAACTCCAGACGCGGTTCAACCCGAACTCAACAACAACATATATTATAATAATAATAATAAAACTTTATTGCACTCAGATACATGATTGAATAAAAAATGTACAAGCCAGTCAAAAGAAACAGAGAATATATTTTTGGAAATATTTTGATGAAGACTACGAAGAGATATATCATATGTTTACACATTTACATTGGCGTTCAAGTAATCTGAAGTATTATAAAGCTCAATATCAGTTAGGATTTTTACAAGCTGTTTCTTCACTTTGATGAAATCCTGATTTTCCTTGAGAGCTGATGGTAAATGATTGAAAAATTTGATACTAGAGTAGAGTGCTCCTTTCTCTATAAGAGACAGGCGGTGGTAGGGATTGTTGAAATCCATAGTATTCCTAGTTCCGTATTTATGGGTAATTCGAAAATTTTCAAAGTAATGTCGGTGATTGAAAATGAATTTTATACATTCGTAGATATATAAGGCTGGTATAGTGAGAAGTCCTGAAGTTTTAAAGTGACCTTTACATGATTCTCTATATTTCAGTTTTTTCATTATGCGAATCGCATTTTTTTGTATTTTGAAATAAAAATCAAGGAATCTCCCTAAGAAATGCTGCCAAAATCTACAAGAGCATTTGTAGACCTCTCCTAGAATATGGACACCCCCTTTTTCTGCATCTGAGAATCCCTGCCAGGAACAACTTGGAAATTTCTGAATTACAAGAATAAGACATCCAAGGAATATTCTTCATAACCCCCCCAGTGCTCTGCTCTATTCCCCCACCAACATCACTCCTATATCAACTAGAATCCAAGTTTTGTCCAGCAAATTTGCAAAGAAACCCGGAAACCTAGACATCATACAACCCGCTATACTACAAAGACATCAAAATCATGTTTCCAAATTCCAGCAACCTACAAGAACTTTATGGGAATGTCTTAACGATATTGCAAATGCCACTGGATAGGGTAAAAACTGCCGTGGATGAAGACCCATTCGAACCTTTTTTTTTTTTCATTCATTTTGAACTGTACATTTTCAACACATATACATATATTATACTTTTTCAAACAATTATTGTAATGCAATAGGCTGAAAGACTTCGGTCGGTTGGGTGCTTGCGCTCAATAAATAACGATACTCATTTATTTTATCTCTATTGGAGGACCTTTAAACATTTTTTGCTGTAGTAATCGGCACTCCTTGTATGTTGTAGCCTGTGGTAGCTGAGGAGTGAGGACTAAATTATCTCTATTTCAAGTTGAATATGAGTGAAAGTCACTATCTGATCTGAAGTTTACTAGGTTCAGTTTTATGTAGGTCAGACAGTTGAATATAAAAGTACAAAGAAGTTTAAGGAGTCTCAGTTCTGCAGAACATTCTCGATATTTTGAACCTGCAATAATTCTGACACAACGTATCTGTAATTTGAAGATTTGAACGGTATTGGGGAAATGAACCCAGTTCAAAATTCCATGGAATAAATTGAAATTAAAGTATCCCTGGTACATTTTTTGATACATAGATATTAGGTTGAGATAATGGTGATATTGTTTCACATATTGGTAAATTGCATTGTACAACTCAGCTATAGAGCTAAATGAAGGTGTTTATTATTATTATTATTAATTAACGTCCCTGGAATCATTTTTTGATACATAGATATCAGATTGAGATAATGGTGATAATGTTTCACATATTGGTAAATTGCATTGTACAACTCAGCTATGGAGATAAATAAAGGTGTTTATTATTATTATAAACTAACGTCCCTGGAAACATTTTTTGATACATAGATATTATGTTGAGATAATGATGATAATGTTTCACATATTGGTATAAATTGCACTGTACAAATCAGCTATAGAGCTGAATAAAGCTATTTATTATTATTATTATCATAAATTATCGTGGAATAAGCACATTGAGAAAATTCGAAAAAAAAGTATCTCCTCTTATTGGAATTCTTTTCAAAATAAGACACTTCCTTCCTCTGAAAATTTTGAAGAATATTTATTTTAGTCTTGTCTGTCTGGGGTACTGCAAGTAAATCTATAATTCAGAATCGACATCAAATTTATACAAGCGAAACAAACTATTGGACATAAATTCTCTTCATAAACTCAAAATTAGCTGTTTTATCTATTCTATCAGAAATAACACTAAAAATTCTAATCTTATTTTCAACTAAATTTGTGATATTCACAATCACTCTACAAGACAGAACAATTTGTTGGCAACGAATAAAATTCAATCAGATATTGGCAAAAAATCAATATATCATAGTGGTGTCATAATAAATAATTCAATTCCATATGAAATAAAAGAATATCGATCTACAATAAAATTCAAGCAGAGTTTGAAAAAGTTTTTATTGAGCTAATAGCTATTAAATAAAAAAATTCTTATTTTTTCCTTTTAATTTTTCTTTATTTATTTATTTTTTTCTTCGCTCAATTGACCTTTGTGTGTAAAGAACAATTTCATTTTTGACTGTATGTTCGTTTATACATAAGTGTTGTTTTTTCAAAACTATCATGATTTTGTGCTTATAGTTATTCCCTAATTGTAAACATGTAATGTTTCTTGGGATAATAAATAACTTACTTAAAAAAAAAAATAATTCTAGGCTGCACTTCCGTCCGAAAACGCCTCCACCCGACTACGAGCCTCCCTGCAACATGATCCTCTCTCAGGAGACCTTCTTCGACCCCAGTGCCAACACGCCCTTCTCCATGGAGATCCAGACGCTGGACGCGGCCGGCGGTGGACCGCTCCTCGACACCGCCACCTACGTCACGGACCCCTTCACGTTCGACGACCTCGATTCCGTAACGACGGCCGTCAACGACACGAGGCAGCGCCCCCGCGGATCCGCTGGGGTGCCGTCCACGTCCAACTCCGATACGCTTATACCCGGTAGTAGTGTTAGTAGTGACATTGACAGCGGCGATTCTAGTGACAGTGACAGCTGCGATTACAGGACTATAGGCTGTTCAGGTTTCAGTGTGACGGACTCGGGCCGTTCGGGTAAGAGGAACTGCCCCCCTCCCTCCGCCGCGCCCAGAACACACCACCACCAACAACAACAAAACGTTTCTTCTTCGTGTATGTCTGCTAGTCCCAAGGTTAATAGTGTGAGTGCGACTTCGAGTGCCGGTGGGCAGCAGGAGCGCGGCGCCAGGAGTAGCTCGGATAGTAGTTTGCACACGAATTCTAACGGGTTAGTGACGCCGTTTGGGTACGAAGGTGAGTTGTCGTTGTTCACCGCTTCGATTTACTACTCGTGTTTGTCGATGGAAGTGTTCTTAATGCTTTAGCGGTTTGTCTGTTGATTCGTTACCAGGGGTTTGGAAAGGAGGTTTGCTGGAAAATGGACTACGAATAACAGTCGGAGTTGAAACTTTGATAGAAAGAATAGAATATCCTGTATCCGATTATCTATCTTATTGGACAGTTCGAACCTCATTATCTCTTTGAGTGGTACTGATTGGATCTGTCATTGTCTATATGATTTACTCTATTGAAATCAGTCAAAAAATAATTGATTCAAAAATTGAACTGAAATGAGAGAACTGAAAGACACAGATGATAGAAAAATTGAAATATAAAATCCTATTAAAGAAATAATTTAAATTCAGCATGAATTTAAATTGTTGATGATATCTTGTAAGATTAGGATATATCCTAAATATAGATAACTACTACTACTACTGAATCAAAAAAAAAACTTATGCTTCTCATAATTTTTTTTCTGCCTATTTGTATGAATCTGTAGTGTTTATTTAAAAAAAAATGATTTCATTTAATTTAGGCTTATTTAAATCAATTTTTCAAATTTTTGAGAATTGTTTTGATTTTTTGACCAACAGTGCTTCTGATTTATTTTGTTTAGGTTTTATTGTTTTCTTTTTAGTTTAAGTTCATTGACTTAATGAGTTTTTTAACAGGTTTCAATCGAGTAAACTATACAAATTGACCAAGAGTTACATTCTGACTTTTGTTGATATCATTAGATTTTATGCAGATGTGGAAAATGAAGCCGTCAACTTCCAAGCAACACTTGTTCTTGAAAAAAGTAGTGGTGGCATGGTGGTTCAACTGGATTTGATAGTCCGTCGCGACTAAAAAATTCTCTAATTATAACATCTATAACTATAGATCAACAACAAACAAAACAATCATAAAACTGGACCCCTAATAGATCCCTTTGGAACCCAACAAGTGATGACTATCAAAAATTGATGATTTTCCCCAGGCATATAAATTATTTCCTGCCAAACTTCCAATCTAACCTCCCATGACTTATTTTCCATAATGAGTTGAAGTGCCT
The DNA here is from genome assembly GCA_032362365.1 of Zygogramma bicolorata. Classification (NCBI taxonomy): domain Eukaryota; kingdom Metazoa; phylum Arthropoda; class Insecta; order Coleoptera; family Chrysomelidae; genus Zygogramma; species Zygogramma bicolorata. The sequence continues at coordinate 634,089 of JAVJAQ010000426.1, read as the reverse complement.
CCCAATGGTAGTTTCAATATTTCCTATGAATAATGACTAAGAATTCTAAGTCTTATCCAACTTGATACTGAGGAAATCAATCTCATTGAAACCTTTAAAATAGCAGGAAATGTGTTTAGAATATGTCTGAAGCCATAGAATTTTACTAGTTTTTTGTGGTGTTAAGGAAACTTTTTTGCCAATACTTGAGTTCCACAAAATGTATGATTTTTGACTTGAAAATTCTGAGGAAATCCAAGGAAAATGTCTCTGTTGGGAATCTTGTTTAAAAAACTATTTGGCTTTTCTTCTCTGAACAATAAAAAAAATACAATATTTTCTATGAAAGAAGTAAAATCAAAAAACTCTGTTGATAGGTACATGTATATCATTCATAGACATTTGATTCATTCACAGAAACAAAGAAATAAAATAGTCTAAAACAGCTATACCAAGAATAGAAAACTTCAATGAGATAACATTTATAGGGAATATCTACAAAAACAAGCAAAAATAGAGAGCACTTTTTTGAAAAATCTCACCCACCAGGATTCATCCAAAACAAGATCGTGTCTAGCCTGAAAGATAGTGAGGAAGACTTTTTTACAAACTACTCTTTGTTTTTGCTTTATTGTGTAGAAATTTCCTATGAAAGCTATCTGTTTGAATCAAGTTTGCTTGATTTAAAAATTGAGTAAGAGAAAGTGACTTCTTTGTAAATCAGTTTTTGTCGCGCCACATTGGCAGGGAAAATATTTTTAATTTCCTCAAAAATTGAATGACCAAACTTGTGGTAGACTGTGGAATAAACTACTAACAAATGTTATAAATGCAACTATTGTCAAACAAATTATAACAGAGTTTGATATGGCCTTAGTTGGATTTAGTGAGAATTGAACCAATAATAATAATATGCTTTATTATCATAAGACATAATCTTGTTGATAAAGCTTGGGTAGTAAATACTGCATTTATAATGTCAACTTTAGGCCTGATCATGTTTGTGCTCTCTGTTTGAGTGATGTAGGTTACTCAGTAATGAATACTTATGTATGTGCATTTCGAATAAAAGAAAAGTAAGTGTTCCTATCTGTGAAGATTCTACCTCATTATATGTTAATGTATTAGAATAATTATTTATCCAAATAGTGCTATCAGAAAAACTAGTTTCTGATGCATTTGTGGTAATTATTTTATTTTTTTATGATGGACTTGAATAAATGATTTTTATCGGCGTGAAGGTGGCCACGAGTTTCTATCCACGAGTTTGTCGCATTGCGCTGCCGGAGGCGTCCGCCAGCGGCTCCCAAAATGTCGTTCGAACTCGTGGATGGTCCACGAATTTGCCCACTGATCAAGTTGTTTTCATCTTATTCTATATGTGGAAAGGAAGGAAAAGTATAAAAAGAATCGTGGATGACAATTTAGAATTTTTGTATCCTATCCAACTTAATTTAAAACCATTTCGTATTCGAAAAATTTCGTAGATGAAACTTTTTTAACATGAATCCATACTTCTTGATGTGCTGAATAAGACCCACATATCGAATGATTTTGTCGGGCAGTCACTAACCCCCCACTCCTACTTAGAGAAAATTTGAAATTATTCATTATTTCATTCGAAAGTCCCGTGGATGGAACTTTTTTAACATGAATCCATACTTCTCGATGTGCTGAATAAGACCCACATATCGAACGATTATTCGGGCAGTCACTAACCCCCCACTCCTACTTTGAGAAAATGTGAAGTTATTCTTTATCTCATTCAAAAGTCTCGTGGATGGAACTTTTTTAACATGAATCCATACTTATTGATGTGCTGAATAAGACCCACATATCGAATGATTTTGTCGGGCACTCACTAACCCCCCACTCCTACTTAGAGAAAATTTGAAATTATTCATTATTTCATTCAAAGTCTCGTGGATGGAACTTTTTTAACATGAATCCATACTTCTGATGTTTTTTTTTCTCTTTTTTTTTTCTTTTTTTTTTTTTTTTTCTACTTATTGATGTGCTGAATAAGACCCACATATCGAATGATTTTGTCGGGCAGTCACTAACCCCCCACTCCTACTTAGAGAAAATTTGAAATTATTCATTATTTCATTCGAAAGTCCCGTGGATGGAACTTTTTTAACATGAATCCATACTTCTCGATGTGCTGAATAAGACCCACATATCGAATGATTATGTCGGGCAGTCACTAACCCCCACTCCTACTTTAGAAATTTAATTATTTTATTCATTCAATCTTGGTGACTTTTTTCATAATCATACTTTTGATGTGCTAATAAACCCCATATCATATTTTGTCGGCAGTCACTCCCCCCACTCCTACTTAGAGAAAATTTGAAATTATTCATTATTTCATTCGAAAGTCCCGTGGATGGAACTTTTTTAACATGAATCCATACTTCTCGATGTGCTGAATAAGACCCACATATCGAATGATTTTGTCGGGCAGTCACTAACCCCCCACTCCTACTTAGAGAAAATTTAAATTATTCTTATTCATTCAAAGTCTCGTGGATGGAACTTTTTTAACATGAATCCATACTTCTTGATGTGCTGAATAAGACCCACATATCGAATGATTTTGTCGGGCAGTCACTAACCCCCCACTCCTACTTAAGAAAATTTGAAATTATTTTTTTTTTTTTTTTTTTTTCTTTTTTGTGGAACTTTTTTAACATGAATCCATACTTCTCGATGTGCTGAATAAGACCCACATATCGAATGATTTTGTCGGGCAGTCACTAACCCCCCACTCCTACTTAGAGAAAATTTGAAATTATTCATTATTTCATTCGAAAGTCCCGTGGATGGAACTTTTTTAACATGAATCCATACTTCTCGATGTGCTGAATAAGACCCACATATCGAACGATTATGTCGGGCAGTCACTAACCCCCCACTCCTACTTTGAGAAAATGTGAAGTTATTCTTTATCTCATTCAAAAGTCTCGTGGATGGAACTTTTTTAACATGAATCCATACTTATTGATGTGCTGAATAAGACCCACATATCGAATGATTTTGTCGGGCAGTCACTAACCCCCCACTCCTACTTAGAGAAAATTTGAAATTATTCATTATTTCATTCGAAAGTCCCGTGGATGGAACTTTTTTAACATGAATCCATACTTCTTGATGTGCTGAATAAGACCCACATATCGAACGATTATGTCGGGCAGTCACTAACCCCCCACTCCTACTTTGAGAAAATTTGAAGTTATTCTTTATCTCATTCAAAAGTCTCGTGGATGGAACTTTTTTAACAGGAATATATACTTATTGATGTGCTGAATAAGACCCACATATCGAATGATTTTGTCGGGCAGTCACTAACCCCCCACTCCTACTTTGAGAAAATTTGAAATTATTCATTATTTCATTCGAAAGTCCCGTGGATGGAACTTTTTTAACATGAATCCATACTTCTCGATGTGCTGAATAAGACCCACATATCGAACGATTATGTCGGGCAGTCACTACCCCCCACTCCTACTTTGAGAAAATTTGAAGTTATTCTTTATCTCATTCAAAAGTCTCGTGGATGGAACTTTTTTAACATGAATCCATACTTATTGATGTGCTGAATAAGACCCACATATCGAACGATTATGTCGGGCAGTCACTAACCCCCCACTCCTACTTTGAGAAAATGTGAAGTTATTCTTTATCTCATTCAAAAGTCTCGTGGATGGAACTTTTTTAACATGAATCCATACTTATTGATGTGCTGAATAAGACCCACATATCGAATGATTTTGTCGGGCAGTCACTAACCCCCCACTCCTACTTTGAGAAAATTTGAAATTATTCATTATTTCATTCGAAAGTCCCGTGGATGGAACTTTTTTAACATGAATCCATACTTCTCGATGTGCTGAATAAGACCCACATATCGAACGATTATGTCGGGCAGTCACTAACCCCCCACTCCTACTTTGAGAAAATTTGAAGTTATTCTTTATCTCATTCAAAAGTCTCGTGGATGGAACTTTTTTAACATGAATCCATACTTATTGATGTGCTGAATAAGACCCACATATCGAATGATTTTGTCGGGCAGTCACTAACCCCCCACTCCTACTTTGAGAAAATTTGAAGTTATTCTTTATCTCATTCAAAAGTCTCGTGGATGGAACTTTTTTAACATGAATCCATACTTATTGATGTGCTGAATAAGACCCACATATCGAATGATTTTGTCGGGCAGTCACTAACCCCCCACTCCTACTTTGAGAAAATTTGAAATTATTCATTATTTCATTCGAAAGTCCCGTGGATGGAACTTTTTTAACATGAATCCATACTTCTCGATGTGCTGAATAAGACCCACATATCGAACGATTATGTCGGGCAGTCACTAACCCCCCACTCCTACTTTGAGAAAATTTGAAGTTATTCTTTATCTCATTCAAAAGTCTCGTGGATGGAACTTTTTTAACATGAATCCATACTTATTGATGTGCTGAATAAGACCCACATATCGAATGATTTTGTCGGGCAGTCACTAACCCCCCACTCCTACTTTGAGAAAATTTGAAATTATTCATTATTTCATTCGAAAGTCTCGTGGATGGAACTTTTTTAACATGAATCCATACTTCTCGATGTGCTGAATAAGACCCACATATCGAACGATTATGTCGGGCAGTCACTAACCCCCCACTCCTACTTTGAGAAAATTTGAAGTTATTCTTTATCTCATTCAAAAGTCTCGTGGATGGAACTTTTTTAACATGAATCTATACTTATTGATGTGCTGAATAAGACCCACATATCGAATGATTTTGTCGGGCAGTCACTAACCCCCCACTCCACTTTGAAAATATTTGAAGTTATTCTTATCTCATTCAAAGTCTCGTGGATGAACTTTTTTAAATGAATATACTTATTATGTGCTAATAAGACCACATATCGAAGATTTTCGCAGTCACTACCCCCCACTCCACTTTGAAAATATTTGAAGTTATTCTTTATCTCATTCAAAATCTTGATGAACTTTTTTAAATGAATCCATACTTATTGATGTGCTAATAACACATATCAAGATTTTGTCGGAGTCACTAACCCCCCACTCCTACTTTAAAAATTGAAGTTATTCTTTATCTCATTCAAAGTCTTGGATAATTTTTTAAAATCCTTTATTATTCTTAATAAACCCCATATCAATTATTCGGATCACTAACCCCCACCCTCATATAATTTAATCGCCATATGATGTTCTACCAATTATTTGTTTTCATATTCATTGAATTAATTGGAGTATAGTAATATTACTACACTTTGTATCGAGTTCTAAAAAAGTTGTTGATATATTTTCATTACTTGTTGAAATGTCGGAAGATCGGTTGATATTGTTGCCTTTATCCAGAAATATCTTCCCTATGAATGGTGCATTGCTGATTGGAGGATCGATGTTGATATATTGTTGTCAAACCGAGGTGTTGAACTCACTACATTTTGAACTGAATTAGGGATATGAAATATATATTCTTTATTTTTTATTTCTATGTTTATTTTGTTATCATAATACTCGTTGCAATGTACATAATCAGTTGGAGAGGTGCGGTCGTTATTGAACAAATTCTTGAACTGAAAGATCTGGACTCACTGGCGTGAATGATTGGATTTGTTGTTCAGGTGATTCTCTACTCGTACGAATAATTACATTCTGAATTATGTGCACCGTCGGTTTGAGGTAGTTAATAAATCCTCCAGAATTTCTTCGGATAGTTTTAACTATTTTATAAATAATTTCATCATTCTTTCCAAAAAGATAGAGAGCTGCTTTTTTTATTTCATCCGTTCCCGCAGTGAGATTTTTGATTTGTCATATATGTTACCTGAATATTTATTTCTAAAGTACTCCGCCAATTGTTTAACATTGACTTGGAAGGTCTTCCTCGTTTGTTCATAATGCTGTTCGGTCAATTTTTCATAAAATGAATCCACATAAAACTGATTTAATAATGGAACAATTCTTTTGGAAAACTATGCCTACCGTACCAGATGATCTGGAAAAAAATAAAAAAGAGTTATTTCAAGTGATTCATCACTTCGTTCGCACCAGGATAAACGGCAATTCACATTTCTCCAAGAGCTCTCACTGTAATGTAAGTTCGTTTGTTCAAATAAGCTATAGTACCTGTGATTTTTTGTGAATCAGAAGAATTTGGAAGCTGATCAAATCTAAAATAGAGGAAATTCAAATGAAAGAGCTTTCAAATCTCATTCATTTCCTGTTTAAATATAAAATAATCTAACTTGAAATTATGAATCTATTGAAGTAATTTGAATTTTAATGAAATATTTAATTAGAAACTAGCTGTTGCCCGCGACTTCGTCCGCGTAAAGTCGAACCAAACCGTTTAGTCAAGGCACCCTAAAGCATCATATCTCTCCCACTTTTCTCCACCTAATTTACATACACTATCATTTTTGCTGAAGTTTTTGTTCAATCATAATAGAATATAGCCTATAACACTCCTAATATGTAGCATTCTGTTAGTGAAATGATTTTCATGATCGGATCATATTTCCAAAATTATCCCCTACAAAGACAACAAAAAATGTTTAACTCTTCATACCTAATAGAAGTGTAAATGTAGTTTATTTAAACATTTTAATGAACTATGCCCCATTTTTAAGTAACTTACTTAATAAATATGAGATAGAAACCTTTGGTGTAAAAGTTGAAACTTTTTCTAGAGATCAATTGCCCTAACACCAAACTGATATTTTTGCACTCGACGCGCGTTTCGCTAACAAGGTTAGCATCTTCAGGAGAAGAAAATTGATACTGAATCTAAAGCTAGGGTTAGTTGTTCCTATACCTAAAGTTTGTGGGTCCGATATGGACTTTGTTTGTTACTGTTAATTATTCTAATTAATTTCTCGATAATGAACTCACTACCTGCAACTTCCGTCTTCTGGTAGTATTGATTATTCTGATTACTTTCTCCACAATAAATTGAAAATCGGGCTGAAATGGATAGGTCCCTTGTCACCATTCATTCTGTTTTTACATTTTGCTATTTCTAGACTCTCATATGCATCGAGTAGTCTTGGGTCATGCACATGCTTGATCACTTTCAGATTGCTTTTACCAATTTTGTGGTCATTGTCTAGAACGTGTTGGGCGACACTGGATTTTTCTACCCTTCCATATTTTAGGTGTGCAAAATTCTCTTTGAAACAGCTTTTGATAGCTCGTCGGCTCTGGCCGATGTACTTGTTGTTGCAATCTTGACAACTGATCTCGTGATTTCCCGACTTCTCTGACTTTTCTAAATTATCTTCTGGGTTACTAAGAAGCTGTAGTGATTTGTAAAAAGTTTTTTATGCAACTTTCATATTTACTTTGTCAAAGACCTGTTGAAGTCCTCTAGTGTATTGAGATTCATATGGTATTACTATAAACTTTTCATTTTTGTCATCTTTTTGAAAAGTCGAAGATTTACGAAGTGTTTCCCTAAATTTACATTTTCTAATTATCTCATCATCTATCTCAGAGATAGTTAGAAAATGTAAATTGAAACTTTTCCTAGAGATCAAATACCCTGAACCTAAACTGACATAATTTGCACTCGATGGGCATTCCTTACAAGTTAGCGAAACGCGCGTCGAGTGAAAAATATAGTTTGGTGTTAGGGTAATTGATCTCTAGGAAAAGTTTCTACACGGTTACTGTTTAAACAATATTTTCAAAAATAATTAGAAGAATAATTCATTGAAGCTCCTTTGGTACTATATGAATTCAACTATTTTACATGAATTTGAATCAGCATAATAATATGTCTTGAGAAATCAAATTCCATGACATTAATTAGAATTAAAGCGGACTTGTGAAGTCAAAAGTCGAAATTATACTAACCACATTTTTGGGTTTCAAACTTCGGTCTCTTTTCCAATTCTTACTAGTGAAAAAACAATTATGAATATTGCGATTCAAGAAAATGATTGCTTTTTCAAGACATGAACATCTGTGAATTCTATAATTTCAATTATCAACATCTTCTACCTTTAATTCATCACTTCCACCTGATCTGCGTTTCGCTAAGAAGGTAACAATCTTCAGGGGAAGAAATTACTAAGGATCAGTATCAATTTCCTCTCCTGAAGGTGCTAAACTCGTTAGCGAAACGCTCGTCGAGTGCAAGTAATATCGTTTGGTGTCAGGATAATTGATATCTATAAAATGTGTCAAGGTGTAGTTTCGTAGTATATCGTAAAAATTATTATTCACCCCCCAAAACGACTATTTCTCTATACCCCCTATCGCTCGTACCGAAAATTCACCAAGTACTTTAGAATTTTAATTTCAATGTTCGAGTCATTATATTGTGGTGAATTGATTCTTCAGTTTTTTCATTCTTCACAGTTTTTTTTATTCTTAACCTACCATAATCAGAAAAAATAAGAACTAATGTTGGAATCTATGCAGTGTAGAGATTTCCAATCTCTAATCTATCCCAAATTGCTGCTTAGATTGAAAAACATTTCACTTTGAATGGTACACGTTCAAATGGGCAACTTCTCGTATAACTCTGATTGGCGGTCAAAATATCTCTCAGCAGTGGAATTCAAATGAAAGATTTCATTTTGACATCATTTCAATGCATTTTGAGAAGTGGACTTCTCTCCTACCGTTACCTAATTTGTTGAATGTAAAATCACATTTTTGTTGACCTGAATATTTATCAAATTTTGTTTTCCAAATTATCTTAATAAAATTCATTTCTTGGTACTATTGCATCCAAAATTGAGAGATTCTGAGCAGGCAGTTTATCCAAGCACGTGGCAACTGAACACAAAAAGGGTATATATAACCAATTCTCTGATACATAAACGGTTTCAAATGTTTCATTCAATTGATTGCAATCAGAGATTTGTTTGTGAGCATTTGTAAAGGTTAACACCTACCTTAATCACATAAGTCAATTTTTCACAAAAACAATTAACGAACACATTGATTTGTACTGAGTAAACTGGTAAAAATCGATGGGACTAATGAAAACGCGGGAATGTGAATTAAAAACCCCCAATAATCTGAATGTTATCATCGCCATCTCTGGGTATTTCGCTCAATATAGAAAAGTAAAAGATTCTCCCTCATTCTATTACTGTCGTGCATTCACACACTGGATACGTCTTTCTCAAAATATTTTTGAACTAAGGTATATGCTCCAGGATTTGTCATATTACTCATTGCTGACAGTAACCAAACATAGGTGGCAGCAAGTATTCATGACTTCTTTATGAAAAAAATCTTCCAACCAACAGATGGCGCCAAACTAAGAACAGACTTTCCTGCACACAACACACGATGCACTTCTAGAATAAAAATATGATTCGAATGCAGTAAATCATCTGTTATCTGATGGCACTGAAAGTGTATTGATATGAAAAAAATTAAGAATTGCATTGAAAATTATTTCTGACCGAGAGAGGTTCACTACAGATTAAAACTTAACTTATCTTAGAAAGTCATATTTAAAAAAGGGCATTCATGCAACAACTCCCAAAATTGAATAGGGAAGATATGCGCGAGTGATTCTGACAGCTGACAAATTTTTGGAGCTTTAGCAGAAAAAAGTTAAAGATTAAAATCTAAATATAATGCATGAATGCTTCCATTTGATCTCGAACATCGAACTTCTCAAGTTACTAAGTTAAATTAAATACAATAATACACTACAGGTTGGGTTGCATGAATCCGCCATAATAGGTGGCACGGATTGGCTTATCAAATTTTGGAGGACTTACCGTTGGCCCGAAAGTTGGCTTACCCAAAAATGAAAATTGCTCATAAATTACACACAGTATGATAAGGATACGTAACGACTTTGCTAATAGAATGTTACAATCAATTAGCGAAGGCATTTGAAGCAGGTATCTCCATAATGATTCAAGAAGGAAAAATACATACACTTTGGAGAAAAGTGGGTTGGGAACTTATTATGGATTCACTAAAAATATGGGGGGTTAGTTACTGCCCGACAAAATCATTCGATATGTGGGTCTTATTCAGCACATCGAAATATATATTCCTGTTAAAAAATTCCATCCACAACTTTTGAATGAGATAAAAATAACTTCAAATTTTCTAAATAATTTATACTGCCCATCATTATATTTCTATTACACATCAGTATGATTATGTTAAAAAATTCCTAATTTATAATAAATAACTTCAAATTTTCTCAAATAATGGGGTTATGACTCCCACATAATCATTCATATGTGGTCTTATTCAGCACATCAAATATATTCATTTAAAAAATTCCATCAACTTTTGAATGAGTAAAAATAACTTCAAATTTTCTCAAATAATGGGGGGTTAGTGACTCCCACATTCATTCATATATGGGTCTTATTCAGCACATCAAATATATTTTTTTTTTTTTGTTCCATCCCAACTTTTGAATGATAATGAATATTCAAATTTTCTCAATAATTTATGCTGCCACAAAATCATTCTATGTGATTTATTAATCAAGTATGATTCATGTTAAAAAAGTTCCATCCACGAGACTTTTGAATGAGATAAAGAATAACTTCAAATTTTCTCAAAGTAGGAGTGGGGGGTTAGTGACTGCCCGACATAATCATTCGATATTGGGTCTTATTCAGCACATCAAGAAGTATATTATGTTAAAAAAGTTCCATCCACAGATTTTGAATGAGATAAAGAATAACTTCAAATTTTCTCAAAGTAGGAGTGGGGGGTTAGTGACTGCCCGACATAATCATTCGATATGTGGGTCTTATTCAGCACATCGAGAAGTATGTATTCATGTTAAAAAAGTTCCATCCACGAGACTTTTGAATGAGATAAAGAATAACTTCAAATTTTCTCAAAGTAGGAGTGGGGGGTTAGTGACTGCCCACAAAATCATTCGATATGTTGGTCTTATTAGCACATCGAGAAGTATATATTCCTGTTAAAAAAGTTCCATCCACGGACTTTTGAATGAGATAAAGAATAACTTCAAATTTTCTCAAAGTAGGAGTGGGGGGTTAGTGACTGCCCGACATAATCATTCGATATGTGGGTCTTATTCAGCACATCAAGAAGTATATATTCTGTTAAAAAAGTTCCATCCACGAGACTTTTGAATGAGATAAAGAATAACTTCAAATTTTCTCAAAGTAGGAGTGGGGGGTTAGTGACTGCCCGACATAATCATTCGATATGTGGGTCTTATTCAGCACATCAAGAAGTATATATTCATGTTAAAAAAGTTCCATCCACGAGACTTTTGAATGAGATAAAGAATAACTTCAAATTTTCTCAAAGTAGGAGTGGGGGGTTAGTGACTGCCCGACATAATCATTCGATATGTGGTCTTATTCAGCACATCAGAAGTATGGATTCATGTTAAAAAAGTTCCATCCACGAGACTTTTGAATGAGATAAAGAATAACTTCAAATTTTCTCAAAGTAGGAGTGGGGGGTTAGTGACTGCCCAAAATCATTCATATTGGTCTTATTCACCATCAAATATATTTTTTTTTTTTTTTTTTTTTTTTTTTTTTTTTTTTTTTTTTATTTGTTAAAAAATTCATCCCACTTTTGAATGAATAAAATAACTTCAAATTTTCTCAATAAGTGGGGGGTTAGTGACTGCCCATAATCATTCATATTGGTCTTATTCGATCAAAAGTATATTCTGTTAAAAAAGTTCCATAGAACTTTTGAATGAATAAAATATTAATTTTTCAATAGAGTGGGGGGTTAGTGACTGCCCACATAATCATTATATGTGGTCTTATTCAGCACATAAAGTATATTTTTAAAAATTCATCCCAGACTTTTGAATGAGATAAAAATAACTTCAAATTTTCTAAATAAGTGGGGGGTTAGTGACTGCCACAAAATCATTCATATGTGGTCTTATTCACATCAGAAGTATATATTCCTGTTAAAAAATTCATCCACGAGACTTTTGAATGAGATAAAGAATAACTTCAAATTTTCTCAAAGTAGGAGTGGGGGGTTAGTGACTGCCCGACATAATCATTCGATATGTGGGTCTTATTCAGCACATCAAGAAGTATGGATTCATGTTAAAAAAGTTCCATCCACGAGACTTTTGAATGAGATAAAGAATAACTTCAAATTTTCTCAAAGTAGGAGTGGGGGGTTAGTGACTGTCCGACATAATCATTCGATATGTGGGTCTTATTCAGCACATCAAGAAGTATGGATTCATGTTAAAAAAGTTCCATCCACGAGACTTTTGAATGAGATAAAGAATAACTTCAAATTTTCTCAAAGTAGGAGTGGGGGGTTAGTGACTGCCCGACATAATCATTCGATATGTGGGTCTTATTCAGCACATCAAGAAGTATATATTCCTGTTAAAAAAGTTCCATCCACGGACTTTTGAATGAGATAAAAATAATTTAAATTTTCTAAAGTAGAGTGGGGGGTTAGTGACTCCGACAAAATCATTCGATATGTGGTCTTATTCAGCACATCAAGAAGTATATATTCCTGTTGAAAAAGTTCCATCCACGAGACTTTTGAATGAGATAAAGAATAACTTAAATTTTCTCAAAGTAGGAGTGGGGGGTTAGTGACTGCCCGACAAAATCATTCGATATGTGGGTCTTATTCAGCACATCAAGAAGTATATATTCCTGTTAAAAAAGTTCCATCCACGAGACTTTTGAATGAGATAAAGAATAACTTCAAATTTTCTCAAAGTAGGAGTGGGGGGTTAGTGACTGCCCGACATAATCATTCGATATATGGGTCTTATTCAGCACATCAAGAAGTATGGATTCATGTTAAAAAAGTTCCATCCACGAGACTTTTGAATGAGATAAAGAATAACTTCAAATTTTCTCAAAGTAGGAGTGGGGGTTAGTGACTTCCCGACAAAATCATTCGATATGTGGGTCTTATTCAGCACATCAAGAATATATATTCCTGTTAAAAAGTTCCATCCACGAGACTTTTGAATAATAAAGAATAACTTCAAATTTTCTCAAATAGGAGTGGGGGGTTAGTGACTGCCCACAAAATCATTCTATGTGGGTCTTATTCAGCACTCAATTCAGTTATATTTTAATATAAAAATATTCATTTCTAAATAATTATACTTCCATAATCATCTTTCATCACCTCTATGTTCATTTAAAATTCCATCCAATTATATATCATTTTTCTTTTTTATTATTAATTCATCACCTTTTAATATATAATTAAATTTTCTAAATAATTATCTTCTAATCATTATATTCTTATTCAACATAAATATTATTCCTTTAAAAAATTATCACCTTAATAATAAAAATAACTTCAAATTTTCTAATATTTATACTCCCAAAATCATTCATATTTTCTTATTCACACATCAAAATATATATTCATTTAAAAATTCATCACCTTTTTAATAATAAAAATAACTTCAAATTTTCTAAATCTATTATAATAATTTTTCTATTCTCTTATTCACACATCAATATATTCTTTAAATAATCCCATCACTTTTTAAATAAAAATTTTTTAAATTCTCTTTATTTATAAAATTCTCATCACTCTTTTTAATTTTCCCTTCCTTTCCCATATAAATAAATAAAACCTAATCTAAATCTCCATCACTTCTACTACATTTTTGCCACTCTCCTCCACATCCCCAAACTCTATAAACTCTCCACCTTCCCTCTTGATTTTTTAGTATTCAATAATATTAATTATATGATAATATAGACATTTTACTCACATTACTCGTTCAAACACAAATGATTATAATTAAACAAATTCCAATGAAATATACCAATTACGATTGATTCAGAAGTTTTGACCATTTCCGAATCAAACTACATCCAATAATTTCAACAAGATAATTTAAAAAAAATCAATACTTTTTGAAAACAGACTTAAAAGGTATTGCGAAAGAAAAATGTGACCTACTGATTTTTAATGTTTGGTTCTGTTTCAATCTCGCCATTGGACCTGAAACATTTACCTAATAAATTTATTGCTGATTTCATTTGGTAATGTTTGATTTTCTACACTTAACCTTATATATACTTGATGGATCCTACAGTTCAAGGATTCAAGTTCCATTACTATAAAACATTGAAATCATTTCATCAGAAGGAGAGACTATAATCATAATTATTTTCAGTATCTCCAAATAGATCAAGAAACAATAAATTATCATACGCTTATTCTGGCGCAGTAGGATACCCAAATGCTTCCTCAGGCACGTTGAGTCTTCACACGTCTGCGCATACTCTTACGCTTAATAGTCATAGGTGAGTACATAAAATACACTCCATTCAGCAGTATACCAAAATTCAGAATAAAATTTACCAATATTTCATCATTTATTTTTTCACTATTTTCTTATGACAATTGATTGCTGAAAACAATAATAATAATAATAATATAATTTATTGAAAAATAATTATAAATTACAATATAAATTCATAAATAAAGTTGTTTGAATGACCTTAAAAAGAGCTCACGAAGAAGTGTAAAACTTGTTGTGAGACTAAAAATTTCATCAGAGTGTTATTGGAGAATATTATTATTATGATAATTTTTACAAAAATAGAACTTTGTATTCAGTAAATTACGGATAATATGGCGAACTTCTTCAAATAATTTTTTTTTATTTAAATTTATACAAGTATAGTGATTTTGTCTTTTTGACTATCTGGTAGTATATCAAATAATTTTTTCATTAATATACATATATTATATTTATATGACAAATGAGATGGACAAATGAGATTTTGCCGAAACGTCGTGATAATTATCCTTCAGGGAATCAAAACCACAGAACACGGAATGAAACCCAAGAAAACAACTCGTCATATTATATAGTATAATGTTTTGCACCAATATTTTTATTATTTGTTTCAGCAGACAATAGTCCTAATCAATAATATGCGCTTCAGGCTCAGTTGCAACTTTTCATGAGTCGATACACTCAAATTTTCAGACAAATTATTGTGATATTCGACACATTTCACTGTGATTGACTTTTACCACGGCCAGATTACCACTCCCTGGCTTAATTTCTGTTGTATTCACTGTGAAAAAAAATATTAGTGTTATTTACAATGTGTAAACTAATGCCATTTTTAAGTATTTAAAAATGATTGAAACACAAACTACTGAATAAAAAAAACTTGCTGAATTTATAGTACTTCGCTCATATCACATTATATATTTTTACATAAATGAGAAATACCCATATAATTCAGGGTACTGAAATATAAAAAGATTAATTAATACACCAGGCTATCAACCTAGAATAAAAACAATGAAGTCCGAACCACGGAACACAGAAATAAATTCAGCCTCCTTCCCGCCTGAATTTTGAGAGCTTAGGGTCAACAACCACCGGAGGCGCTGGTGGCGCTTATTTTGTTCCAGGAGTGAATATACTGGAAAGCTGACATCTCATGATAGTGTCAATTAACTTTGACTTCTATCTGTCATGTAATGCGTTTTTTATCATCAAGGCATAACTTTTGAATTCATTTTAACGAAATAGTTTTCTGAGGATTAGGAGCTGTTGTTCATTCAATAGTAGATGGAATCCATCCATCTGAATTTGAAGTTTCTATAGTTTCCTCTATCAATCAATCAAAATATGCTTTATTGTCAGAAGATTTACATCTCATTGACAAAGTCTAAGAAAGATTTGGTCATTACTCTAATCCATCAAATTTTGTTGAAATTGCGCTACATACTTTTTGGTTTTTACAAGTATGCCGTTGCCATTCTGTCATTTGACTCTCATTTCTCGTACATTTATAGAAAAATATGTAAAAAATTATTCTTCTTCAGTAGAATTTCGCAAAATATCTCGAGTTTTTCTAAAATTACTGTATTTAATACAATCATACAACCACATTTCGACTACTGTGCGAGCTTATTGTATGCCTTTGCTGTGAACAAAATAAATGCACTTCAAAAGCTTCAAAACAGGGGAATGAGAATAATATTAAAATGTAACAGATACACTAACATCTCCCTTATGCTTGACACATTACAGTGGCTACCAGTTTCTGACAGATTTTACTTAAATGCTATGATTTATATCTTTAAAATAACTCACAACATGGTACCTACCTATCTAAATGAATTTCTCAATTATAGTAGTCAAATCCATGGTTATCATACGAGAAAAAAAGACAATTTTTATATATCACGTGTCAATATGGGTAATACAATGAAGTCCCTATTTTATAAGGGCTTGAAGGAATATAATGAACTACCTGAAATCATTAAAGATTCTAAAACTGTTGTTGAGTTCAAAAGAAATCTAAATGTTCATATTAGAAGATAAACCATTTTTGTTCAGACATACAACAGACGGTATTTATATAAAGTTTTATTTATAGTAAGTTTTATATAATATATTATATATTATTAATGATCTCACCTAATGATTGGTCATTTTATTGTATACTCTGTATCGTAATTGTATACTTAGTTAATATGTTTTTGTTCAGAATATTTTTGTACCTAAATTTTTTTCGTGTATTAGGATTTCCTATTTTCAATAAATTTCATTCATTCATTCATTCATTCATTCATCTAGACTTGTTTCTGTAGTCTGTGATCCGAACAAGAGAAAAAAAAAATGCAAAATGGCCACGAACGCCGAACTGGGTTCTATCAGTTCTGTGAAACCAACAAAAATAAACTGTCCATGAAATTTAGTTACTATACATTTTGTTAGACTTAGAAGAGAATTAGTGAAAAAAGATAACTAAACTGTCAGAGCATTAATAAATGAGTTAATAAATACAAAGTTGATTACTTTCACATAAATGGATGAAATAACAAGCCAAATGATGGCTGACAGAACACCTCATTTAGGCCATTTGGTTCGAGTTTTCCAAAGTACATGCTATTGATCAAAAATTTCAATACGACAATTAAAAAATTAGTGAAATTTAAGTAAGCAGAAATATTATGAGAAGCAATAATGAGAATGTCATCCTATGAAAAATTAGTTAAAATAAAAGGCATTAACATCTAAATAAAATTTAAATGAATCTTGTTCAAAATTGATTTATTCCTATTCCATTTTGTGTGTGATGAATGGAAATGTACTCCAAATGGAAAGTGAACTGTGGACTTGAAGTTTTCAGACTCTTTTGCCTTTTAGTGCCAACATTTTGGACATACCAATGGCAAACAACACGGACACTAACAGAATTGGCACAGAGACCGCTGGAGGGCCTGTGTCAACCAACAACAAGACGAAAACTATCGTTCGAAAAAACAACATCATTATGGAGGTGACGTGATGATTGATATCCGACCTGCCGCCTGTGGATGGCTGCGGGATGAGGTTTCTGGTTACAGTGGAGGTGTCTTTCGTGTCACACATAAAAGGTCGAGAATATGCCTGCATAACTTTTTGTTAAGTTACAGTTCATATTACGAATATCGTAGATAACTCTTGTATAACATGCTAAACAATGTTGATAGGATTCAAAATACGAGGTTTTGCACAGTTTTCTCTGCCACCCAATTTGGAATAGTTGAGGTGTATGATTACGAAATTGACTAGATTATAAAAATGGTTTGGCTTGAGTTGGGATTTGATTATTGGTCAACTCGATGTGGAGATAAACGAAGTGGATGATTTATTTTTAGTGGCGTTTCAAAAACAGTAACGTGTTTTTTAAATATTTTGTAGTTTATGTCTGTGATACTTTTTCAACCCAATATTTATATAAGGAATTATTTCAGTGTTACAAAAGTTCTGAATACTCTTTTAGAATACACTGGTTCAATCAAATTATTTGTGTTTTGTTCTCCTTCATTTAATTACTATTCCTCATTTCGTATTTCACTTATGAAATTAACTATTCACAAATCAGCAATATTCATTTGATTATTAGAGCTTCCATTTTTTTTTTGGGGGTTGTTTGAGGCTTTGATATTTGAGAAAATACTATTGATTTTTCAATTCCATAAGAATGATTCTATAATAAAATAAAAAGGTTGCTAGTAAACGCAAAGAATAATTGCTTTATACGGTGACTAAACAGATTCAACCAACTCACCTATTAACATTGAGTTCTTATGTCAAATAACCCCGAATTGGTGAATTTCTCTTCAAATAGACGAGTGACAAGAAATGAAATCAGTTTTGAAGATAATAACAAATGTTTTCATTTGAAAATATCAATCGATTGTGGTGGAACACTTGTGAAAATGTAAAACCGTCTTTGAATACTTCATGAATGACATCAAAATTTTTATTGCCATTTATTTGGGATTTTCAATCAAATTCTCAAACTGCATTTACACTGTTTGGAATATGAATGCTACAACCTAGTTATTTTTGCAACAAATATATTGAAGAAGAACCCATATCCCTGAAATCTTAAAGATAGTATGTCTCTTCAATATCACAACCATAATAAATATATATAATAAATCTATATAATAAATAAATAACAATAAATGATGACTTTTTTTTTTAATGATGATTCACTCAATTTCATTAATCTATTGAGAAGATTCTTCATTTTCACGGTTGATATAATAATGGTACAAATCTTCTAGAAGTTGAAATTGCTGTTTCATTTGTTAAATGATAAGGACAAACCAGTAAAATAAGGGAATTATCATATGACTTTTGTCCTATGTATCGAGAATTGGTATTTAATTTACTACAAATATGCAAGAATATCTTTCAATAGTAAACTTCTCAATGAAATAACTCAAGATTGAACAAAACATCTTTATTATTTTGGAAGGTTCAATGCTACAAATTCTTTTCTGTATTTTTTCAAATACACCGTTATTATTGTTTTAATATGTGGGAAAGAAATTGACAGGTGGTATATTTGATGAGGCTTTTGAAGAATTTGACAACGGCTGTGTCTAAGAGCTTACAGCGCATAAAGCCCCTGCAAAATGTTAAATTTTGTTCAGCGGTTTCAACCGTTGTAATCTGTTAGGCGCAGCTAGTGTATTAGGAATTTCTGGAAATGGCAAAACGATTTCAACACAAAATTGGCCAAGTGCATAGATTCAAGTACTCTCAACCTCATAATTGTTTTGGTTTTGAAATTTTTTTAATGCCAGTATAATATAAATGAACTCGATTATGGTCTTCATTTGAAACTTTTATTAGGTTTTTAATTTTATGATTAAAAAAATATGTCGCTGAAAATTTAATGATAATTTTTATCTTTTGTATATTTGTAAGATACAACTTTGTGTAAATATAGAATACATATATTTTCAATAGATTTGCTTTGAATACAGCAAATAACAATTTTTGAATCATACGAAAACTATTATTGGCCTATTTCTGTAATTGCTCTCGAGAAAGGCAGAGAAAACTGAAAATGGAATCGAATTGTTCCTTTTCTGATATTGATGTGTTCATACAAGTGATCATTATTTGCAAATTACTCATTTGTGGCTTACTTTTGTTTTTCAATGTCACACAGATACCCAAGCAATTCTAAGATCGAAAAAAAAAGAATAAAAATTTCTAACAAACAAAAAACACAAAAATTCTATTAAGCTAAGAGTTCTTAATAATTTATTTTGATTTTGTAGTTATTGTAATTGTAATTAAAAATAGTTATACACATACCAGGCTGTTGATATATTATTAGTAACTTATTATTTTTTGTAAATGGAAATTTGTTGAATGTACTTACAATATTAGACCGTTTTGTATTTTTAATCGATAATTATATCTATTTTTTGTTATTTCTGTAATTTCTGTACAGTTTTCAATTTCTTGAATGTTGTTTGGTGTTATTTTCCCATTGGTTTATTCATTTTGCATATAACCTGGCATTGAGTACTGGGTGTGCAATGTGGGATATATTTCAAAAAACAGCAGCAGAAACTAAAATCACAAATAAATATAATTAGATCAGTGTTTAAATCTGAAACAAATGAAAAACACCTAAAAAAACACCTTTCAAAAATAATATTTGGCTTGGATGAATTATAGGAGCAGGTTCACACTAAAAAAAACTGTTGTGAAACAGTTGATCCTTGAGTTAATTTTATCTTTTCTGATTACTGTAGGTCTGCTCCACCAATGGACAAATGACATTGGATTTGTTTTACAATTTTCGAAAGGGGCTTCTAAAATCAGCTGAGGATCGGTAATCATTCCATATGATGAAACTTATCAATTTATAGCTTATTAACAAAAATTCCGGTTTGTGTTTGTTTTCACAATGAAAAGATTGAATCTATAGTGGCTTTCAAATATTTTATTAAGGATATATTTTCCTTCAGAAGCCATGAGAGGTAATTCAATATTTTATGAAATTTGAGAAAAATAATAGTTTTCCTTTCAATCCATAGAATTAATTAGTCTTTGAAAAGTTCTGTGAATGAGTTCATAAAAATATTTATCATAAATTCATAATGATTCTGCTTTTTATAAAACACTAGTGACATAGTTGGGTATTTTAATTTTTTTTTGTTTATGATTCTCAGGGCTTTGAAGTTCCTCTTGAATTTGCTCCTTTTCAAAATTATATATTGAGATATAAGCAATGTTTTGAACATTGAAGTCTAAGCATTACTAAGTGTTTCATTTATGTTTACTAAATTTCAAAATATTCACCCAATCTGGGTATGAGAACAATATGACAAAAAAGACTGCGAATTTGCAATCTTTTTGAAGCCCACCTGAATCCCAAGAAACATATTTATTCAGGATTTTAAAGAATGTAACAAATTGTCAAAACTGCTAAAGAACATTGTCGGTTTTGACAAAAACAGTCCTTTGAGTCGACTACTTGATGAATGTCAAATATTGGAATGATAAATTTGGTGATATCATTCATGAGTTTTATGTCTTTGGACAAACTATCATCAGTTTGAAATTTAAACGACGGATTTTTCCAAAAATTGCTATTAATTTATATGGTTTTTGAATCATTTAGTTATATGGTTAAGATCTTCAATATACAGTGGAGAGCTGATTAAAATGATGCTACAAATTATGGATGTACAAGATACGACTTGTATAGATTTATTACCAATTATGGTGAAATCCAAGCTCTGATAATGTCAAAGAAAATCTGAGTTTAAAGACGACTCCAGAGTCAATGGCTTTGTTCTACGAATCCTTGAATATTTCAACAATTAGATATCAGATTTTAACGGTTTCTTCTTGGTTTATCCTTTCTGGACCCTCGAAAGACTACAAGCATTTGAAAAATCCCCAGTGCACTGTAAAGTCCTCAGGTACCTTTTTGTGCAGAATCGAATGGACCAATGAGAATATTTGATGCTTATATAGGCAAGTAATGATAATAGCCGCCCTTTTCCCGCCACTTGGATGGTGAGAGATTTGAGAATGTGTGAGGGAGAGTTACGTTATTATTATGATTTTTCAATTGGGTATTGGATATAGAAAATCAATACCAAGTAGCAATGCTCTCGAGTCATTTTTTACGAATTATTTTTCAATTGGTTATAATAACAAGGGAGTCAATCCGAATATCCTCACTGAATTTGGTGCTTGAAAAAATATAACCTCAAGTTCTGATGGAAATGAGTTTTCAGTTGATGAACTGAGTAGAGAGATGTATATTGAGAATGGTAATCATATACTGAAAAATGGTATAAGGTTTTTTTTTATGCCATATAGAAGGAAAATAATGTCATTTTTCTATCACTTTTGATTATTGGAAGTTCAAGAGAAGTGATCTGATCTAAATACAGGTTTTCTAAATGGAACAGAAGATATTGAATCCGCTGAAATATTTACGAAATAAAATCATTAAATGTATTTATAAATCTCCTTACAGGGAACCTACTGTGAATCTTTATATACCACATAATCTTCTTGACATTAATTCTACATACCACTTGACAACATGTACTTTTATTCACTGTGTGAAACATAAGATGAAACACTCTGCAATACTTTTCAATGAAATCAATACTACACATTATCACGGCACTAGACAGGCTCACCAACTTGTGGTACATTCAATACATACCAGATTCGGGGAAAAATCAATTTTTCATGAGGGAACAAACCTCTACAACAAAATACCAAATTCAATTTAAACTATTAAAAATATCAAAAAGTTCAAACACAATCTCAAAAAATACATTTTATCATCAAAATGATATATTTTAGAATTCAATTATATTTATCATTGATCAATTCAACAGTCTTTTTTTCCATATTTCTGCTACATAATCATATTTTGTTCTATTTCACTTTTTATATGTTCAATATCCTTATTTATGAACTAAATGTTTCTTGGGATGAATGAATGTTATTATTATTATTAAGTTGGTGGTACCAACTCCTGGTATAAGTGGACGTGATAGATAAATAGTGAATGTCATTATTTTCATTCGATATAGCATTGAAAACCTGATCTTGCTAATTTTCCCCACTGTACAGTTGACCAAGGCTCAAAGAGCTGTAACCTGTATGTATTTATAACTTCTTCAAAGATAATAATAATCAGAAAAATCACAGAAAAATTGAGCATGGAAAAGCATTTTTTCACAAAAATCTTTCTGTGCTGTGGTTATTCTAAACACTGAAAATTTCTTCAACAATAGTATAGTGTTAAACATTTTAGAAACCCAAAAACTGATAGTTTCACTTTGTTTTTATAGCCTGGATGAATAAAGAGCTGTTCTATGCTCGTTTGTATCAAATTATATTTTTTATTCGATTTAGGGAATAGTTTCATCTATATATCAGTATGTGCAAAATTATGTTCATATGTTCAATTCAATAGTTTACTGTTTCAGGGATAACAGCAATTGGTTCATTGTTAGAGTTGGACAATTTGTTATCCTGCTTGATTTTTTTTAATGGGAAACAAAATATCAGCGTAAATATAGAATTCATTGATCATTGAAAAATAATATGTAAGGATGTTTTGAGAGTGTTGCTTCTTTCTATTCAGCTAACTACTGTCTGAATCGGATCCATACCCTGGTTTTGATGTAGCATGAAATCTTGGTAAACTTTTTTATCAGTCTGGAGATACTCTACTAGTCAGGATTAAAATATGTATTCATTGTAATTTTTTAAATCGTTCTTTTAAATGAAGCCTTTATCAGACTCGATTGAAATTGTAAATAAACATTTCCTTGTTTGTAAATACATATGAATATATTATAAAAAACAGTATTTTTTGTACAAACTTTTTTTGCATCTGTTTTAGGTCCTAAGTGTTCAGTTATGGTAAAGGCATTATTTAAAACTCCTACTAACTAGAATCAATGGTGCAAAATTAGATAGTAAGTGAATTTTTTGGGGCGCATTGAAGAGAATAGTTACTGAAAACTCCTATTGAATGTTTATTTTTCATCTTGTCTACGAAACCGTCTGTACCCCTATTTTTCTAGAAACTCCCTGTAACATTCCTAGATTTATGTCCGAATTCGTGAATAAAGGTTCCCGAATTAATACAACAACATAAAAAGCTATCATGTCTCTAACATCAAGCTTCATTATTGATTAAATGGCCAAAAACTGCGGATTCATCTAAAACTTCGTTGATGATATTATTTTCGCAAGGCAGATAAATAACAAAGCTTTTAAAAAATGGCCCCCATTTCATTATCGAGGAAATAATTGTTGATATTTAATAATTATACAGGGTGTTACAACTTGACCATAGAATAAAATGTAACCAGATTTCTAGGTTCAACTGAACTATGATTACTTTATGTCCTATAGCTTAAGGTTTCTGTCAAAGCTAACATGAATTCCTGGAAATATTACCAACACTTATTTCATTATTTGTTTTCCAGCAGTTTTGGTGAAACTACGTTTTTTTATAGAACTGTGGAGGATTATCGTCTCATTTTCAAAGAACTATTTTCCTTACCAACATTTTCACGAACTTCAGAAAACCCAACTGTTTGAAGTAAAAGTATAATTAGCACATGCCCAAAAGAAAATAAAAGTGAAACTGGTTGTGAAAAATCACTGATGCATAAAACCACTTAATAACAGGCTTCTGTGAGATTTTAATTGAAAGTATTTACAAAATCGCGACACTAGCTTTCAGGGTTGGGCTGATTAAAATCATGATTTAAATCGCTTGATTTTCAAAATTAAAATCATGATTTGAATCAATTTTTGTTTTTTATATTCAGAACCAGATAACAACATAATAAATATAAAAGTTTCCTTGAAGATCAGAAGGAGTATCTGCTTTTAGCAAAAACAACAAAAAAGAAGTACATAATTCCAAATTCTTAAACTAAACGTAACACCTAAATTTTATTGCTGTATATTTTCAGTCAATTCATTTTCGTTATACAATTTAAACAAAAACACGAGTTTTCCTCCTTTTTCTATGCCTAATCTGTTCCTAATATCCGAGTGTACAACTAGCGAAATGCGTGAATTGTTATACTTGTACATTAAAATAATCAACAATAATTTCAAAAAATCAAAATGTTCAAATTTTATATTCAAATTTGAAAAATCAAAAAAATCAAATAATTCGTGATTTAAAAAAAAATGATTTTTGATTTTTTTAATAAAAATCAGATTTTGCCCCACCCTGCTAGCTTTGCTATGCTTGAAGAAGGCATCAAGATAAGCTGTGGTGCAGATATACCAAGTGTCACTCTGTATCGCTAATAAATATCAACTGTTAATCACTTAAATGTAAATATTTGCAGAAAACTGCTTCTGATAATATTTCCAGCTGAAGTGTTGCATATTTTATGATGCATTTTCGTTTTAGGTCAGTAACCAAAATTCACTAATAATTCGACGAAGGAGTTTGCAGTAAACGGATTAGGGTCTGAATTATAATGTGGTTTCGTAACCATTTGAATTTCTTTGAAGGGGGAGTTTTTGTTTGATTTATCCAGTAAAAGCCCTTCATTCCTTTGAATAAACATGATCAAGAAAAAAGTAATATATAGGCTAGCCCTTCAGAAGTGTCCTAAACAGGGCGTTCCATTAAGAATTGAGTTTTTGTTACATCTTTGTAATAAATCATACATATATTGTGAAATGGTCCAACCACCTACCCATCACCAACGAAGAATTTTTTCTAATGCCTCTGAAATTTACCGTATTCAGAACTTTGAACCATACTAAGAACTTTCTCTTTCTTGTGTCAAAGTACAATAACTTCTCTTCTCTAGTCTTGATTGTCTGGCCTACTTACTCTAGGTAATAGAGTTTGTCGTTTAAGTTACGGACTGCTTGATTAGAATGTTGGTATTTATTTTCTATACCGATTACTATATTACGGGTCTTTGAATGATCGTTCTGGGTTTTTCAATTAGAACATCTAAATGTGAATATTTGTAAATATGTGATTTAGTTATGTGTAAGTAAATTAAAGAGAAATAAAATCTGATGAAGAGGTTCAACCTGATTGAGCTAAAGATTTGTTTGAATTTCACCCTTTGGTCAGTAGAATTTCGACGAAAATGGTCTACTTCTTAGGCAATGTGGATAAAACCACTCTAGAAATTCTCTTATCAGTTGTACGAAATTTCTTAGTCATTTCTGAAATACTCCAACATCACCATTTTTGAAAACTGATAATAATAGGAAAATGATTGTTTTTAGTTGACTGTTAAAGATCCACCTTTTTAGTTTGCGACTTTTGCTGAAATTGTTACCTGAGCACCTAACAAACTCTAAATGGTAATTCTTATGTGATTTTTTTTTTCATTTTTTTGTAGTTTTCTGGGTTTGTAATCTAGCGCAACCTGAAAAAAATTGAATTAATATTGGATTCTATACAAGTGTAGAATTCTATCTATTCTAAAAAGGTGCTGTGTTAATCAAGATCCCCATTTAGACCCCTATTTTATGCATCTGGTCCAGAAAAGATTTCCACTGTGTTGAATGCCATGATCGAATATGACTGATTTGTTGATAAGGACCATTTTTTTTGTTATGGTCGATCCTACTAGAGGAAATATTCAAAATTATTTACTCATTGAAAAATACAGCTGCAATTGGATATTATGAAATCCCAACAAAATTATTGAAATATTGTGCAGATGAGTTGTGTAGACCATTGTCATATATCATAAATTTATGTTTCAAACACGGTTCATTTCCTCAAAAATTAAAAGTAACGGTTATCAAACCAATGCACAAAAAGGCAGTAAAACTGAAATCTCAAACTACAGACCTATAGCTTTGATCTCAACAGTTGCAAATTTTTTTGAAAAAGACTCGAAAGAATTTTGGATTACTAAGAAAAATTTTGTATCGTTTCGAAAATGCAAAGTGCCTATCTGAAAAGAGGGTCTACACTGAGAAGCATATATATCGCCTTGAATGACATACTTGAAGGTCTCAATGAAAACCATAAAATAATGGGAATATTCATCGATTTATCGAAGGCTTTTGATAATGTAGACCATGAAATTTTACTGGCAAAATTAGAAATAATGGGATTCAGAGGCAATATTTTCAATGTCTTAAAATCATATCTACTAGGGAGACGTCAATGTGTTGCAGCCACTGAAGGAGTTCAAGAGTACAGGTGACAGGTGAACGTGGAGTACCTCAAGGATCGATTTCAGGACTGATTTTATTCCTCTTGTATACCAATTATTTGCCACAAGCAGTATCTTAAACGGTGAATATGTTTGCTGATGATAATTCATTAATAATACGGAAACAATCCAATGACAATTTGTTAAAAACAATTCCTGGAACTCTAGAAATTCTGGAAAAATGGCATAGTGCAAATAATTTCAAATTGAATATTCCAAAATCAAGTGCTATCAAGTTCAGTTTTAGAAAGGAACCGACACTGAAAATTACTCATGAGAATAAAACAATTGAAACATGTCAACATACCAAATTTCTTGGTATTGAAATTGATGCCCAGCGGAATTGGAAAGAACATATCAACAGCTTGACAAAGAAACTTCGGTCATTTACATTTGCATTGCGAACAATTAAATTATTCTTTAACCAAAATGCAGCCATCAAAGCATATTACGCTTATATTCCAGAATGAAGTATGGAATTATATTGTGCGGAAATTCTGTCAAAATCACCAGAATCTTCAAAATACAAAAATCCTGCATAAGAAGTATCTTTCACCCTAAAAGAAGAGACAGCTGCAAGGAAGTCTTCAAGGAACAGGGAATACTCACTCTGCCATGTACCCAGATAGCACAAGTACGTCCAGTGGACGTACTGCATATGTATGGTGAGGATGTATTGTACGTATTTGGGACGTACTTTAGTCTCCGACAGACGCGTACATAAGACCTCCCTGGAACTTACCGTTTCCGCATAGTCGGTAATCCCAGGTACGTACTTTTCTAGTCCACACAGGACCTGTAATGTACAGAAAGGAGAAATGTTTGGGACATTCCGAAAACGTACCTTCTTGTTGATGATATATCGACGAAAAAAATAAATTCAATTGATGTCACTTCTCAGTTCTCATATTCGGAATTATTCATTTCTTCTTTACCAATTAGTCAACTTGAAAATTTCACTCATGCACATGTACTTACCGAATACTAACCTGGAAAAAACTCTGGCTGCTGCGGGAATTGAACAC
Organism: Zygogramma bicolorata; assembly: GCA_032362365.1. NCBI lineage: Eukaryota > Metazoa > Arthropoda > Insecta > Coleoptera > Chrysomelidae > Zygogramma > Zygogramma bicolorata. The sequence goes on along the minus strand of JAVJAQ010000426.1, from coordinate 606,564 downwards.
CCGGACCTTCACTTTGGATATTTCACTGTTTACCACTACAACGCTCTACGGTACGGAGAGACTTTATAAAGAAGAGTTGTGTGGTATAGATGTGCATTCGACATTGGGAGCGTAGAATAAAATATTGAATTATCACATTAGGTGGCATATTGGCATAATACTGCAATATAGATATGCAAATTCTGATAATGCTTGAATATTGTTTTCAAAGTAAAATGAAAATATTCAACTCGTCATTTTCGAATCACAACTGAAAGGGGTATCGGGATTTTGAGAGTGATGACTTTAAAATATTCAAACATATACCAATATTGATAATGCAATATTCATGATGAATTATTCCTGAAAAAATTTGGAAAAACACGATATGACCAAGTTCAGAAAAATGTTGTTAATCAAGTTTTAAGAATTTTTTTTATTTATACATATTCGTTCCACACTGTAAAGTATTATGGAATAAAGTGATTATTATATTATTATCATAAAATGAATCCCTGCTATAAAAGGAATAATCTTCACATAAATTGGGGATCGGCTACCCCTACTGCAGCCACTGGATAAAGTGGGGTGAGTGGATGTTTTTATTGAAATAAAATGGTTTGAGGAATTATTGTTTTTTTGTGTCTGAATCGAAAGAGGAATCACAACTTGAAACTTAAATGAAAGCAGTAAATCCAAAAAAATTGTAAACACTCTGACGTGTATATAATTCAAAGCTACTCCCCTGCCTATATGGTACTAAGGGCACTGGGCTATATGGAAATCACTTTTTCTTGTTCAGTTTGTATACTAAGCATACGAAACTTGAATCAAATAGATAATATGAGGATAATGTTTCGAAGCTCTATAGCGAAAATAATATTTTTAATTTTATCAATACCTATTTTGTGATGATGCATTAACAGTTTTACCTAACTAGTTACTACATTAAAAGAGGGGTGCGCAAAAGTCCGGAATAAAATTAATATCTCTTTAACCAGTATTTTAGGAAAGAATCACTGTAACACGTCAATTGATTTCAAATTGTACGCATTTTTTGGCAATAAAATGGAATATTTTTTTTCAACCCCTTAGCTGCAACTCTTCCCAACTTTTTTTTCCAACGCAAACATATGTCGTGTATGGGCTCATTGAAAAGCTCGTAAAAATGGAATCTGACCATACCCTTTCTTTTTTTTACCCATGTGGTTACCACGAAATGAGATTTCAATTTCACCCAGAAATGCCACAATTTTAAAACTGAGCCAAACAAGATATTTCTTATAAGGGCATTAAATTTGGTACAAAAAATGCAACAACTTTTTTCTCTTTTTGTAGTACACTGGTCAACAATTGCTTGGGATGGAACTAATTTTATGTGTAAGTTTTTTGTCATATGCTTAATGCCACTTATTTGTTTTTTGCAACGTTAATTCACCGGTAGATAGCACTAAGTAGGTATTTCTAACTTTTAAGAGTTTTTTGTCATTTCGTGGTAACCACATGGGTAACAAAAAAGAAAGGGTATGGTCAGATTCCATTGTTTACGAGCTTTTCAATGAGCCCATACACGAAATAGGTTTTCATTTGAAAAAAAATTGGGGAGGGTTGCAGCTAAGGGGTTGAAAAAAATATTTCATTTTATTACCAAAAAATGCGTACACTTTGAAATCAATTGACGTGTTTCAGCGATTTTTTCCTAAGCTACTGGTTAAACAGTTATTAATTTTATTCCGGACTTTTGCGCACCCCTGTATAAACCTTTTTTCGTGAGATATGATATAGCTATGATTGAAAAAATATTAAATATGACTTTATTCTTAGAAAACAACTGGAACTGGATCAAAGTAATGGAACTGCCTTTATCAAGTATCTGAAAACGGGATACCGTTTCGAGAATAAAAAGGCTGATTGATATTGAGATATTATATTACAATTAAAATCGGTAACAAAGAAATGGTTCAGATATTTTTCTTATATTTACAATATTTATATAAAACATGATTGATGATATAACGTTGAGAAATAAAACTAGATAACTAAATAGGGCACATGTTTATATTCAATTCGTTGGTGAATTGATGGATGATTGGAATTTGTGGCCAAGTGTAATTTATATGCTTTGATACAAACACAATTTCAAAAAAGCATACATCTATATTGTTTACTACTAATAAACAAATCTATTTTATCGGATGGAGTGACCAATGATGATATGCATTTTTTCAGTTATATCAAAGGTATATCTCTATAAAAGATTACTAGAAGTGCAAATTTCAATATTTGCAAAGTCACATCGAAAAATCAAATGATTGAATTATCATCAACGATATTTGAATACATCGGAAAATATATATTGTACCTAGACATATTTTAGAGTTATAACTATTTTCTCCTTCATCCAATATTTTTTCAACAGACCGTAGCAGAAAACAATGTACCCAGAATTATGATGATAATAAATTAAAAAAATAAATAAATACTTATATTCTACTCTTAGGCAAAGTATATCTTAGAACGATATCGTTTTTTGCGAATGAAAAAGATCTATTGAAGGCTGTGTGCAATAGTTGAAAATTTTTGTTGGACACAATCACATTTTTCTATAATGTGCACCATGGAAATCTATTGTTCTTAAAATGAATTTTCCGTACCGTTTCCAGGAAAACCTATTTGATTTTTGACAATTCTGAAATCATTGAATAAATAGTGCAAGCAATAAGAAATATTAAACGAAGTATATAAAAAAATATTTTCAATGAATACACCCAAGGACTTTCTACTCTTGAAACAAATTCAGATAAACGATTTTCATGAACAGAATTGAAAAATGAAGAAGAAATTCTATGCAAGATTTTCAATATTATTTTGGCATGAAATACAACTGGGCTTGAATTAATTCCTGAAATGGTTTCTCAGCTGCGAATAAAAAAAATCTTCGCTATTAGAAAAATTTCCGAAAAAAAAATGGTCTGGTCTATTAAGTGAATATCATTTGCCTACATTCACTCTCAAATCGCAGACATCCAAACATACACACTTAACTAACCTCCACTTGGAAAATCCTACATTTTCCACAATTAATTTATCAAACAATTAAACTCGTCATCACCTGTTATTACTTCGAAAGTTTGGCTTACTAGCCAACTTATTATACAAATTATACGACTCAATTTTATTCAAATAGTCTGAATCCACCCTGTCGTCTGCCCATCCGTACCCAGAGTGTCCCAGGTGGTAATCACCGTCTTTGTTCTGGTGAATATGGAAATGTACGTCTTGGGCGGCTTTAGATTCGTGCTTGTGAGCGAAAGCTGCAGCTACTTTTGCCACGGCTCCGCTGGTGTTGATGAGGAGCAGCAGCCCTAGCATCCCCAGGGACTTCAAGGAGAAAATGGTGAGGAACGTCAGCAAGGTCATTATGACGCCCATCATGAATATCGCTATGGGTAGAATGGCTCTTATTTTCTTCGCTATTCCGAAGCATCTTCCTGAAACACAAATATTTTTCATAAACACAGATTTGACAAAATCATTGCTGATCCGCTTTTATTGCCATCGGTGATGGCAGAAACTGCTACTATAATGTCATGAAGTCTGCCTCTGAATTTTGAAAACAAATCTTTGTTTGATCATCTCAACACTGAACTGAAAAAGACTCTGACTTGGCTCACGTTTTTCTAACAGAGTTAACATCTTCAGGAGAAGAAATAGAAACTGATTTTAAAAATTGGTGATATCACAATCAAAGGTTAACTATATATGTGCAAAATATTTGTGTATAACAAACATGATAATCTTATTTGCTACTACTGATTGTTGTTTGAATGATTCGAAGTAACTTTTTTCCATAGCTATTCACTCTACTACATTTGTCTTTTTTTCAGACTTTCCTATGCATCGGAAAGCTCATTGTTGGGTATATTTCCTATCTATATAATTTTTTTCCAATGTTCTTGCCATGACAATGACCGCAAACTTCATTTGTTTTCGATCTTCCAATCTCTTAGAAGTTTTTATATCTCGTCGATTTAGACAAATGTACGACCTTTGATTTTTTTTCTGTTTTATTTTGGTTTACCTAGAAGGCGTCTCCAAAATACTTGGTTTTAGATTTTTCCTGCTTATTGATTTCCTCCACTTTGAAAAATGGACTTTTCGTTCAAATGCAGTTCTTATAGAATAACTTCAACACACCTTAAAGATTTGAGTTTCAAAGTTTGAGAAGGACGGTTTTGCTTAATATCAAATACCTGATCTACCATCTTGGTCATGAACAAGATCTAAACTGATATTGGCTTGATGTTCGATGTCTGAATAATATTATTGGTATTTCATATTCATTTTTATGTAAAAAACACAGTTTTGAAATGGTACACTGTGGCAGTGGTTTGACGGACCTATTTGACCAATGTAGTTTCAGTGGGGTAATATCACCTATTTCCTCCATATTTAGTACACCACTGACCGGATGTTTGAAAATTCAGGATGTTTCACAACTTTTACGAAAAATTCCAAAACATATACAGTGTAATATAATAAGAAATCGTTTGTACAAAAAAATGTAATGAAAGTTCAACAGAAAACAAGATTAAGAAAAAAATCACTGAAATTAAGAAATGAAACTTCCTATGCTTTCATAGTAATTATATTCGTAAAAAACAGGCGGCAGAGACAGATTTTTAGGACCAATTTTTTACAGTCTGCCTCATTTGGAATAGAAAATACTTGAATCTGAAACAAATCATAATCTGCAAACAAAATATTACGCGCTGCGTGTACCTCGCTAACCCATGATTTGTTCTTGATGGAACGCACTGTGTGTATATATACGGATGCTTGAGTATGCGAAATTGGTATTCTGGGAGTTTATCCGTTGATTTGTCGGTACTGACTTTCGACGTTTCGCCAACATCTCAGTTGGCATTTTCAAGAATGTTACTGCTCCTACTTGGTGCTAGCAACTGTTGTTTGAAAAACTTCTGCCAGTTTTTAAATGAATAAAAACAAATAGCGCAGGTGAACCACACACACATATATATATATATATATATATATATATATATATATATATATATATATATATATATATATATATATATATATATATATATATATATATATATATATATATATACATATATATGTGTGTCACAGACTCTGGGTACACCTCCGTCTTCTCCTTTGCTTCTTTAGCTATATTTCTGAAATTTGGAACATTGAATATGCTCACTGAGCAGCATTTCTCGACATATCTGAAAGAAAAAAACAACTTCCAATTTTTCCGGAAATGGCATCAACTTTCGATTCTTGAATGGGACACCCTGTATATTGTTACATGAACGTTTAGGGATGATCATGAGGAATCCAACGATACCAGGTTTGATGATGTTATCTCCAATGACTGCGGAGATATCGCCATTTATTTTATTCATAAGCTCAATGAGTGGGAGAGAGAATTGGATTGACCCGCCAGAAAAAGTTTCTCTCTCCTACTCGTTGAGCTTATGGAAAAAATAAATGGCGATATCTCCGCAGTCATTGGAGATAACATCATCAAACCTGGTATCGTTGGATTCCTCATGATCATCCCTAGCCGATCATGTAACAATATACAGGGTGTCCCATTCAAGAATCGAAAGTTGATGTCATTTCCGGAAAAATTGGAAGTTATTTTTTTCTTTCAGATATGTCGAGAAATGCTGTTCAGTGAGCATATTCAATGTTCCGAATTTCAAAAATATATCTAGAAAAACAAAGGAGAAAACGGGGGTGTACTATGAGTCTGTGACACACGGTATATATATATATATATATATATATATATATATATATATATATATATATATATATATAATATATATATATATATATATATATATATATATATATATATATATATATAATATATATATATAGAAGGAATAAATCTTGGAGTTGCAGTCTTGTAATTTTATCTTCAAATTTTATCTTAACATTGTCTGTCCAACATTTCTACATCATTTTATATTCCTTTTTCGTGCTAATCTTTCTTATTTTACTCAAGTTATTTGTCCTGAGGAAGGAAATAAATATTTTTCGAAAGCTTGACAAAATAGCAAAGAGTTTACTTTAAGACCAGTACAAGACTGCAACTCCAAGATTTATTCCTTCTATATATATTATTGTCAGTCAAGAATCACCCAATTATTCATATATATATATATATATATATATATATATATATATATATAAATTTATATATATATATATATTTTTTTTATATATCGAGGATCCTCGATCTCCAGTGATGATAGCCAGCTAGTGAGACAACTCAGACCTAGACGCAAGGTCACTCAGTCTTGAAAATGGCTCCGAAATGGGAGTCGAAACGTAGACAAGTAAATCTTTCCAGACGCGGATCAACCGGAAGTTCCAGCCAGCACATTTCTGACCGCGGAAGCCTAACCGATCATATATATATATATATATATATATATATATATATATATATATATATATATATATATATATATATATATATATATATATATATATATATATATATATATATATATATATATATTATACTAGCTGACCCGGCCACGCGTTGCTGTGGCTAAAGTTTTTGTTATATTACATTATAGTAAACAATCTAAGAGGAACAATAAAAGAACATCAGTCACGGAGTCCACTATGCTTTTTCACACAGATGGTTTTTGCAAAAAAATATGGTGATCTCCTTATTTGACTTTCTACTACTATAACCCTTTAGTACAACAAAGACGAAAATGTTGATGTTGGTATACAAATTCACTGGATTGAGATTTGAAGGGGAAGTACGTTGAACACAATTAATAAAAATGTTCTTACACTTGATATTAAGCAGAAATCAATAGGTACAAAATAAAAATTTATCAGATTTATTATTTCCATTTAATTTTATAACAAATATAAGTATATTACAGTATAATACAGTAAATAACATGTGACGCTTAAACTCATGAATGAGGTAGGCAAGGCAGACAGTCTTAAACTTTTAAACATCAATATCTATTTTTTTGAATTATAAATACTATCAATTTCAATTTAATTTAACACCAATCGGTGCACAATGTTTTTGGTTAACCTGTCTTTAGCTAACACAAATAGATTCGACGGTTTCCCAACACGTGAACACGCAACATATAGTTGCCCATGAGAAAAACATGGATTTTCCAAATCTAAACCATTTGTAGTTGTGCATGACCTTCTGCTGTCCTGATTCTTTGAGCTGGATTTCTTAATTCAATTTGTTCTGCCAACTGATGGGCTCAGCAGCGCCATCTATTGATTACTTACTCAACCCAGTCGAAAGGTATCGACATCTTGATTCAATTTGTTCTGCCAACTGATGGGCTCAGCAGCGCCATCTATTGATTACTTACTCAACCCAGTCGAAAGGTATCGACATCTGTTAGAATCATTTGGAGTTAACAGATAATTGTGACTGTCAAATAATAACAGACAAATAATTAGCAATAAATTAAAATTGCGACTATAATTTGAGATTTAAACCATCCTATCTCTCAAGTTGGATCGAACTGCACATGGTGTGCGAATTTTATTATAATCGGTTAAGTGGTTTAGGAGTCCATTGAGGTCAAACATTGTGACACGAGATTTATATATATTAAGAGATATATATATATATATATATATATATATATATATATATATAAAGTTGGTTCTCATTAAATTTTTTTGCAATACATTTGGGGAATTTGTAAATCACCCTGTATCATTTGAAACAGTGTATCTTCATGTTTTTCACTTCGATCGAGGTTTTTATATGTAACAAATGTAATTCAGTCTGTAAAAAGGCTTCCATCCAATCTTGTTGAACTTAACGAACGGAAATTATCTGTTTTACATAAAGTAACACGCAGCACGTGAATTTTTTTTGCAGATTGTTTTATCTTCAATTACTTCCCTTTCCAGAAGCAGACTGTAAAATAGTGGTCCAAAAAATCTGTCACTGCCGCCCGGTCTATATAAGTTTCGTCCTGTACAGACATTATCAAACGACTGGAGTTATAGTATTCTTTTGGAACTTATTGAAACTGCAGTAACATCAGTTACAAATATAAGTGCTATAAAATCATATGAAGTTTTTTTCCTCAAATCTCATGATGATCTTCCATTATACAGTAACAGCTACTTCCATAAATTTATTGAAAATCGCCATACTTTTCTTTTTGCAATAGATTTTCGAAATGAGCTTCAACGCAAGCATATTGGGCCGGTAGACTTCATTTTTGTTGTTTCACACCTTCTCCACAATCTTTAACGATAAATCCTTGAAAATTTTTATTTTTATATCTCGTTTTCTGTAGAAAAGTGACACAGTATAGTGCGGTGATTCTATATACCACACATGTTGAATTTTAAAGCAAATTAGAATTTTACTCTATAGTATACAACGTATGTTCAGAATTTTGCTGAAAATTGCTCAAACGAAATATAGAAATTATTGAAAATCTTCTCACTATGGGTAAGCAGTGATCGAACACAATAACGACAAACAGGTCAACTTCAAATTTCTATCAACGGAAATATTTAAGCTGACACTCGTGAAAGTGACATACACTCACGTGTACCTAACGTGTACCTAACTATTTAAATTATTTGACTTGAGTTTCACACCTTTCTGTGTAAACTCACCCACAAAACTGTCGCTGTTGTCGTTCTGATTCCAATATTTCTCCACGAGGTGCTTGATGTTTCTCGCAGCCACATTGATGAGTTTGATTCTGTGGTCATCGCTGCTAACCATTTCTACGGATGTAATATTGTCCGCAGTGGCCCAGTGTGCAAATACTACCAGAATCAGTCCAAGGAAGAAATACGTCTTCATTTCTTGATCGCATCAAATTTCATAATAGGAATTGCCGATTTCCTGAAAACAATGAAATAGGTGTTGGGAATACTGGGTGTTCTTGAATGATACTTCATTGTATCAACAGGAACGCTCCATATGCATGAGGGCTTTGTTTTTTCTTCGGTCCTTATACTAGTTCATCAAAAACTTTGATATGTGGTGTTCCTCAAGGATCTATTTTTGGACCGGTTCCTTTTTACATATGTGAATTCTCTTTCTGATTCGAAATTGAAAGGAATAATCAAAATGTTTGCAGACGATACGTCTATGATATATGGGGAAAAGTATATACAAGAAATGAAAATTAATTATGGTAATGGATCTTCAGACAATATCATCCTGATAGAATAGTCACAAACTAACATTAAACTTTGAAAAGTCATCGTTTATGCATATTTGTGAAAAACTCTGTACCTGCATAGTTTAAAAACAAACTGAAACATTTGAATCAAATCAAAATGGTGCTTTAATGTCCAAGAATACATTTCTCATTGACAAAGCATTGGGATAGATGAACGGATTAAATTATTGTGTATCTCCATAGCGTCTTTATACCCTATCTTCAAAATTAATAGTGATCAGCACAATCATTCAACCAGATATTCCAAAAATTTATCAACGATGGAATTCAAATCTAACATAGGACGACTGTCAATTTATCACATAGGAGTCATTTTGTATAATGGATTTCTATTTCCAAATGCAATAAAGTAATATGGAAAACTCCTTATCAAAGTCAACCTAAAAAACATTTAATGAAATAGATAATTGGCAATTTTTCATTTATTTTTTGTTATTACCTCAATATTCTTTTATTTTCTTTAATGCTTTCATTGGCTTTTTCCCTGCGATGTATGATCTTCTTGGAGGTCATTTTTTTCCTTCTATACATTTTCTAAGTTTCTCAGGAAATAAACGTTATTATTATTATAGCCAGAAATGTAGTATCAAAGTGGGTCCATTAATTATCTATCTATATAATTCTCAGAAAGAAAAAAAACAGATCTAATGATCTTATAGGGCATATCATCCATTTTTTGCTAGCAAATATTGCATTTATAACTATTTAACCTGTGTCTTAAAATAGAAAAATACCTATGGGTATACCTTCAGAACACAATATCTAAAGAAGGTTCTCAAGTTCTAATGAGTATGGGTATTGGGAAACTCCAGGAAGAACTTGAACCTTTCTTCCGAACACCTTTAACAGTCTCATAGTAATGGAATTTTCAATGCCAGTTGTACAAAGTACAGTGAACCGAGATTAGTTGACAAGCAACAAGCAACAAACGTTTCTCTTGGGTCATGCTTTGCTACTGCATGAACAGAGTGCACTTGGACTGGACATAAACTAGATTTCTACAACTGGACCTTAGTGTCAAATGAACATGACGATGAAAAAAAATACAATTAATATTTGAAATATTGACCAAGTCGAACGACCCAATCATATAAAAGTTTAATGAAAATACGAGTATTCTGGTAGAGATGAAAAAATTGGCCAAAAATCGATTTTTTTATTCCTTTGCCGCATGTTAAGAACCATTGCAACTGAAGTCATCTATTTCAAATATCTTTCAAAAGATCCTAAGAATGGACAACTATTCCAATTTTAAGCATTCTCTATCTGTTAAGATCCCTATGTAGAAACTCGAATTTGATTCATGTTTCAATCTATATGGTATATATTGATTTCTAAATCTGAATTTTTTGGTTATTGGGCTTGTTTCTATCACGCTTTTCAATTTCTTCGTTATCATAAAATAAGGCACCAAACCATTGTTTTTCCATGGCAATCTTTATTTCGGAGAAATTCATGTTCAACCAAAGTATATTTACTTATACATGAATATTCTTCGCTTCAACCATCTGGTTCCTCAAATGGATCAGACGATCTCTTCATAATTATTACTACAATAATATATATGTATGTTTCTGGTGCATACGGTGCAAACCTCTAAGGCGAAACGCCATCTGATGGATGACTTTGTATGTATCCTGTTAAAAATTTCCTCCGACTGCACCGCTAACGGAAATGTAAAATTCCTGCCGTTGACGACAAAAGAAAGGTGAAGATAAATAACAAAAGCGCATCGCATCGATGAAGTCTCGAATCGTGCATTCATCGACCGTTGGAAATACCCATGCTCCGATTATTTAGGTTACAATTATTAGCGAAAATAAAATGCGTAGCCTGGTTCGTACCTCTTCTCTCGGTGAGTGCTAATGATTGTATCAACCCATAATTCCGAATAATGAACACATGAATCAAGTGACATCGTGAACTAGAAATATGTTTTTTTATTTGAGGTAATGACATAGCCCATCATTAAAACGGACTATGCATGAATGCAAATGTGGATGAAAATTTGGACCAACGCATATATCGACCTACTCACCAATTCTAGGACTTATATTCAGATACTTCGCATGTGAATGGTACATGTTTCGTTGTATTCACTGAAGTGTTCTTTGAATAGTGTTTTCGAAAAATGTAGACGCTGGTTCGAAAGTGATATTAATATCTTGGTCCTAAAATCGTGAAAGCATTGAATACTTCTGGGGAGTTGAAGAGATAAACACCTGGGGAAAATATAAGACACTTTTGCGATTTATAAACTTCAAGGATGACTGTCTTACCTAAAGCCATCTTCGAATAATAGGTTCCCGGATAAAAATCCAGAAACAAAACTTGAAAAATTTTGAATTCCTTATGTAGCGATCTTTTTCGAGAAAAAAAAGTATCAACTTTTTCTTCGAATGGTAGAGAAGGTCTTGTGACACCTTCTCACTTGATTCAGTTTCGAACACTAATAATAATAATAATATGCTTTATTATCATAAGACATAACCTTGTTGACGAAGCTTGGGTAGTAAATACTTACTTGAAAAAATGCGATATATACCAGAAGATAATAAAAATAAAACTATAAAAATAAATACAAAACATGGTAAAATGGAGGTTATAAAAAGTATGTATATATAAAAGAGTGAAAGTCAAGTTCATATAAGAATAGATAGGAAGTAAAACTTAAAAGCTCCTTAATGAAGATAAAAAACATGAGCTAGTCAATCAGTTAAAAGTTATCGTCAAAAAATTCATTCAAAGTATAATAGGGTCTATCAGATAGAAATTGTTTGACTAACTTCCTGAATTGGAAGTCATTTATATTGGCAGATCTTATGTACAGAGGCAAATGCTTGTACATTTTTCCTCCATTGTAAAATATGGAGTCTCTAGTGATGTTTTTAGTTAGCACTGTGAGATGCAGAGTGTGTCTGCTGATCCTCCATTGTAAAATATGGAGTCTCTAGTGATGTTTTTAGTTAGCACTGTGAGATGCAGAGTGTGTCTGCTGATCCGGGTGTTATAATGGGAAGAGGATGTGGCGAAGTTTAATATATGCTTATTTATTTTTTTTTTTTTTTTTGGGGGGGGGGGGGGGGGTTTTTTTTTTTTTTTTTTTTTTTGGGTTTCCCTGTCGTGTTTTTTTTAAACACACAGATTCCAGTATGAATCATGTTTATTTCATTTCACATTGTCAGATTTCACTTGTTTATTGTTAAATTGATTTTCAATGATTCGTTATGAAGAAAAAAAGTGTGTTACGTCACCTTCCACAAAGAGGAGGGTATCAACTTGTTTGTGTATTTTGATGCATAAAAAACTAATCCGAGATCAAAATACTGTGCTCTTCCTCAATTCGGAAGTTGTTATCACTCTTCAATTTTTTGGAAAGAGTGCATTACTATCGCAACATACCTTTACTCGTTTTTGTCACCTGTACATTTTATTTCTTTCTTGTCATTTTTTCCAGAAAATGATTTCATTTTCAGTGAAAAAATTCTAAGAATTTCTGCAGTTTAAGTTAAATGATTTGGTGGCAACGCCGGGCACATGACAAAAAAAAATTCGTCGCAGAATTTCAAATCAAATTCTGCTCGATCATCCAAGATCTATTGCAACATACAGGGTGATTCATTGGGAAATGCGCATACAGTTAGGGTAGATAGAGGACACCGAGGTGCTTCTAAATAACCTATATTTTATGGGTCTATCGTTCTTTATAAACAAGATACAGGGTGATTATTTAATTTTCCCCATTTTATCAATTAATTATAACTTTTAAACCACCTTATACATTCTTGTGATATTTGGTTCGTATGTTCTTTGTCCACAGTAGTGTTTAAAATAAAGTTATGCTTTTTTTTGGAATGGGCATTTTTTTCATTTTTATAATTTTTAAATGTAGCTCAATGAAAATATGTATTGATAATTTTTTTACCGATAGAGGGTGTTTGAAAGTTATTCATTGATAATAATAATTTGTCCCAAATACGGAAATGTCCTGTCTGTTTTTCAATAAGGTTGGGGATCAAAGAATCAGGAGAATAAGAAATAGATGATGATTTTATGGATTGAAGCTGGAAAAGAACCATTTAGAGAAGAAATATTTTTCTTGATTTTGTGGCACCCCATTATCGAAACATATAGATTTGACTCAAGTTAATAAATAAAAAATTTGAGTGCGGAAACATCAAATACTTTTGGTCTTACGTACTTTTTCCTGCTCTTTCTATATTTGTCAATGAAATTTTAAAATATGTGGGTGTTGTTTGCAATTTTTCAAGACCGGATCTGGAATAAGACTTTTTTTATATTATGTTAATCGACACAACTGTGGACAAAGAACATACTAACCAAATATCACAAAAATGTATAGGGTGGTTTATAAGTTATGGTTAATCGAAGAAATGTGGAAAATCAATCAATAATCCTGTATCTTGGTTATAAAGAACGATAGACCCACAAAATATAGGTTATTTAGAAGGACCTCGGTGACTTCCGTCTACCCTATCTGTATGCGCATTTCGCAATGAATCGCCCTGTATAATATGTGATAAAATCCCTAGTAAAATACACTCAAGTTAATGAGGTGATTCGACATTTTAAATCATAATTGGAATTTTTGTTTTTTTGTTTGAATGTCATTATTTTGTGATAGATGAGTTGTTTCTTCGAAATCTTTGGGTTGTTAACTTATCTCAATCTGGACAAAATAGGAGTTGATATTCAATTCGATCGAGTGTAGGAGAGCAGATTTTTAATATAACTCGAAAAGTTGAATGAAACACGTCCTATTAGTCTGCAACTTCTTTTGTCTACCCACAAAAATACCAAAACCTATCGCAAGTACTCCTATTTCACCGATATATTTTTGCTCGGATGAAAAAGGAATTTGATAAATACAATTCTTCGTGTTCAAATATCTAAGATTTGACAAATTTTCCAAATACTTTATGGGAGAGAAGTATTTGTGATGAGTTTTGAAAACGGAAACAGATTTTTTTCTTTAACGTTAACAAAGCTAAGTAATAAATGATGAGATTGGAACCTTTGGTGTAGAAGTTGAAACTTTTCCTAGAGATCAATTACCCTAACACTAAACTGATATTTTTGCACTCGACGCGCGTTTCGCTAACAAGGTTAGCATCTTCAGGAGAAAAAAATTGATACTAAATCTTAGACTAGGGTTAGTTGTTTGTATACCTAAGTTTTCCGGTCTGATATGGACTTTGTTACTGCTACTCACTCTAATTAATTTCGAGATAATGAACTAGTGCAGTCACTACTTGTTAAGTTTGTTGGTCCGTCATATGTTATTATTGATTATTCTGATTAATTTGTCGACAATAGATTGAAAATCGGATTGAAAGGGAGAGTCCCCTGTCACCATTCATGCTGTTTTTACATTTTGCTATTTCTAGACTCTCACATGCATCGAGTAGTCTTGTGTCATGCACATGCTTGATCAGATTAAGATTGCTTTCACCAATTTTGTGGTCATTGCCTAGAGCGTGTTGGGTGACACTTGATTTTCCTACCCTTTCGTATCTCATGTGTGCAAAATTCTCCTTGAAACAGGTTTTAATAGCTCTTCGGCTCTGGCCGATGTATTTGTTGTTGCAATCTTGACAGCTGATTTCGTGAATTCCCGACTTCTCTGAGTTCTAATTTATCTTTTGGGTTACCAAGAAGCTGTTATATTTTGTAAGAAGTTTTATATGCAACTTTCATATTCACTTTATCGAATATATGTTGAAGTTCTCTGGTCTATTGAGGTTCACATGGGATTACTATAAAATTTTCAATTCTCTCGTCTTTTCGAAAAGTCGAAGATTCACGAAGTGTTTTCCTAAATTTACATTTTCCTATTATATTATCAACTATCTCTGGGTTAAAACCGTTCACTTCAGCTACGTACCAAATCACACTCTTCTTTCATTGTCATTCTTATCTTTTTCTGAGGAAAAGTTATTAACCTGTGGACAAAGAATTGCAGTGCCGCGATTTCATGTTGTGGACAATGATTCGAGTCATTTGGAATGTATCTGATCGTGTTCGTGTCTTTCCTGTAAATGTCAAATTCTATTTCATTCTGTTCGTTCCTTTCAACCAATACATCTAAAAATAGGAACTCTTGTCTTTTTCTACTCAACGAACCCTAGTCTTTAGATTTAATACCAATTTTCTTCTCCTGAAGATGCTAATGCGCGTCGAGTGCAAACATATCAGTTTGGTGTTAGGGTAATTGATCTCTAAGGAAAGTTTCAAGGCTGAGTAAGTATTTTTATATATTAGTTTTTGTATTTTTGTGTAGGCAAAGTTACGTTATACAAGAATTTGCTGACAAATAGGACGGTGTTTCATTCAGAAGGAACTGTTTTTAATTAACGCAGCAACTTAATTAGAATCTGCCATCTTACACTTGTATAGATTTCAATATCAATTCTTAATTTTAAATGATTGTGATAGGTTAACTATCAAAAATACTTCGTAGAGACAGAGAATTTGGAATAATGTGATAAGATGAAACATCGGTAAAAAAATGAGTAGGTATTATTATACAAATGTGCAAAATTATGATGTGAATACCCCTTTCCTAGTAAAATTTAAAAGAATCCAAACTAGGTGCAATATACGATTTTCTACCGTTCTTTTTCTTCCCAACAATTAATTTCTGGTCGAAAATATCCCTAAAATTTAAACTAAAAATCACCTTGTATGTAGCTCAACACTGCACAGAGAATTCCAATTGACTCATGCAACTGCAGGAGTCCTATTGCATCTGATATTTTCCACTCACAACCACGTGAGACACCCACCTTGCGGAATACTCTTCAGAACACCTCCGTGACGTTACCAGTCCACCAACACGCGTATTGAACTCAACCTTAACACTGAACGAGCCAGTTTCAGCACGTCGGATATAACGATCACCCCAAATTCCGCAGATGTGGCAAGACGTTTTCACTTCTTGTGTACACACTACGCATCTCGTTTTCGTTTGGATCGCCGTTATGTATGTTTTTCGCGACCTTCGGCTCTTCTGACACACTGATACCTTTTTTTTTTCGGCTGACTGGTCATCTTCGAATTTGTGGGTCGCTCGTGTTTTTATCACCTGCGGTGGTACCGCGTACTTTCTCTTCGTTTGCTTCGACCGCTGTGTCTATATATCCTCACGATATCGAATAAGCTTTACTTGTGAGTTGGTGCGGAACTGCTGACTGTATCTAGAAACACGGAATGAAGACTGATTTTCGCACAGCGATAACTTAGTATTAAGTGTTCCCCTAGGTACTCTGAGAGACCTTTATCTATTACTCGATGATTCAAATTCAAAATATACCTTATTGCCAGAAAAAACTTCGACAAAATTTAAAAAAAAGAACCGTTAAACATAATAATAATAAAAATAATACTCTTTATTGCACTCAGATACATGATTAAAATGATGTAAAGCCACTCAAGAGAGGCTCTCAAGTAAAATCAGGATTTCATCAAAGTGAAGAAAATTTTACCTTGTAATTATAGACCAATTGCATTGCTTTCTATCATTTCCGAAGTCATAGAAAAAATCAATATGAAGCTCATCAAATATCTAGAGAAATCAGGAATAATCCTCCTCAGTTGTGTGCTTTGCTGAAGAGTTTCTTGTCTGATAGGTCTTTGCGTATGTGGTTGTTGATGGATTATCATCTGATATTCTCCCAATAAATGCAGGTGTTCCACAGGGTTCAGTTCTGGCGCCCACTTTGATTTGCTCGAGAAAACATCTTGTTCAATACATAGTTTTGCGGACGACAGTACTCTTCATACCAGTTTCTCTTCCAGAGTCCCCATACCAGCTCGAGAAACAAATATTGAAAGAAACATTCACGTCAATAAAACTAACGACGACTTGGCAAAAATAATGGAATGGGGTAACATGTACTTGGTGGAATTCAATCCTACGAAAACCCAGGCATGTCTCTTCTCAAGAAAAGTCGATCTATCATCATCAAATATTCAGATGTCAGGAGTAACTGTTCCTACAAAATCAAGTATCTCGATGCTAGGAATTATGACCAGTGATAATCTCTCATGGGAAAACCATGTGAGATCAGTCGCTGAAAGTGCTTCCCAGAAAATTGGATTTCTATTTCGTGCGAAGAAATACTTCACTTCTCGTCAGCTTCTAATGATCTACAAGGCTCAGATACGACCTGTCATGGAATACAGTTCTCATGTGTGGAGTTCGGCACCAAAACATTCATTGAGGCTTCTCGATTCTATTCAGAGAAAGGCAGTTCGTCTTGTTGGTGATTCTTCGCTCACTTCATTGGAACATCGTAGAAGGGTAGGAGACTTGTCTCTCTTCTATAGAAACTTTCACGGTCGATGCTCTTCCGAATTGTTATCAATCGTCCCCCCTTGGCAATATCTACACGGATGACTCTACGTGTAAAGAATTACCACCCCTTTGTTGTAAGTTTGGTAACCTGTCGAACCTCTCTTGCTCAGGGATCTTTTGTCAATAGAATAGCTGAGCTTTGGAACTCTTTGACAGAAGGGGTTTTTTCTGAGGCTTACAAACTTCAGAAATTCATAATAAATGTTAATTCGTATTTCCTGTCTTTGATTCACATTGAACATTACAGGGATCCCCTTTCGTGTGAATCTGCATATTGAAAAAAAAAGTTCTAGATGAAATTCTGAGGCCGTAACAGACACGACTCAAATCCTTGCAAAGTTCTACATGCTTGGAAAAAATTCAAAGTTCCATCAATGAAGATACCTGAACACCTTATATAACTAGACAGTGGTATTTGATGATTATTCAAAATTATAGTATCAGGTTTATCTACACTCCGACTGGTTTCAAAATATATAGAGCTCGTTTTATATTGATTAAGTATCAGCTTTGAGTTTGAAAACCAGTATTCAAGTTTGCTGATCACTGAGTTTCCTTTTAAATACAAGTTCTGGTAACTTTGGTGCTGAAACGAAGATGGTACTATCATCTGCATAGTTTGTTTTTCTTTCATAATGAAGATTAGATCGTTACCTAATGTATATTATGAAAATAAGTAGTCCGAGCACGCTACCCTGCGGAGTACCTCTGGTAACCTCAAGGGGCCCTGACTGTATAGTGTGGTTTGATTTCGGGTCCTTAAGTTTCAAGGACTGCATGCGTCCGCACATGAAAGTTTTCAACCAATTTAGTCCTGTGTCACAAACACCGCAGTAGCTTAATTTTGTATGTAATATAATAATATTATTATAATATATAATAATGGGTCAGACCTATGTCTGAATCGGAAGATATATAATAAATGAAGTATAATAAATAAATGTGTACCTAACAACAACACACTAATTTACGACAATAAACTCAATGGTATAATAGTAGGTTATGCATTACAGGATCAAAATAAAATAAAATGGTATCACATAGCATTAATGAATTCATAAGTATTTGTATCAGTCTTTCTGAACACTGTCTCACCAAAACTCTGCATTAAGAAAATCGGGAACACTATATAATACCTGCTCCAGAAGAGAGTTTTTCAGTTTTTTTCTGAACATTCTGTATGTTTCGGAACTCTCGATTTGTGTGGGCAGATAGTTGTATATTTTCACGAAATTATAAATGCACGATTTCTTGACAAGATTTGTTGAAGAAATTGGGAGTTTTTAATCATTCTCTTTTCGAGTGTTTCCATCAATGATTTTGTACAACGATTTTTGTCAAAACAAAACAGGTGATTTCGAGAATAAATAATGATGGTAAAGTTGACAATTCTTTTCATGATACCTTCCGCCCCACTGTTCAAAGTTAGCGAATAGCACGCTTCTGCAAAACAAAAATTGAGCGATAGAAGATATAGAACCCATTTTCAGTTTCGATATTTTTCGAAAGTTGTCCAGGAAAACTATACAACTGCCGAAATATCCACCATCTTGCGTGATTTCATCGGGGGTTATATCCCGAGTGCACCAAGTTTTTTCAGTTAAAATGCAATTCCATGATTCTCAAAATATTGCTTAGTAAATGACTTCAGTGTATGATAATTTGATAAAATCCCGAGACCGCGGGACTCCAGAGAACTCAAAAACCCAATAACCAAGATTGAAACAGAAATACATTGGCCAGAGGAGACGAACCATAAATATTCTCTTTAGGGAACATAATTCACACATATGATATGGGATGTTAGGCGCCCAGCATGCTCTGGCCATTGATCTCGGAATGAGTGAAATCAATCTGAGACTGATCAAGATACGAAGCTGCTAGATGCTTTACAGAGTCTGAAAATTGTAAAATGTAAAAATGATAAGAATCGTGAGAAAAGAGACATCTCTTTCAGCTCGCTATTTAGTTTAATGCCTTTAAATTAACAAGAATTATCAATAAACGATCCACTGTAAGTAGTGCTTTCCTGAAATACCTCAGTTTTTAAGATTCAAAAAATAGAACTTACCCTAGATTTCAGGTTTCGTATAACTGAAAGAATGTACGAATATAAGACACAACAATTCTGCCAAATAGTAATAACATTGGGTATGTTTCACATATGCATAAGGATTTGAGTTAATTTAAAACAGACTTAGTTGTTTCATATGAAACGTATAGTTTCAAAAATAAAAATTGGTCTGCAAGAATCCAGTGGTTTTGCCGTATTACAAACCATATATCTTAATTGTGATATCACAATAGTAGCGTTCCATTGACTGGGAAATAGGTTAGAAATGATATTACTACATAGCACCGTCTTCTATTCAAAATATAAAATTCAAGTTAACAAAAATAGTAAGGAATAGATGTACTTATGGTTGTTCATCTGCTCCCCTAGTTCAAAATACATATCTGATGAAATGTTACGTTAAAACCATTCACAGATTTTTCACAAGGTATATTGCTGATAGTTATTCGCAGCTTGAAGGAATGTTGCCTCTATTGTTGTACAACCATCTGAAAGAAAAATTATCGTTAACGTCATTAACGAATATGATTAATATGCTAATCAATAAAATCCGACACTTCGACTCCTCAAAAGTATCCAAATCATTTTCTATATCTGATTTGTACGAATCGTTGCCTGAATTTTGGATTCGTAAAGTGAGCAGATTAAACATTATTTGGTCCTTTCAGGTGGTAGTTATATTCATATCATAGGACTCAATATAGTCAACAGTTTTGTGAAAAATCTTCAGAATTAAATGTTCTGTTCGAATTCGAAGAAGTCTAAGATGAAATTGCTTTGTCGTTTCACAGGAAATAAATACCAATTTTGTTATTCAGTATGTTGAGCATCATAAATGAACTGATGTGTTATAAGCAAAAAATTCATACTAAGAATTACAATAACGACAATTGTATTCAGATCACAGAGTTACTCTGCATCGGGCCTATCTATATTTTATTGTTTATCTGAGGATTCTCCCAAACACTGGAAAATTTTCGAAAATGTCTATTTTCTGAAATATTCATTTTTTTACTCGTAATCTGAAAATTTCCCAACAATAGTATATTATGCAACGATCATATGATAACCAGGCGCGTATACAGCTCAAGTTTATAGGGAGGGGAATCACTGAGAAAATTATGCGTTTCCACCATTTTATCAAAATACAAATGGATATTGGCCTTTTACAAACTTACCTTTCACAATGACTTGAATTATTAAGAAACTGTGAAAGAAAAACGTCAGATTTGTTTAATCTTAATTTTTTTCATGAATTGAATTGGAAAGTAGAGAAAACAATAATTTTTGATAAAAATAAGCTTCAGACTTTAGAGATACCTAACATTTGCCTTGTCAACGTAAGTAAAAATAAACCGTTATGATGATATTCGTTCATGTATTTATCATACTACACATCAATATGAGTAGAATGAAAAGTATATACTTATTGAACACAAGATATTGCAACAGAAAAATTAAATAATAAATTTAAATTTCGGTTTTTCTCATCAACATAACGATCTATCAATGCATCAGCTTCTATGGGTAAATCCCAGGAATGATTGTGTTATAGTGCTAGACCAGTTAACGGATCCTGAGATATTGTCAGACCAGTTCGGAGTCAATAGCATGCATTTTTTATAATAATGTTAGAATCGCTTCTTTTTTGAAAGCGGTATCTATCGAAGTGGAAACGCACGAACGTTCTTCCAGAACTGTTGGTGACAATCAATTTCTCCCAAAATACTATATTATATAATCTGAGATATTCTATAATTTTGATAATAATGTTGAATTTAATTACTGGATTCTGCGATCTCACAGGGTTACAGAGAATAAAGTGGGAATAAAATTGTGATTGATTTTTCATTCATTTATTATATTTTTTGATATCTCCCTATATTTTTCAATATATATTATAATATGTTATGTGACTGACTGATCATGGGAGGGGTAATTACCCCCCTTGTATATGCGCCTGATGATAACCATTACATGAATTTTGCATAGGCTATTTTTTCTATTCACAATGAATATTGAAGAACTATAAATATTATATTTTTATATTATTATTTATGTAGTCTTGGTAGTGTAGGGGTTAGCACGTCCGCCTTTCTAGCGGAAGACCGGGGTTCAAATCCCTGTCAGGCCACCGCTTTGCACGCACAAGTTTAGACTTTTGAGGGTTGAGGTTTGTCAGCTGGTTAACGGAACGAACAATTTTAGAACAACAACAATAACATTAATTACTCGTATTTCTTTGGAAAATTCCACAAAATCGTTATTAATGGTATAACCATGGATATAAGAAAACCATAAACATTCTATTTATATTTATGTTGAATGTAATTGATGTAAAATATCTGATTTTTTAGAAATATCAAGATTATTCTTTGTGCAGTTGAAAACTTCATTCCAGATCCAATTTTTCTAGAAGTGGAAGGAATATTTACATTTATTTCATTATTGTTAGTCATAATAGAGTTCAATATTGTATTGGAAATGCTGATCTTATTTTGAACCAAATTTTCGACGTAGCCTTCCGCCTCTGAATTGGATTTTCAATTGATTAAAAATATGTATCATGAAAAATCTGTTGTATCATTACGTAACGGATTATGGGCACATAAGTGCCCTATTATAGTGCGGCTGTAGAAAAGTGGAAAAACATTTTCATGATATCGTGATGAAGGGTCTGAACTACCTCTTATCATTTGCCAGATGATATCAGGAATACGTTCAAGTTAATGAATTGAGCTTTTTTTGAGGTACGCACCGAAAGGAACCCATCCTGGAAGACTAGAATCCGCATCTTTTCTAGCTGAAGCTAACGCATCACGAATAGCTAGAGGAACAGCAATAGAAATGCAAATGGGAGGCTCAGCAACACCTGAAATAAACATTAGTGTAATGTGCCTAGTTACAGCATTTTCCATTGAATATACCTTTACAGTTGAGTAGACCCAGAGTATTAGGATCATTTTCCGGAAATTTAATCCTGAAGTTAATCGGAATATCCTTCGCTCCTGGAGGTTTGTAATTCCAAGTACGATTGGTTATGAGTTTTCCATCGGAATTGTGGATTAGTTCTTCTGTTGTGTAGTACCCAATGCCTAGAATATTTTACATATATGTTTGAAATTATCATAAAATATGAATTTTATTATATGAAGAGCAGCATTCAAACATCAATGGAAATCATTTTCTTCGTTTTTGTTGCTGTTTTCCTACTATTTGATATAAAAATTTCGAAAAATAATAACATGTTTCACATGATCGTTACAGATTAGAAGAATTCATATCACATCTTAAATTTATATAGATAGGTACGAAAAAAGAAACGTGAAATTCTTGATACTCAAATTCTCTCAGTTGAAAACGAGATTTTAGAAATTTTGGATTTTTTTTGTAGTAATCAAAACGTTTATTGCTCCCAAGAAATAATAATTATTTATTAATTCAAGCAGTTGAATGCAGTTTGCAAAAAGGATTTGTACCAAAAAATGATGAACACACCTACACACACCAATGCACACTCATACTAACAAATTGAATGAAATGGTACTGAAAAATGTAACAAGAAACAAATATCATGATAGTAAAGAGATATATAATTCGATTGTTCCCAGAGATTTTTTCTCATTTTCATAATAGGTGAAGTTTCTGATTGTTTTTTGAGAGTTACTCGTTAATTTTAAATTTTTCTTGTACACATTTCGTTCCCCATACTACGGAAGCATATCGATGATCAGACAATCAAAAGTTTTTATTGGATTTCAACGCCATGATCTTTTTGGTGGTCTTCTTTGCTTCAGTACGCTTTGATCCAATCCCTGCTACTAGATTTTGATGCTAGTGATTGAATGTTGCTTGTTTAATAGTCCAAGAGGCAGTGGCCGGCTACCTGTATATATTTCACCAGACCTAGTTTTTCGTGCAGTGAGTCCTTTATACCTATCCTTCACTCTTTCGTACTTCTAGAGGTCTGGATGTTTCACCGATATATTTTCGGCCGCAAGAGCGAGGGATTCGAATAATACAAGTTCTGCTGGGTGATCGCACGTTAAAAGGTAAGGCCTCGTTGATCCATTGCTCGCACAAGTTTCGACTTCTGAGGGTTGACGTTCGTCAGCTGGTTAACGAAAACGAACGAAAATTTTTTTTTTGTTTTCTGTTTTGTTTGTTGATTTGGTGTGTGTCAGTAATGAACGTTAAGTATTTGTTGCTTTGAATACTGTTTCAACATTATACCTGTTGCCGATCCCTTTCATCTCTCAAATCGTAGAGGGACGTAAGGTATAACGTTTGTTACAGAATGTGTTGTTTGTACAGGTTGTATGTCTTCACTATGGGGTGTGTTGCGATTTTCAATTTCAGTCAATGTATTTTGTGAACTTTATTGTTGGTTCTTGTTTGGTAATGCGTCCGTAAAAAGAGTGAAGTTCATTTCGACCATGACTCCATATAGTAAAAACATCATCAACATATCTTCACCATACTTTTGATCCATTTGGATAACTTTCTAGGGAAGTATCCTCAAAATAATCTGACTGTGCAAATTCTTGTAAATAGAAGCCGTTTTGGAACTGAAAATATGTTTTTTTGTATATAGTTTTAGGCATCTACATTCAACTTCGTTCTAATGATCGGATTGCCATCATTCTCTAAATTAGACTCGACAAGTTCTGTTGATAGGTATGTCGGTGATCAGATTTTCTACATCGAAACCCGCCAGCTTGTATTTCCAATTGTTCTAATTTTTCAATTTTATGTGGAGCATTATTTATGAAGATATTTCTATTACCTGATATTGGTTCCAATATTTGGAGTATGTATCTGGACAGTTTCTGGCATGGGTATCCAATAGAACTTACGATGGGTCTCAGAGGATGACTTGCTATATTGCTAAATACATATATTTTTAGTATTTTTTGTTTTTGTCTTGTTTCAGTTTAGTGTACACTAGTTTTAATGTTTCCCTTAATGTTTCTTGGTTATGTATCTCATCTGTTGTGTTTGTGATCAATTGTTTCAATTTGTTTCCATATCCTATTCTGGTGAGATATTGACCCTGCTCTTACAAGAACTAAAACCGACATACCGCCTGCCTATATCTGAGTAGAAGTTATCCCTTTGGAAGCTCTTGTAGAATATACGTACTAACCTATCGTGTTTGTTTCAAAAACATTCATATTTCGAAAACTATACATAAATACAGTATTGCATCTACCCGTTTTATTTCGAATATAATTCTAAGGTAGTGTGTTTTTCCCACTGAATACTTACCCATAACAAAAGCTCCTTCTATCTGGCCGATATCGATCAAGGGACTAACACTCTCACCCAAATCTTCTATGATGTCAACCTGCAATATTTGCATTTGTCCAGTTAGAATATCCACTTCCACTTCAGCAGCACACAAACCAAAGATTGGGTACGATTTGACTTCTGGAGCATTGTCGGCAAGGCTGGAATAGACAAGACAGCTCTGTTATAATTATTCGACAGACAAAAATAGTATCTGGTTGTTTCGGTATTGGAGAGTAGTAGGATGAATGAATTTATCAAAGAACAACTCCATTACAGTCCAACTGTTTTGAAATTGTCATGATGATGTATCAGCTCAGAATTATTTTCTGTATTGAAACATGCCGAAAGCTTATTGGAAACGAACTCACAGAATATGAGCGAGAAACTGAAATGAGTGTTTTTCAGAAGCAGAAAAACGACTGATGAAAAAAGATCTTCATGGATGCCTTATTATTGCAAGCCACCTCATCTCTATCGACTTCTGGAAATTTACAAGACGTTTGAACCACTGAGGCATAGCGTATCATATCAGCTCTAAGAATTCTGTAAGCCATAAACTCTCGAGATTTATACTTTCAAATAATCAACCGCTACATACATATTATTCATCATAGGAAAAGTCAAAGTCAGAAGAGGCCAAATGATCACTTTCAACCTTGAAACCTCTATATAATCGTTCCAGCAGAAGAAGCACTCAAGATCATTAACGAAATCCAAAACTTCCACTAAGAGATGTCATGGTTTTAATGTAATGCTACATAAAGAATTGCTTCTTCCAGATCGTCCTTTAATCTATAGATAACAGATTGGATGCTTTGTGGGATATGTTACGTAAGCTGAATTGACAAAATGATATTTGAGCAGCAGGCTACAATATGTTATAGTAAAAGAAAGTTTATACACGGACTCAATTCTTGGTGCGATATTGTTTCTTATTTATAACAACAATATACAAAATACAGGCACCATCATTTTTCGCAATCTATGCGGACGATATGAAATTACGGATTGTTTTAACGCGAGTTTCTTCAAGGAAACCAAAAGAGCTTCAAACTTCTTACCTCACTGAAAATTTTGTTCAGATCACCTACGATTAGCGCAAATGACGAGACCAGAGTGTTATGTTTTAGGCATTTATTAAGATGGAAATTTTAACTGGGGGTGAATGGTCGATGTAAAACCCTCATTTTGAGATACACATAAATAGGTTTCCGTTTCAGAAAAATAAGAAATACTTTAAATCGGACATTTGTTGCACATGTAGAAAAAATATTACGATATGAACTTGCCTTTTCTGGGAGCTCTCAGCCCATAAGTTTTTTAGGAAGACATTTCACAGCTCCGTTCATGTTTCCTGCTGGTTCATAGCAAATAATAATAATAATAATAATAATAATAATAATAATAATAAATGCTTTCTTTCTACATCATTTGAATTTTTCTATCTTTCCTATCATTTCTTTTCTATCATTTTTCTACATCATTTGAATGCCGGAGAGACATACACCTATTTGGGTGTGGAACAACGCCACACCCAAGAGGTAGACTCGGTGAAAAATGCTCTCCGTGGCAAGTATAGGCAGAAACTACGGCAGATCTGGTCCTCAGAGCTGTCGGGCAAAAACAAAGTTTCTGCCACCAACATGCTTGCCATTCCGATTCTACTCTACTCCTTCGGAGTAGTCAAGTGTACTCAGGAAGAGTTGCGGCAACTTGACGTGAAGACTCGCAAAATGATGCATATGCACAGAAGCATGCATCCCAAATCGTCCGTTCCACGGTTATATCTCCTTCGACAACAAGGGGGCCGTGGACTTTTGAGTTTGGAGTGTCTCCACAACAGAATGGTTCTGGATGGAGCCTGTAGAATCATCAGGAGTTCGGATCCCCTTCTCTGCATGGTCCGAGACCATGAACATGCAGGAATCGGAGCCTTTTTATTCAAGGCAGCAAGGCGCGCTGCTGATGAACTTGGTATAGTCTTCGACACCGAGCGGGTAAACCAACTCTCTGTCACCGAGTTGGAGCCCGCACGGAAAAAAGCTCACATCAAAGCTGCAGAGAATGCTAAAATGCTGCAGCTGCATACAGACAAGCCCATGCATGGAGTCTTCTTTAAGAACATCGAGGACCATGGCTTGTCTGTTAAGCTGACATTTGCCTTCCTCAGGTTAGGTGAGCTGAAGTCGGAGACTGAAGGGTTCATCATGGCGTGCCAAGACGGTGTCTTCAATACCCTTGTCTATCGGAGCCGCGTGATGGGTATAGAGGTCCCTGATACTAGATGCAGGGCCTGCCGACAGGCGCCCGAGACTTTGATGCATTTGCTGTCATCTTGTGCAGTTTATGCGGTCTCGGCCTATATCCATCGCCATAACGCGGCCTTACGAGTGCTGTACTATTTTCTTCGGCACTCGTATGAAATAGACAGGACACCAGTACTGCCTTACGCTCCAGGGGATATTGAGTCCGTTGTGGAGAATGAAAGGTGTCGAATTTTTTGGAACTTTTCATTCCCCACCCTCAGGCAAATACAGGCCAATAAGCCTGATATAATCCTCTTTGACCACCGAAGTAAGACGATATTCGTTATTGAGTTTTCGGCCCCTGCCGAAACGAATATAGTCCGAAAAGAGGAGGAAAAACGGACAAAGTACCAGGACTTACTTTACGAACTCCGCAGGCTCCACCCAGACTATTCTGTCAAGTTAGTGGTTCTGATTATAGGTGTTCTCGGTGGTTCCAGATCAACGCTACTCTCGGAGCTCAAGATCATACCGGCATGCCGTAATGCGGCAGAGATCTTGGCCGGCCGCATGCAGAAGGCCGTTATTCTCGGTTCGTTGCGTCTGCTCAGGACTCACGATTCTCGGAGCCAGTGACCATTACCCCGCGGTGCGGGGAGTGGTCATTGGTTAATTATACTAGCGCGTCCGCCCACTGGGTCGGAGCAGTGGGGAGTACGGACCCGACTAGGCTTGTTTAGACGACAAATACATAATAAATGCTTTTATTGAGAGGTTCAATTCAAACTAAATGGGGAGAAGAGTTGAGAGATAATTTCCTCCTCAAATCCCCATAATGTACAAACTACTTATGCCAAATTATTCAGTGTCATTTTGAATAATAACATTTCATGGTCAGCTCATATTGAAGACCTCAGTAAAAAATTAGCTGAAGGCATCTTTGTTTTCAGAGAACTTCGAGATTCTTTGGATATTGACGCCATATTGAACGCCCATTTTCCTTCCACTCTACCAACATTTTCAGAAATGAAAACCTTCATTTTCAAAACACTTTTGGAAATTCATAAAACAAACTTGAGTTCGCTAGGAGTTCCGAAATTGACAATAATAATACTAGAAATCGTCACCATCTTGTAAATCCCTGTTGTAGACTCAATAATCCCGAAAAAACTCCCTAAACTTAGATCTGTACGATTACCAACAGGAAAAAATGAGAAGCCTTCACCTGAAATATTTCCAAAAAAATCTTTGTCAAGTTCTTCTGCGCTATTGTTTTTGTAGTCAGGTGAATTTTTGAAAATCCACTTGATTTTTTTTCTGTTCCAATGCTCGAGCAGATCATTTTACCATTACCTATTTTTTTATATATATTTATATATTTTCACATGAATGTTAAAATTTTATCTCTAGTGACGTTTTATATTCGAAGATTTAGGTTGTTTTATGTTTGCTGTATTGTTTTGGGTAAGCATTTTTACGAATGTTTTTCCCGATCGACGTACATCTGACAAATATTTCCTATTGGTAACGATGTTCAATAAATTATATGAGTTTATCTATCTTTGCGCCAGATTCATTCTAAGCTGGAAGAACACCGCATGAATCAAGGGACAGGAGATACGAAATAACATTCGCTTTGAATTATTGTAGTTTGTAAGCCTCAGGAAAAATCTCCCTCGGCAAGGAGCTCTAAGATTCAGCTGTTCTATTGGAAAGAGATCCCTGAGCAAGAGAAGTTCGACAGGTCTCCAAATTCACAACAAAGGGGTGGGAATTCTGTACTCGCCCAGTCATCCGTGTAAATATTGCCAAGGGTGGAACGATTGATAACAATTCAGAAGAGCACCGACCGTGAAAATATCTATTGAAGAGAGACAAGTCTCCGACCCTTCTACGATGCTCCAATGAAGTGAGAAGTCTGTGAGCGAAGAATCACCAAAAAGGCGGATTGCCTTTCTCTGAATAGGATTGAGAAGCTTCAATGAATGTTTTGGTGCCGAATTCTTATTCAAAAAGCCGGAAAATTTCAATTTTGACTTATCATTTTACATTTATTCGTGTGCATTTATTCAAGAAAAAGAACTCAAGATACATAAAAGACAAATAGAAATGAGGATGACACCAGGAATCTACCACATGATATCTAACACAGTAAATCATCACCGACATTAAAGATTCCGTGAATTCCCTATATTTTGATGAGCATTTTTTCAAATTCCAATTCACATAAGGCGGAATGTAACTTTGCCTGTGATTCTGAAAGGATAATATCTACTCACAATCCTGTAGAAGTAAGCCGGACATTGTTGAGGAAACACTGCTCCACCACTTCCTCCCATGTCGGGTTCGTCATTTTTTCCTTTATTGGTTTCATCCTCTCCAGAATGTCGTCACAAGCTTTGGAAATGGCCTAGAACGTAGAAAAGATTTAGTATAACTACTTTTCTTCGGGCTTGAAGGCCGTCGTTCTTTGGAATTTCTTCCTGACGTTTCGCTAGCGCGAGTGGCCAGCTTCTTCAGAGGCTTACTCATTTCTGATGACTAAACGTTTCGATTTCTCAAGGCGTATTTATATTGATGCAGGTAGTCTGGAGTGTAAATTACTTCTGTCGGGTTCGGGGAATGATCATCATTATTAGTTGCCGCACTACCTACCGTGATTTCATTATTTATTCTTGATTTCCTCAGGTAGTGCGGCAACTAGTCCAGTGGTGTATCGGGAGGCACCCTAATCAATATTTTTGACCAAAAAGGCTGCCCCAGTGGTGCGCGATTGCACATCCCGAAATCAGTCCTTTAATATAACCTGCTCGAACTTACATAACAGATTACTTCTGATGTGAAAGTTCCTCCTGTGGTCGAAGTGTTAGCAGCAATAACATTGTAACTTGGTTTGACTGTTACCTGATCCAAACTTATTCCAAACTTGTAGGCACACATCTGAGCAGCCTGAAAAATGACGCGCAATATTGAGGATAACAATAACATCAATTGCCCAACAAATTTTATAATCTCCTAACAGAGTAATATCAGTTAACTATATTGGTGGGAGAACAATATATTTATAATAATGATGAAAATAAAATAAATACGATATCACAGATTTTGGATCACCTAATCGATTTCTTTCACACAAATAAATTCTCAATTGCTACTCAGACTAGAGATATAAACTCATCTATACTTGAGTATTATTGGTTAGGATTTCCATTGTCAATATAATTAACTATTGAAACCCTTATAAGATCGAAATATTCTGAACTGAAACAAAAAAACGAATAAAGGAATATACAGTGAAACAATCACACATGAATTTCAAATTGAGAAATGATCAGTTGAAAAAAGTTAAAAGTTGATTGAAAAGCAATAAGGGGCCGTTCATAAAATACGTCACACTAAAATCAGCTTTTTTTGACCCCCTCCCCCCCCATTGTAACGCTGTGTCACACTTTTTGTGACCCACCCCTAGAAATATTTTGTCAAAAAAACTAAGACCCCCCCTGCTGAGTATGATAAATTCTAAATGATAGTACACAAATTCTGAAAATTAATAATATTTATTTAGTTATTCTGATAAAATTTGAATAAATTGATGAATATCTTTCATAACGAACATATAAATAATAAATAATATTTCTATTACTCAGAAGTCCAAGGATTTTCTAAATGGGCCGGAATATCTACAGTCGGTATTGCACCATCTTCTTCCATCTTCTACCAAAATTATTTATTTTTCGTCAGAAATCTACTAAAAAAGTAGATTTCTACCAAAAGTGGTCACGCTGGCTGGCGCTCATGTCAAAAAATAATAAACGGCGAACGTCACGTTGCCGTATACCCCCCGTCCCCCCTTGTCACATCTTGTCACACTCAGCCAGACCCCTCCCCTCCCCGTGTATGCGAACGTATTTTATGAACGGCCCCTAATGAGAATAAATAAGCAGGTCAAACAACTAAATCAAAATAAGCCCTTCAAATTGATTTTACTATTTTTGCTCCTTAGGTTTTATTTCTGATCATTATTTTTTGTCTGACCAAGAATACATTTCAATTTCATTTTTTTTGATCTGAATGTGTTATTATGACTCTTTCTTAACGTAGTCATTTGAAATATATATATTTGGCTGTTTCATTTCGCTTCAATGTAAAGTCCATTATTTTTTTTTTCAGTTTATAGATTCATTCGATCTTATGTGATTTTTATGTAAATTATATAGACTACCGTTTGAACCGATTTACCACTCAGGAATCGATCATTTCTTCAATTACTTGTTATACAGAAGTTTTGTGATATTTTTCAATTGGTTTGAATAATTATGGAACAAAATTATGAATGTTCACGTTACTTTGGTGTTTATTCCTTGTCCCATTTCTACTCCTCCGTGAGATATCACTACTCCACCACCCGCGTGAAAAACAGACACAAGAACTGTAAACTGGCCTAAGATTCCTAAGGTCCAAACCATCGGAACCAAGGACATCCCTTTTTTTTTCCACCGATTCACCTGAAATGTGTACGAACAGTTTGAGCACACAACTCTCATATCCCTTCAATTTTATAAGAAAAAGCAAGTCTTACTGCGTTATAGCTCTTTATTGCTTCTTTCCTGTTTTCAATATCGGCCCAGGTCTGCATATCTTTCCAGTAGGGCAATATTTTGGGAAACTTTGTCGAATTCAAATTGGCCAGCTTGACATAAAAGGTGTCTATATCCAATGAGCGACCTATGTGTTCCATGATGCTTTCTATGGCCGCCAAACCTTCCATAGTACCTAAAATTTTCAAACAGATAGGTGTTTATTTAGCTTCGTTGAAATTATAAAAAAGAAACAAGCACATACAAGACAGCTCACAGAAATTCATATACTTGTTTGTGAGGCTAACAACTATTACAATGTTACACATTATACATAGGTATTAATAACCGGAGGAGAAACGAATATGGACTGAATTGATAACATAAAATATAATAATGCTGGTGGTCCACAGACCACTGCTGATTCTTAACACCACCCGATATGGTATGCCAAGATTCCCTATACCTAGTTATCAAAATCATCAATTAAATTGTATGATGTGCAATTTATGAAAATGAAATTTGAAATATTTCTGTGAGAAGTGCTATAAGCATGATACCCTGTTTACAAGCTTCATTTAGAGAGATGTGAAAATTTCAGTTTGAAATTCTATCTGATGAAAAATATCGTGATATAACCAGTTAGATATTCTAGTATAAAAACTACTATAAAAATACCTTTATTTAGCTCGATAGCTAATTTGTACACTGTATTTGCACTAATATGTGATACATTATCACCATTATCTCAATCTAATATATATATATATATATATATATATATATATATATATATATATATATATATATATATATAGGTCTTGCTGTAGTGAGGTTGCAGTCAAAAAAGGGGCTAAATTTACAAAGAAAACTCTTTGTTATACGTCGAGCTTTCGGTAATGTTTATTACCTTCTTCGGGACAACTATAAAATGGTTGATTACAATATATATAAGTTATTGTATAAATGGAGTACTTACTAACGTGAGATTAAAATGAAACTGGATCAGAACAAACAGAAAATACATGAATGAAATGGAATGACAATGACAAGTTTACTCAATCAAGGCGGAAAATTTTGGTTAACGGGTGTTATAGTTTTTTTGTTGAAAAGTAATAAATAAGTATATATCTGACTGAGGTTGTTCAAGTCGGTTCGTTTATTCATAGAATGTTGTTCTTTATGAATATGAACCATTTCTAGAAATATTCTTTTCGAAAGATTCTTCTCTGTGTCCAAAATTTCAGTATTCTCATAATCCATTCGATGATCATTACGATTCACATGTTCCAAAGTTAAATCTTCAATTTTAAAAAAACAGAAATCTAATATTGTTTATAAAATTCCCTGTCTAGATTGTAATCAGACGTATATTGGTCAAACAACTAGAAATCTCAATAGTCGCATAATTTCACACAAAAGCGACTGTAGAAGAAACATTAATTCGTGTGCCTTATCGGAACATGTGAATCGTAATGATCATCGAATGGATTATGAGAATACTGAAATTTTGGACACAGAGAAGAATCTTTCGAAAAGAATATTTCTAGAAATGGTTCATATTCATAAAGAACGACATTCTATGAATAAACGAACCGACTTGAACAACCTCAGTCAGATATATACTTATTTATTACTTTTCAACAAAAAAACTATAACACCCGTTAACCAAAATTTTCCGCCTTGATTGAGTAAACTTGTCATTGTCATTGTCATTTCATTTCATTCATGTATTTTCTGTTTGTTCTGATCCAGTTTCATTTTAATCTCACGTTAGTAAGTACTCCATTCATACAATAACTTATATATATTGTAATCAACCATTTTATAGTTGTCCCGAAGAAGGTAATAAACATTACCGAAAGCTCGACGTATAACAAAGAGTTTTCTTTGTAAATTTAGCCCCTTTTTTGACTGCAACCTCACTACAGCAAGACCTATACTCGAACCAGTCACGAAATCGTTATTCTATATATATATATATATATATATATATATATATATATATATATATATATATATATATATACAGTGTGCCCAAGGTAAGGATGAACAGCATGGGGATCTCGGTAACCGTAAGAGTTACAGAGTAGGTCAAATAGGCAAAAAGTTGCGCAATTAAGGGGTCAATAAATAGATGTTGAGAAATCCCAAAAATGTTGTTTACTTCCGGAGATATTCGGAAAAAACCGAAATTTGGCGATTTGGTTTTTATTTTTTTCCGAAGTTATTTGAAAAGTTTCGAAAAAACCAAAGGCACTTTCTCATTGCCACTTTTTTACCTCTACAAAATGGCGCTCACAAAATCTCCGTACAACGTTTCGTTTGGAAGAAATCATCATCAATGTTTTTTATCCCCATGCTGTTCATCCTTATCTTGGGCACACTGTATATATATATATATATATATATATATATATATATATATATATATATATATATATATATGTATATATATTATCATTGAACGTTTGAATAAAATTATGCTTCCTGTGTCTTTAATATTTTGATCTACTTCATAATATTTACTAATGTTTTCAGAAAATTAAGAGTTCTGACCTGCAGCTGTTCTAACTCTTTGCAGTACCAAATTATGCAACTCTTCGAATGTTTGCAAAATATTTTCTCAATATTTTGGTTTCAGGCCTTTCTTGATTTTATGAATGAACCAATGCATTAAAGTCTGAAAAATCTTTGACATCAATCCTATTTAATCTAGTCAGCATAAACTTGTATATCTATCGCAACCTACTATGTTAATCTCATTGCTCTATTTTTAATTTTTGCAACCTATTTATATCCCCTTGGTTTGTAATATATATACTTGTACTGCAGTAATCGAAGTGTGGCAGTATTATAGTATTTTACACTGATTTACGTGTAATTGGTGTTAAACATCCACCGGCCCTTCCAAAACCCCATTTTTTACCAATTTTTTTGATATACAATTTTTACAATTTGGATCAAGTTTTTATTTCGTTAAAACTCGAAAGTGACAACATAACAACAATATCCCTGACAACCACCCAGAACACATTCCATGGGTTGTCGAATGGAAAATACTTTTGAAAGTAATATTTTTGTAGGGCACTACAATGTGATCTCAGCAGTATTTCTTTGGACTAAACAAATATAGTTGTCTTTGACAAATATACTTCTGGGAGTTACTTGAAAGTTTTTTGATTTGACGCAGTATTTTCTGAAAAAAAGCGTTGAAAATGAAATTTTACAAAAACAAAATGTTAAGGTATTTGCGAGGGGGAAACAACTAGCTAAAATCTGTACAAGATTCAAAATCTTTCAAAGAGTTAAACGCATGCCATAAAGACTCAAAGGCATGACTTAAAGGTTCAAATGCATGACTTAAATACTCAAACCGATGACTTAAATGACTTAAAATTTGTAGGTGTACAAGATTCAAAGAAGATGTTTCCCCCTCGGGTATTTGTTATTTCCAAAACTGACTGTGCATTATGTAACTAAAATAAAGAATTCTTAAGCTGTTGAAAAAACTTCAGTATAGTTGGTAGCCAATAATCAGATCATCTTTCAAACAAATCTTCCAGTCTTAACTACATTTTAACACCTGTCAGACCTCAACCACTAGTTTAGTTTAGTAATACAAGCCGAAATTGATCTCCTATTATTGAGACGACACTTGCTAACGATTTTCGAAATGTTCGTTTGAAACTTCCTTGCACTGGCGAATTTCAATTAGCCTAAAACCGGCCTGCAAGTGTGTGCCTCTCCTCATAATTGAAAATCAAGTACGGCACGTGTATCACCAGAAGCATATGCGATAATTCTTCATGTGAAAAACCCTTCATTGACACAGTCGAATATAATCCAATAATCGAACCTCTCTTGCTCGGAGATCTTTTTTCAAAAAATATGGATTCATGCGCCAACATTTTGCTGGGTTATTTCGACAATTTTCAAAGATATCAGGATACTCTTCTTCTTCATTCGCAAATTTACTTCTTTTTACGCCGCAACAAAAAAAAGGGAAGAAAGCAAAAAAAAAAAAAAAAAAAACCGAAAAAAAAAAAAAAGAGAAAGAAAAAAAAAAAAAAAATACAACAAACAAAAAAAAAAAAAAAAAACAAATCCCCAAAAAAAACTTCTCAAAAAAAAAAAAAAAAAACGGGCGAATAAAAGAAGAAAAAGGGAGGGAGGGAAGAGAATGAGGAAAGAAGGGGACAGGAACGAAAAACAAACGCGGGAGGAGGAAAAGGGGGGGGGGGGGGGGGGGGGGGGGAAGGGGGGGGGGGGGGGGAAAAAAAAAAAAGAAGAAAAGAAAAAAAAAAAAAAAAAAAAAATTAACTAAAAAAAACCCCCCCCCGAAAAGAAGAAAAAAAAAAGTTTTTGGAAAAAAAAAAAAAATTATTTAAAAAAATATAAAAAAAAAAAAAATTATTTAAAAATAAAAAAAAAAATTTTTTTTTTTGAAAAAAAAAAAGGAGAAGAAAGGGAAAAAAAGGTTGAGAAAAAAAAAAAAGAAAAGGGGTTGTTTGGGGGAAAAAACGAAAAAAAAAACTTAAAAAAAAAAGAACATTATGCAAGAAAAAAAAAGGGGAAAATTGGAAAAAAACAAAAACGAAAAAAGAAAAAAAAAAAGGAGGGAAATTTTAAAAAATAGGAGAATTTTGGGGCAAAATGGGGAAGGGGGTTGGAAAAAAAACTTGGGGAAAAGGAAAAAACACTCCGAAAAAACAACAGATTTGCCCCGAAGGGGATTTTTTTGTTTTGCCCGGGTAAAGTGGGTAAAATGTGTTTTTTAAAATTTAATTTTTGAACAACAAAAGAAATATTTTAAAAAACCAAATTAATTTCCAGGGGAATTTTTTAATTTTTTTATTTTTTTAAACAAATTTTTCATTAAATTCCATTTTTTGACGGGAAAGCCTTTTTTCGGGGGAAAAAAAAAAAAGGGCCAACCAAAAAAAGGAAGGAAAGAAAATCGGGGGAACCTAGCTAAAATGTTCCCGGGAACCTCCTTAAAAGGGCAAAAAAAAATGGGCAAAAAACCCTTTTTTTCCACAAACAAAAAAAATTTTATTACCCTTGGGGACCCCTAATTAATAACTTCCTGGAGTCCGAATTTAGGAAAAACCAAAATTCCTTTAAACAAAACCCCACCCCAAAAAAAAAAACCCAAAAAAGGGGAACGGTTACAGGGTGTTTCAGGAATCTGACAAAAACCAATCAATGACCCAAAAAACACCCCGGGACCTATTTCAGAAAAGAAAGCCCGAAATCAAAAAATGAGCCAAAAAAAAACAATGGCCAATTTAGCGTTTTCGAGCTTTGCCCAGAACCAAACTTTCTCGGATACGACACCTTTTTGACAAACCAAAAAAAAGGATCGAGTGGGCTCGAATAGTCCTTCATTTACAAAAATGACTCCTTCACGGAGATTACAACGAAGGAAAAAAAGCCGTCAAAATTTGTTTACAATTCTGGTTGCCAAGAGTTAGGTTCCGTTTGGTCGCTGTAAAAAGGGCAAGTTTCGCTGTCATCATGACAACACGGCGGTTATGGGATATCTTAAATGAGAAAAAATAAAAAATATTGCCGTCAAAAAGATAATGTTTTGAGGAAGCCCACCCCGGGGGGACGCGAACCCGCTCAGGGATCTTTTCAAGAACAGGAGTTGGACCTCCTGCCGAGAGAGGTTTTTCCTGACCCTACAAACTCAAAAATTCAAAGGAATGAATTCGTCCTGTCCCTTGATTCACGCGGTGTTCTTCGAAAATACAGGGCTTCCCTTTGTGACGACTGGAACATTCGAATCTAATGGCTTC
Organism: Zygogramma bicolorata; assembly: GCA_032362365.1. NCBI lineage: Eukaryota > Metazoa > Arthropoda > Insecta > Coleoptera > Chrysomelidae > Zygogramma > Zygogramma bicolorata. The sequence goes on along the minus strand of JAVJAQ010000426.1, from coordinate 568,955 downwards.
CCTACACTCAAAGGAACAATTACTCATCTAGGAAAGCTTCTGTCGACTCACCAGGCGCTCTGGTCCACGTTGTGCTAGCAGTATCCGTATTGACGCCATAGGTGGAGAACTCCCAGCGTTCGGTGTTATAACAATTCTCAAACAAACTCGCGACCAACGGGTATATGACCTCGTTTCCTCCTATCCCGATGTCGGAATACAAATCCGTGTTCAAGTACTGGATGACGCCTTTGTCGTCAACCCCGACTTCGTATTTTGCGTAGAGAGGAATCCTGCCTCCTACGATGTCCATGTTCTTCTCGAGGGGCAGCCACATCTTCACCGGAGCATTCAGTTTGACTGCTGCCAAGGCAGCAGCTGTCGAGATCCAGGCGTTTTTACTTATTTTTGCCCCGAAACCTCCACCAAGACGACGTATGTGGATATTTATCCTGCAATATTTTTTGGTATAATGTTCAAACAGTAGCTGTGAATTTTACAGTATTAGCAAGTTAATAATGAAATCACATTCGAAAGATACATTCAATTTAGTCTCAACCACCTACACAGAAGGTTGATGGGCTAGCATCTAACAGAAAATAACTACTCCTCCTTAAAATACAACGAAGGACATTGTGTTCGCTTGAATGTAGTTGACAATGTTCCATGCTGAATGGTTCGGACTTCCATTATTGTCTATATTATTAACTCTATTCTCGTTGAAACCGGTTGCTAAAAACGGAAGGATAAAAATACAAATCAAGTAAGAGAATCAAACCCCAAACGAAAGGTTGAAATGGATTTTTTTGGTCAATAATGGAATTAAGGATTGATTGGTCAAAGAAAATAATGTTACAAAAAATCGAAATATCGAATATGAAACGTTGGTCAAAAAAAATCACCCGAAGACGATTGCTGATACCAGCAATCGAAACGTCGTGAGTACACTCACCTTGAAACTTGGTTTCAACAGCTATTAATAATATTCCATTCATTTATCTATTTACATTTTTTGACCAGTATTTCACTTTTCGAAAAATTTGAAAAAAATCGTTTACAATTCACTTCATTTATGTTCTTATAATATGTTCCGAGTGTTTGACCACTTGAAAGTATTTATTTTTGAAAAAAAATGAGCTTGAAGAGAGAAAATAATTTTTTTAATTCAGTGAAACTCGGATTTTCTTCAAAATAACTCACAACTATCGATGACACGCAGAATTTTGTACAGTAAAAAATAGTTGTTTTTTTTCTGGAAATTTTGGTGCCCCATTTCAATTTGTAGGATAAAAATGGAGTAAGATATGGCCAGTTAAAACTTGCGTGTGTTCACGCAAAGTACCTTTTTTGGGCCCTTTTAGCATGAACCTTTTTAAAAATAAGATCTGAAATAAAATTTCATTCAGATGAACTCATAGTTCTTTGAAAAACCTACAAACTACCGTTTTGAAGGACTAAATTGCTTGAAAAGAAAGCGGGTTATGGGGAAAAAGTCAAAAGTACATTTTTGTAGAGATTACATTATTCTCTTCATACCTCTTCATGAAGGTATTTCGAAGGACTTCAAAAAAGATTAATGAGTTTTCCCCAAAACAAAGCATTGGTTTTTGGTTACCGTACGTAGAAACTTTCCATTTTGGCGTTTGAAAATACCAATCTAACTTATATCGATCAAATCACTGCCCACAAACGTTCGAATATTGAACCCAAAAAAAAGAGACATTCATAGCTGCAGTACAAGGCAGGTCGATTTCTTGAATACAAATAATTCCGAATCGGATTTTGGCAGGAAATCGATACAACATGAAAGCTATTTCTAATGGCCACCGAAAAAATATAAAATCCATAAAAAATTTAAAAGATGAAATATGTTTTTCTGACAAAATGAATACTAGTCTTGGGCATGTGCCTGATATAATTTTCGTTCACCAGAGTAGGCCGATATTTGTATGGGATTTTTGGGACTAACTGAACATATTTGAAAATCGGAGGAAAATAGGTCCAAAAAATCTGTTTGTGTTCAAACTCTTCAGATTCTGTCCAACATATTTCGTTGGTGTCGATGCTGACAGATTTTTGGGCCAATTTTTCACAGTCTGCCTTTGAAAGGGAAAATGATTGAGAGTGGAACAAATCTTAAAAAAAAATACGTGCTGCGTGCTACACTTCATGTCTGATCCAGAGTTCAATAATAATTTGGATGGAATCATTTTAATAGGATTCTTTCCATTTGATACACATAAAAACATCGCTCAAAGTACAATCATCAGAAAGGTAGGTATGTTGTTTCATATGATACAGGGTGACTAACAAACCCGAAAATTTGGCGAAGAAATATACGCCCTTCACAACTTGAACTAGTTTTATCGTCTGATTGACGAACATTCATGAAACATAACCTTTGGAAGTATCTTCCAACAAACGCAAATTTTGTTTCAGTTTCAAGTATTTCTTTCGGAGAAAGACTGTGGAGAATTGGCCAAGAAAAAATTGCACTGCCGCCCGGTAATAGCTGAATGGCGGAAATTATACCGTGAAAGTAATTTGAAGTAAACTGCCATCTATCTTTCTACACGGCAGAAGGTGACATTCCTTCTTGTCAGAAATTATGCCCAGGAAAATATCATTGACTCCTACTTGTTTATAGAGATGTTAGTCACTGCGTGTGTAAAAAGGATTTGAAGCCTTTTTTGTTACACCATCTTCAGTATTATGTCGATATTTCCGTTTACTTGACAATGCACGATGAAGTTCCTACTCTGAAGAGAAAAATAGGTCCCTGTCAGTTTGACTAAAATATTGAGAGAAAGATAATGTTGCTTCAAAATAGAGTTGACGATAGAAATTTACGAAGGAAATGACAGTTTAGGCATTAAAATATTCTTCAAAATATGAATGAAACAAGACATTTACAAAAAAAATCCATTTCTTTTTTAGATTGATTGCCGACTTTTGGCATTTTGTATAAGTTTTCAAGTGACCTTTTGTTTCTAGCTACGACGTCTGTGAAAAAATTGAAGAAAAGACATGACATTGAATCGGAATACTAGTGCCATCTTGCCATCGTATCCATCCCTTCAATATTTTCATATGATTGACTAACTATTTCTCTATAAACAATGTCCATACAATAATTCGACAATAGAACAGGATGAGTTAGCTTCTGTGACATTTACTTGTTCATCGGAACTTTCACAGCTTCCGTTATAGCTACTTGACAGAGGTCCATCCATTGAGTTGAAGGGTAAACGTCCAAGCCATCTTCAGTAGGTACTACATTGCAGCACTGCACTTCCATGTGAAAATGGTATTGCGACCCAATGTAAAACTCTCCTTTGACCTTTTTCTTGACGTCGTCTCCTGTCAATCAGAAATATCATTGTTGAAGAAGGTTAACTGGAAAGATGTGAATGTTATGGATTTTAATACAAACATTCTACTGGTTGGTAAGAGGTTGAGTAGAAATATTTGCTCATTATATCTTTCAATAGACGAGTGTTGAAGTGTAAATTGATCTGCGCCTATATGAGTCGTTAGAAAATCACCTCTGGCCAGCTGCCAGATTAATAATGAAAGTTAAAGGAGCAAAGTGTATATTCTTTGAAGGTAAGTGCCTAATCCTAGCGGATTTCTCTAGGGATTTTGTCAAAAGCGATACAGCAATGGTCGAGGTGTTCTGTTTTGTCGCCTTCGAGCAATTTTTACAGCAGTTGTTGATGAAACGTCAGGCCCAAAAACCTGCAGACCGCCGGTAAGAAACTTGATGTCGTTTTCAATCCATAAATAAAAGTATTTGCTTCTCTACTATTGATCTCACCGATGTCAACATCAGAAATCGTCACAGTCGACTGTCATGAAATAATGAATGCGATATCAAATTGTGATCATTTCCCGATCTTTTCAATTACCTTTGCTCTTTGGCAAGAATGTGGTTTGGTGGTGGATCCGATCCGAGATGTTATCATTAACAACGTCTTTAACGTTGAGGAATGGACTGACTGTTGGTGCGCTACATTTCACTTTCACCAATTCTGCGGCCTTCCAAGCAAGATCCTGGTCGTTGGCAACGATGATACCGACCGGCTGGTGGTAGTACTGCACCCTTCCACTGCAGAAAAGTTCTTCTTGGACTGGGATCAGGGGTCCCATGAGTTTCGGCATGTAAGTGTTGTTGCCAGGAATGTCCTTTTTGTCGAAGAAGGCAACCACTCCAGGCAGTTTCTTCAGAAAACAAAAATGATAAGGTTAAGGGACGTGAGCTGAACTTGAAAAAAACTTGAATCATTGATTGATCATAGAAAAGATACTCATAGTCATCCAATTTGGTACAAGATATAACTTACAGACACAGCATCTACAATACACATATTACAGATTCTTCTCCAAACGTATTTTATGAATTGAGTATTTGGAAAGAATTTTGTGGTTTGACACCGGAAATATTCTGCTAGTCATGTCGAAAGATCATCAAACATATAGTTTCAATGTCTAATTGGTATGGTGAAAAAAATGGAAAACCTGTAATAAAGTTGCAGAAAGAGAGAGACAGCAATGAATTGCATCTCTAAGGTGATGTTGAATCTTCCGCCATTGTTTTGAAGGAGGTTGTAGTTAGTGCCTTCAGAATTTTTCAGCAGCTATCATAGATATATGATGTTGGTGTGCAATATCAGAGATTTTCAGTAATGCATAGAATAGAAAAGAATTTAATTTGACATCGTTATATATAGGAGATATTTGTTTGATGCCAGTCAATCAGGAAAAACATATCGTAAAAATACTACAAGGAAACAACACCAGGACGTCACATAGATTGTACAAATCTATATTCAGGGAGCTTCTCTGAGATCTGTTGAGTCTAAAATGGGACTTCACAAGATGGTTACGATTTCTAGTATTATGATCATGAAATCTCCTGAGTCTTCTCCCTATTCAGTTTCAGTTCATTTGCTGTGAACCAGAAGGAAGCTTGACCTTCTGCAATATTCGATATCAAACGGAGATGTGCAATTTCTTCCTCTCTTGATGTCAGAGAAGTGTCATCGGCACACTGAATACATACCCTTATCTTTTACGATATTTTAGGGGACCGATGTGCCAAATACTTCCAAAGGAGTTGAATACTCATACTTATATTATAATTGCTCGGATTTATTATTTCTCGAAATTGAAGACTCACCAATGCTGCACTGGCATCAATCGAAACTATTTCGGAGTTGGCGATCGCCTCAGCTGTCACGAAAGCTGCGTACAGTTGATTGGGATGATCTGGTATATCGTCTATATACTGTGCTTGACCTAAATATAACGAAGTAATTACTAATTCTCATTATATGTGCTCGGATAGGCTTCCGCGGTCGGATATGTGCTCTCTGGAACGTCCGGTTAAACCGCGTCTGGAATTTTTCTTCTTTAGACGTTTCGGCTCCCACTTTGGAGCCATTCTCAAGACTTCTTGACTTGGTGACGAGGCCTAAGTCTCCTTAACCCCCAGCACTCATCTTGACAGAGTGGAGATTGTGGTTTGGTGGAAAGAGGGATGGTTTTTAAAGCTGTATGAGAATCCGACGTTGTTGAAACTGTCGGACCGCATACAGGCCTGGTTTGAAAAGGATTAATTGATGGATTTGTTCGAAGGGATTCTAATGGTTTCCAGGAATTGGGGGGCCTTTGTGAGTCGTCTCGTTTGTTGAGACATAGAGGGCGTTTTTCAATTTCTATTGCTTCGCGAATGATTCTGGAGTGGTGTGTTTTTGCTGTGGCAATGGTTTTCGCGTTGTTGAAGTCAATTTTGTGTCCGGTTTCGTTGTGGTGTCCGAATTACGTACTGCTAGTTCGTGCTCCTAGGACCTGTTTGATACTCGTCGGTTCGTCTGTCCTATATATGTTCTCGGGCAGTCGTGGCAAGGAATTTCATATATTCCTTGTGATTCGTTGGGTATTGTACTTTAGGTATTAGGTAAATACCATCCCCCTATCCACCAAACCACAATCTTCACTCTGTCAAGATGAGTGCTGGGGGTTAAGGAGACTTAGGCCTCGCCACCAAGTCAAGAAGTCTTGAGAATGGCTCCAAAGTGGGAGCCGAAACGTCGAAAGAAGAAAAATTCCAGACGCGGTTCAACCGGAAGTTCCAGAGAGCATATATATATATATATATATATATATATATATATATATATATATATATATATATATATATAATGGAATTGATCGTGAGGATGCAGTTGAAATTCTGGACTGTTTCCTGAAAAAACTCTGTAAGTATAGACTATATAGACGCGCCGGAGAAGAGAAAGATAGAAGAAAGCTCTCAAGCCTCTATGACCTCTATAATCACTCGATTTTGTGGCAATGAGACCTTATACTAATTTTAGCTTCTCGTAAAGAATAAGGTGAATGCGTAGATACAAAGCTTAGAGACCCGATCAGAGTTGATGAGTACCTGAAGTTTGAGCTCGAGCTTCAACTTTGGTAACAGGTTCTGTTAGAGGCCATTTGCTTTTTTGTGTACCAAATTGTTGAACTCCCGTTGAGACTGGTCGTTGAATAAGAGTTCCTCCGCTTCTGTTGCGTCGTGAAGTAAGAGCATCTGGGGCTATATTCAGTAAGAACTGAAAAAAGTAATTGTTGTAGATGGATCTTAACCGATATGAAGTGAAGATATATCAGACATATACTCCCGATGAATTTCTGTACACGCATAATACATATTGATGTAATATTATCTCTACGTTTCCAGTGTTTCTAAATCATGTGATTTTCAGTATGTATAGCTGTTTCTGTGACCCTCTAAAAACTAACGGCTATTGATAGACGTTACTGTTTCATATAAAGTTCTGAACATGGTTTATGTTGTATCATATTTTACACCCAAAAAGTGTGAGGATAATTCTGATTTATCCTATCGTATATAAAAAAGTATAACCGCTATTCTCCTACGTTACTTTTATGTACCTTGTAGAACAAAGATATTGCCAAATTTTTTCTATACAGTGGTGAAGGCTCCCCCTCCATAACAACCGGATGGATTTCCTGATCCAGTGATCTGAATGCTCTGCGCATCAAATTGTTGTCGAATAATGATTGTCCTCTGATCAGTGTCTCAGTTCTTGTAGCATGAAAAAACTCAGGACCTATTCCTCCGTACACTATCCTGGCCGAATTGACAGTTTGATCGTCTTTCAACTCCAACAGGAATCCCGCATTGACTACAGCGTGCGTGTTTTGAGCTCGACGCATAATCTTGTAAGTCAAATATTTGTAAGTCTTGTTAGCCGGTAGAGCGTTGAGAACAATGTTTCTGATGACTTTTTTGTTCATGTCCAGTTTGACGAAATCTTTCGGTGTTCTCAGTATTTCGCCGCCGTCGGTATCAACTGAAATAATTTTTTTTTCGTTAGTACGTTAAACAATTAGTTTGTTTAGTAGAAGCATTTTTCATGTCCACAGAGAAGTGATCGTGTTCGTCGAGATCTCACCTATAACCAATATGGCGTTGAAAGTCTCCAATATCAAGAACACGTCAGATGGAAAGTCGTTGTGGTTATTCTTGATCATCAAATTTCCAGCCAAAGTGCCAATCTGTAAATTAAGACGTTCTCATCTGTATCAGAATAGGTCATTATGAGGTTTACGGATTATAGACGTAAGTATACCTATGATATGAGATCAAATTGGCAGAATGGGATAAGATAGCGTGAGAGTTATTTTTTATGTCATACTATAGTTTGTCATTTTATTGATATCGCTCAGTTACCAATTACATATTAGTATACTATATGCCCGTTCTGGCATAAAATTTACTTTATTTGCGACTAATACATAATAATAATAATAATAATCGACTTTATTTCTCACTTAAAATTTCTAATTTTCCATTTATGAGCATTACGATAAATACAAGGGAGAAAAGGGCGGAGTTCAGTTCATTCGGTGAAAAAAATTCTCCACTGAACTGTTCCTCCTCTCAACCCCAAAAATGCTGCAAACGGTTGGTAAAAATTCCTCGAGAATAATAGCTATCATTATTGACTCGTGGAATAATCTACTATTATCACGTCTATTGTATAATGTACCCATTATACGACTGTTTGCTCGACCTTAACGATACCCATTATACACTAGTGAATAATGAGTCATTATTCACCGCTGTCAAATACTTCCGTGATTTAGCTATAATATTATTAGTCTAGAAAATGAAGCTGAAAATGGTAAAGCCTCGCAATCCTTCCGTCCAGCCCCGATTTGTAAAAAAATTTGGGATTAGGCTTATTTCACCCTCTAGTTCATTTTCTATTTTGTGCAGTTGTACGCTTTTTGTTATTTAGGGGTGAAAACTACCCCTTATTGTCAAAAATTATAAAAAAACTCATAAAACCTAAATATGGATGAAATTAGTTGAATAATGATTATTTCAAACTTTGGGATACAATTTCATAATCTTTCAAGCTACCCTTGTTATAAACTATCCTTGAAAACATTGAATTTTTATAATATGTCTTCGAACTTTAGAATACACTGGTGAGAAATCAACGAAATATACATTCACACACGCGAGCAGATATTTTTTCTTCTCTGTCTTCCAGTATGAAAGGAAAAAGTGGAACATATAACGTATAACGGCCGAATATACCGGTTATGTAGATTAATTACTACGCTCCGAAGCGGGTAATTCGAATTTAAAAAAAAAATTGATCGGTTTTTTAAGCGTAGCTCCTTCATTTTAGGTGAAATTTTTTTCAGAAACGATTTTGAAGGGCTTTTCAAGAGCCATAAGAATATGTGAATTAAATTACTTAAGATCCCTTAATTTTTAAATGGGGAGAGTTTAAAGCGCTTAAATGTGATGTTCCATCGTAAATGTAGGCGTTGAAGGATATATCTCGCCGAATATTCACTGTACAAAAAATCTGAACACAGGGAAATTTTTGTCACTGAAAAAGCTACAATTCAGTACTTTGTCGTTTTTTTCGTATCTTTAGTATTTTGGGAGATATTTAAAAAAATGGGTTAAAAACACGAAATTGAAAAAAATCGTTTTCTCTCTAAACTCCAATTTTTCTAAAATTAGGCATTTTAAATTAGTTGAACTTCGTGGGATGTATTGATAGTACATATTTAAAGAGAATCACAGAAGGGTGGCTATCAATTTTAGTTAGGGGGTACTTTGGGGGTTGTTTTCACAGATTTTTTCGTAGAAAAGAAGCAGGTACCGATCTTATTTTGATCATAAGTTTGTCAATTTTGATGCTAGGGAGACATTTTTTTTGTTTGAAAGCTCTGATTGAATACTTCGAAAAACCATTCAAAAAAGTCAATTTTTTCGTCAAAAAACTGTTACTTTCGAATTCGAATAACTGAAAAAATATAACTTTTACGAGAAAAACGTATGAAACATTTTTTCTTAGAATTACTCTTTCCGTCGATTCCTACAGTTGAAATGTAATAAAAAAATTCCACCCCCGAGATGGGGTGGCAACCATCCCCAAGGCTTTAGCGTACAGCAGCATGATATAGAATATGATCCTTGAGCTATTCCCTACCTTGTGAGGAAATTTCAGGTAAATCCATGGTGGACGAAAAAATAGCGACCCAAAATGCTTCATTTCCTGGACTATATACTGTTTTGCTCAATCGGTCGACAGATCATAGTCGGCAGATAATAGTATATTACACACCGGTGTGGGAAGTGATTCATTTCTGTCGTGAGATCAGTTAGTTAACCGAGACGCAAAGCGTTGTGGTTAGCCAATGATCTCGAGACAGGAATGAAACTTCCTACCGAGATTTGTATACTATTTTATTTACAACCACCATATTTCGATTAAAATTAATAAATCTCTGTTTCGTTCTGAACATATCTAAAATATTACATTCAACGACAAATTACCAAAAACGCGGTTTTCTCAGAATAATCAAGTAGATATATTTTTACCGTGACTACAAGGTATACAATTGTCACCAATATAAATAAAAGTCAGCTAATGTCAAAAAATGACAGATAAAGTCTAGAATAGATGAAATTAGGGCGAGAATTGAGGGCGGGAAGTAGAGGTGTGTAATGTGACACTTCCCACCCTTCAATGACGTTAGTAATAACAGCATTACATATATGGTTGTAAATAAAAGTAATACTTACATTTCTCACTGGAACACTAGCAATCAAATCGATGTGGTTCCGCATTACCGACAAATAGGCGAACTGTGGCTTTTGTTTCGATATATCTTGGAAAATGTCCATCGTAGCCGTTAGAGACAGATTTCCCCCGAGCGTCAAGGAATTATCATCCACGGAATAGCCGGTGAGTTCCGATACACCTGTTACATCGATGTAGACGTTGGGAAGAGGTTCGTTTTTGTACACACCTGAAATCATTTTTTTTCTATAAACCTTCTGGAAAGTTATACTTCTAGTGCTCACTGGCAGTATTTCTAAATTGTTTGGTTATGCGAGTGTATTGATAACCATTACATGAGAGTTGTATACGCTATTTTTTCTACACCCGATAAATAGTTAAGAACTATAAATATTTAATTTTTATTGAACACAATGATTGTAATCGATCGTATTTCTTTGAATAATTCTACAAAATTGTGTTCAAAAACATACCACGTTTTTCGTACACTCTTTTATATTTTTGGGGTAAAATATTCTGTACTGCATTTTCATTTTTCCACGATATATGTGGAGGAGGTGATGGTTATATTTCCATAAAATAATAATACTTTATTTCCAGACAGACAATATACATTGTATAGGAAGTGTCAATATAATACAAAAGACAAGAAAAATGATCAGGTAAAGAATTCCGTTAATGTATAACAACATTTCTCCACTAAATAATTTTTAAATAAATATTTGAACTTAGTGAATCCCTCTATGGCCTTCAAATAATTTGGAAGATGATTATATATCTTCGGTCCTAAGTACTCTGGTGCATAGGAAGTTATTCTGAGCCTTACCAGAGGCAAATTGAAATTATTCTTAATTCTAGTGTCATGCTGATGAATATTTTAATTTTTTTTGAAGTTTAGTCCATTTTAGTACACATAAATGCATAGTTCTAAAATGTAGACTGATGTTAGAGTTAAGATACCATACTCCTTGATAATTGCCCTGCAAGATTCACTATTTTTGCAACGCAGGATACGCTTTTGCGCTATAAAAACTTCTTCTACTGAGGTACTTCCGCCCCAGAAACAGACACCATATCTAAATCTAGATTCAACCTGTGAGTAATATATATATTGAGCAGCTGACTCTTAGTTGAAACTGATCGAGGATTTATGAACAGAAACTTCAATGAGTTGAGTTTTAAAGTTAGTTGTTGGCAATGAGCTTTCCAGCGGAGAAACTCATCAATATGAATTCCCAGGAACTTCACACTGTTGTTTGTATTTCTCAAAGTCACATTATTTACTTTGAAACTTATGTCTTCAACTCTATTCTGTCTATTATGAATACGAATAATTTCAGTTTTTTCAGCATTAAAGAATAAGTCATCACTATTGAAGTAATTTGCTGCCTGTGTCATTATCCTGGTACATTTGTTCTCTAATATTTTTGTATCTGATGCAGATATAACAAGTGAGAAGTCATCTGCATAGGCAGTATAATGACTCCTGTTGCTATTTGATCAATACTATTCACATAAAGTATAAACAGCATGGGCCCCAATATTGAGCCCTGTGGTATCAAGATCAAGAGTATCAGAATCAACTCTAAAAGCCCCATTCATCCCATTCACCTGTAGTGACACAAACTGTTTTCTATTTTCAAGAAATGACGCTAGTCAATTTAGCGAAACGCCTCTGACACCATACATTTCAAATTTTGAGACAAGTTTTTCATGATTGACGCAGTAAAACGCTCTACTTAAGTCACAAAGAATTACTGCTGGACACTGTCCTGCATCAAAATGTTTAATAGTTTTACTAAGCAATGAAAACATTTTTGTAGATTTTCCCGAGCGAAATCCATGCTGAATTTGACTAATAATGGAATGTTTGTCAAAAAAAGAACATAAACGTTCAAGAAAGGCATATCCGAATATTTTGGCAAGTCCGCAAGGGATTGTAATAGAGCAATATCAGATCTTTTGATAATAATAATTATCGAAAGTTTATAGCTATATTCTATGAAAATTTAATACCTACTGATTTTAAAAAAATTACAAAAAATCCAATCCCATTACCAATTCCCAAAAAGGCTCGAAAAAGGGGAATTGTATGCATTCTTTAATATACTTATTAACACTTCATTAACCCATGAAACCTTCACAGTTTATAGCAGGGATACAACAACAACATATCTTAAAAACTTATATTAAAAAAAAATAGAAAGTTGAGTTGAAAAACACACGAAGTTAGCATGTATCAATCAAAAAATTCATGAAAAATACGTTATGAATTGACAAAAGAGTCAACTCAATTTTGCTTATTTCTAATATTGGACTTAGGGGGAAAAATACGAATTTACCTGAGAAGCAGATATAAGATTTTAAATGGTTTGATTTTTTCATTACCAAGGGAGATTATCCAAAAAAAGGGATTTTGTCTTCTACCTTCATCACCAATATATTATATTTCCAAATATGTTTAATTTTGAAATGATATTTTGAATGCCGTGTCCAGAGCATCTCAAAGTCAATGATTATTGGAAATAGTTTTTCCAAACAACTAGTATGAATTTAGAAGTATATGCTTGATGCTATTCACATAAGAACAATCTTGATAATCTTGCATAAGTTTGAACTGATCAGTTCGAGCTATTGCTATACTTACATTATCACAAAGGAAACTTTCTTAATATTTTTTCAATCTTGGAATATCGAGTCCCGAGTTGAAACTACAACTCCCTATGTATTCCTGCTTGAAGACGCTTTTGTAGAGCAAAATACGTGTCGCAGTTTTTCAAAAAAATTGTTAAAAATCTCATAGGAATATTGGTTTTAGCTAGTGTTACTCAACATTTCATTCAACGAACATGACTATTTACCTCTCGCCGTGTTGCCGGCTATCAGCTTATAATTTTGGTTCATTCTCAAAAGTTGCATGAGGTCTTTCAGATTATGAACTTTCAACCACTTGGGGGCGCCAAGCTCAATGCAAAGATCTTCGAGCTTTTCTTTGGTACATGGCGTTTTGCACTTTTGCGCGCATGATCCATTTGAAGGACAGGGTGTCGTATCTTCGATGTCAGCAACGTCATCTGAAAACCAAACAAAAAATGTTATCAAATCCGGCAACATAGCTACGATGGCATATTAGGGTCACTGTAAAAATTAAGAATATCTCTATTGCAAGATTTTAATCTGTCTCATTGACAAAAAATATGTAATATTCATTTTTCTTATTACTTGGAAAATTATTAGTAAAAACCAAATGAAACTTTCTCAAGCAATTTCCAAATATTTTTAAAACGGCTTTGATCCAGAATGCTACGATAGAAGTTTTGATCTTACACTATGCATTCGATTTTAATTCCAAAAGTGCAAATTAATCTAGATTGAATATGGACATTGCGCTGGTCTTCGAATGGGTCATAGACCTCATAACATATTTGGACTGGCTCTCACCTGACTTTTTGATTCGTATACATTCAAGTCAAGTCCTTGAAGTAAAAGTAAAAGCTAAATCAAAAGTGAAGTTTGGTGTACATCAAGCATTAGGCCTCTGCTGGAGATCCAGGAAGTACCACGAAGGTTTTGAACTCCGATGTAGTATAAATTCAATAGTTTAAGCTCGATCGGCAGATCGATGTTTTCTTTCTCCATCTGGATCTATCTCGCTCTATCTTTCTCTGTCTTTCTCACTCTCTCTTTTTCTCTCTCTCAGGCCTAATCTGAGTTATTTCAATGTTCTATGAGATAGGTCCGCTAATTATGATCTCTTCAAACTTCGTTTTCTTAGGCTGGAAGGAGGCTTATATCAAATACTATTCGGGTCTGGAGGAACTCGAACACCAGAATCGGTACTAGGTAACTTTACCAGAACGGTTCGAAGCATGTGTTTATACTGGGAAGCACATTTTGTTCTATGTTCATACTATCTTATACAGAGACTTATAAATATACATTCGTAATGAAAAAAGTGGGAAGAGGAAAAATCACGTTGAATGTGAAAGGAAATCTGCAACAAATTCACAACGGTTTTTTGTTTCATATCTCTGATCACCTGAGATTTGGCCTCTCAACCAAATTCTTGGTCACTCAGAATAGGTGCTACTCACCAGCATCGGACGCGAGTTTTTTGAAAGCAGTGAGTATGGGCCTGTAACCCGTACACCTGCACAAATTTCCTCCAAAGGAGTTTTCTATTTCCGCCATCGTCTTCGGTCCTGATTCGTTCAGCGCGAACATATTCATGACCATGCCTGCCGAACAAAATCCACATTGGGAGCCATTGTTATCTGCCAAAATTTTCTGGATAGGGTGCAGGCCGATGAGAGGGTTTCCTATGCCTTCGATCGTGTGAATTTTCCAACCGTGACAGGATAGGATAGAGACCAGACACTTGAGATGAAAAAAAAGAGATTATTGTGTAATGGAATCCCTGCGACCAAGTGCCCTAGGCGATTGTCTTGGGTGCGGTCCCCTTCAAATGATAAATCTAAAGCTATAGTGTCAAAATGTCGCCCCCAAATCCGAGAACCCAAGTCGGTCGTCTAGTTCGCCTATATGGACCCCTTGCATCTTTCGTCAATCATGTATATGTATATTATAAACGAAATTATTAATTGTAATTATGATCACAAACCTTTGAATCGATACTACATATCATGATACTGGTGCAGATGGTTTAAACCTCCAAGGGGCAACGCCATCCGCTGGGTGACGACCAAAGTATCAAACTCCTACTGCACTAAGCATATGAGACCTCTTACAGCGGGCCATCGTACGGCAAAGCCGCAACAAATAACCTGCCGCGATCGAGGATTGACTTCGGTCACCTTGCACAAAGCTGCAACCCTTTACAGACAGCTGTTTCGACCCACCAGGTCTCATCAGTGACACTTCGTAAGGAGTAGATAGTTCGACATTTTGTGTTCACAGTCCAGCCAAGTATCACTGATGATACAAGGTTGGTCGAAACAGCTGCCTGACATTGGATTTATGAATGCGATCATTTCGAACATGGAAAATCTGATTACTATATATCATGGTATAGTTCGCACATTCTGTATTCGATATCTGATAATTCCACTCGAAACTGTTTTGGTGTTCCTATCTAATAAAAAAAAGGAAGAGGTCTGTAAGTAAGAGGCTGTAAAAGGTCTTCTCTGCCTTGGACAGTGCGAGTTTGAGACTGTGGTCGTCTCCCAGCAGATGGCGTTGCCTCTTGGAGGTTAACACCATCTGCACCAGTTTCAGAGGTTTACTTCCTAAGGAGTAGATAGTTTCGAAATGTTTGTGTTCACAGTCCAACCAAGTGTCACTGATGAGACCTGATAGGTCGAAACAGCTGTCTGGCATTGGATTTGTGAATGCAATCATTTCGAACATGGAAATTCTGATTCCTATCTAATGATCAAGAAGAAATTAAGTTGCCGCTAACGTTATCGTACCCAAACTCCAGAAAGCTACCGTAGAGAGAAGTTTCATAATTATTGGTTCAAAAAAACTGACGAACCTGTTGCCTGATGAAATGAGAAACTCTGAGAGTGAGACAAAGATTCACAACTCAGATTGAAAAATGGCTTCACTCGAATAATATAAATATATCAAAGGAGTCAAGCTGATGAGATTTCTCAAGAACTTAGTCAATATATAAAACACGTAAATTCGTTTTCTTCTGAATTATAAGCTGTACTTGTTATAGCTCTCATAGTCTCATATTGAAAAAGAAATGAATTGGAAAAATATTTGAATTTTTACACAAGCTCTTCAATGAGCTCGAACAAGTTTCTATTCTATTCACTAACCAATCATTTGTATTTCAGATCTGTAAAATGTTCAGATTGCGATGAATATAATTCGTTATTATTATTTATTCAAATGGTAATAAGAAATTTCATTGAGGTGAGGTGTAAGTATTTCACAGTTCTGTATTTCCACAATGGGATAGTGGAAAAAATGGTTTTTTTCCATAATCTCCATAAATTATTAATCTATTTTGATGTATGAAAAATGAAATTACCGTCATATTCACAAAAATACAATGAGAAATTATCCATCTGGTTTTATATAATTCAATTAACATACCTTTTTCTCGTGAAAAAGCGTTCTAGTTGTTGAGTTCTTGAGCTTTTCGGAGGATGAATAAGAATTATGTTTTTATTAGACGACATTACGAGTAATAGTTTGAAAATGATGAATAAACTATCTTCAAAAAGACATGGTGTTGATATAATCGAAACTGATGCAAATGACACTGTCCTAGGAGATTCTATAAAAACATGTCTTAGTAAAGGTTCGTTTATCGAACAGCACCTGGTTTCATATGTGCGGGTTCGAGCCCAGGTAAACCCGTTACACAAGGTATTAGTATTAGTTAAGAAGTAATGGTCCTTCAATGTTTAGAAAAAAAAGGATATTCCGCCATCTTTGTCTGCATCATCAAACAATCGATACACTCTTTTTCAGCAAAACTTTACTTTTACACCTCATTTCATCTCTTCTGAGATTTTTCCGCTAATACCATTTTTCAAAAAAAGTTTTACAATCTTCGAAAAACTAGTGCGTGTAATGGGATTCAACGTATGAAAAAGAAAGTGGAATATGTCAGTCTCCTAACTTTGGAGGGCTATAACTTCAGAAAGAATCGAGAGCGTCACGTTTTCACTTCAAATTCATATTCTATGCATCAAAACAGGTGAGTGAGACCAACATTTTTCCAAAATCAGTTGTTATTTTACAAACGCTCCTGGAGTTAAACTCCACCTGAAGAACAAATTCAAGCATCACTAGGAACTCACCGAGTTGACAACAAATACATGTTTTTTGTTGCCTTTCACTTCTTCAACTGCAACTATACAAGATCCACAGCCTCCTTCAAGGCACATCTTTTTGGTACCGGTGAGAAATACTTTTTCCCGAAGGTAAGTGTTGAGGGTGGTTTCAGGACCAACATCACCAGGATTCACTGTGAATCATAAAAGGTCTATAATTTACGATTATAATGGAAATTCAAAAAAATCTTGCCGAAGTTTGTTTACTATTTTATTCACAATCTCACAGGACAATTTCCTAAATTGGAAAAAAAATTGTTCGTGGGATTTATTTCAATACATTTTGTTTTTTGAGTAGGCTTTGCACATAAACAGGATAGTTGCAAATAAGCAATTAGTTCAAGAATTGAAGCTGAAAAAATGGTAAAACCTCGCAATTTTTTCGTCCAGCACCGATTTGTACAAAAATTTGGGATTAGGCTTACTTCACCCTCTAGTTCATTTTCTATATTGTGCCGCTGTACGCCTTTTGTTTTTTAGGGGTTAAAACTACCCCTTATTGTAAAAAATTATAAAATAACATCAAAAATCTGAATATGGGTAAAAATAGTAAAATAATGATTGTTTCATGCTTTGGGATACAATTTCATGATCTTTCAACCCACCCTTGTTAGAAACTACTCTTGAAAACATTGAAATTTTTATTATACAGGGTGTTTCTTAAACACATGCTAATATTTAAGGAGGTAATTCTTAGACCCATTTTAAGAAAAAAACTTCCTATGGACGTATGGACGTATTAAATTACTTAAGATCCTTTAGTTTTCAAATGGGAAGAGTTTAAAGCGCTTGAATAAGGTGATTTTCTTTCGTAAATGTAGGTTTTGAACGGCTGTATCTCGCCGAATATTCAGTGCACAAAAAATCTGTAGTCAGGAAAATGTTCGTCATTAAAGTACAATTTAGTACTTTATCGTTTTTTTCGTATCTTCAGTATTTTGGGAGATATTTTTGAGAAGAGGGTTAAAACACGAAATTGAAAAAATCTTTTTCTCTCACTCTAACTGCCGTGTGCGTCATATTGACGCACGTAGCATATGCACTGAACGCCGCGTGCGCTATATTGACGCTCAGGCAGAGAAAGTACTTTCCACGTTGTGTCTCTGAAACTCGTATAGTTCTCGTATATATTCATGAGGTTTCTAGTAGTAATGGCGTAAAGCAACTTTTATAACACGTAGCGTACAGAAATAAGGGTGGGTGGCCCTAATTTTTATTATGGAACATTGTAATAAAAAGTTCGTAATTATATCACAAATTATAATTCTTATGAATTGTTGTGTAAGTTAAAAAAGTTTTCCTTGCACATATAAGGTTTTTCAGGACATCCGACACATATATATATAGCGTACAGTCTTGGCCATTTTCATTGCATATATTTTTCCCTGCGCCTTGGAATACCTTGCATAGCACTTGAACACCGTTATGCCATCGTCATTTTCCGCGCCAAAGATTTGACCCCGATTCAGAGATGCTGTAATGATATTTTTGGGGTTACATTTACGATCACTTCGTAAAGTTCCGACGAGATGGGTTGATCTCTATTTCTTTATACAATGGTTGAATGCGCTGCTAATTTTCTTGCCAATCCCACACTAGTGTACTAGTTATCAGTATAAACGACCCTACCACAATCAAGTAAATTGTTCATGAGCTCCAAAACTACTTTACTTGCAACTGGAACTCCATCTTTTTTGGACTCTTTCCCGCAACAAATTTTCATATTATAAGTAAATTGTTCATGAGCTCCAAAACTACTTTACTTGCAACTGGAACTCCATCTTTTTTGGACTCTTTCCCGCAATAAATTTTCATATTATAAGTGTAACCTCCATTTGTGCAAAGCTTGAATAGTTTTATGCCGAACTTATATCGTTTGCCCTTCATGTATTGGCGAAATTTTAGCCTTCCTTTGAACGGCACCATAGTTTCATCATTGCACACAGTATCTGATGGAATAAAAAAATTCTTGATACTTGGATAATAAAAAGCTTATTAAAATTTGAACTTTGTGTAAACGATCTCCTGTTGGACATGTTTCATTGTCAGCAAAATGCCACATACGAAGTAAAATCTCAAATCTGTTCCTTGGCATGCATTTGCATGCGCAGGGCTGTTGTATAACTCAGAGCGCTTCCAGTAATGAGATAACGAAGGCTTTTTATCTAGACCCATCCAAAGAAGAATTCCCAAAAAAATATGCATTTCACCTGCATTTGTTTCTACCCAGTTATTTAGGCGGGAGTGACGTGTTATTGACACATTGGATATTTTTTCAATTAATATTTGTTCAGCATAACGATTTGTTTCCAATTTCAAATTGACAGGCTAAGACATGCCAAACATACAAATATTTGTTTACAACCGCATAACGAAGTAGCCTTTGGCGTTTTCGGAACTCAACGCAAAGTTGATGTTTCCCGAGAAATGTCATTCATCGACACCATTTTTGCGCTCGTGAGCGGATATATTGAAAAAACACTTGCTGCAATGCATTGTCGCGTTGAATAGATTTTAGAGCACAGAAACATATCTGAGATGTTGTAAGTAACAGATTTCGAGGCATTGAACATCCACTGCGATTATTGTTTGAATGTCATTTTTTGTGAAGGAAAATTAACTTTTCACTTGAGTTTTTTGGGTTTATAACTTCCCACAACTTGAAAATAATAGAGTTAATATAGAAAATTCATACAAATGTGTAAAAAAAAAATATCCACTGCGATGTTCTGTTTGCACATGTATAGAACTTTTATAGAACCACCAATGTCGTACGAAACATCCGAACTACGCAGAGTCGGTGCAAGGTCACAAATATTGTGTGATTCCAAATGAAGCACACGGCGCAGGATGAATTTTTGTTGACATCTACGCCGGGTGAGTCATTTTGTCACACACCCAAAACTATTGGAAATTTCTCCTGATTCGTCCAAAAAAATAAATTTTAGCTTTTGCTATTCACCTAGAGATGAGAATTCGGTAGAATTGTGAGAAAATAAAAATTGGCCCAGAGGTAAATTTATCCAAGTCGACTTGGCAGTTGAAGTGTTTTAAACTCCAGTTTTTCTAAAATTAGACATTTTAAATTGGCCGAACTTCGTGGGTGTATCATTAGTACATATATAAAGAGAATCACAGAAGGCGGGCGGTCAATTTTAATTAGGGGGTACTTAGGGGGTTGTTTTCACAATTTTTTTTCGTAGAAAAAAGCGATTACCGATCTTATTTTGATCATAAGTCGGTCAATTTTCATGCTAGAGACATTTTGTTTGTTTGAAAGCTCTAATTGAATACTCAAGATTTTTAAAGTTTCTATGAGCCCTATTCGAAAAATGCAAATTTTTCTCGTTATTTCGCTTTGAATCTTCCAATTTATACATTTGACGAAAAAAGCTAAGCATTAATTTGATGTATCTCAGTTCGTATCCGTCGTAGAAAAATGATAAAAGACGCATTGTTTTTGTTTTTTTAGAAGCTGCAATTTAGCTCTCTACACTTTTTTGATAAAATGCATATTTTTAGAGTTATTCGCAAAATCCATTTGAAAAAGTCGATTTTTTCGTCAAAAAACTGTTACTTTCAACTTCGAATAACTCAAAATATTACTTTAACGAAAAAAACCTATGGAACATTTTTTTCTTAGAATTACTTTTTCCGTCGATTCCTACAGTTGAAATGTATTAAAAAAAATTCACCCCCGAGATGGGGTGGCAACCACCCCAAGTCTCTAGCGTACAGCGGTATGATATAGAAAATGATCCTTGAGCTATTCCCTACCTTCTGTGAAAATTCCAAGTAAATCCATGCTGGACGAAAAAATTGCGAGCAGAAATGCTTCACTTCCTGAACTAAATGTTTGGATTGCTTTCCAAAATGACTGACTGAACCGACCCTGATGAGCGACAGATGTATTCAGCAAAATATAGATTGCGTTTTCGAGGAAGAAAGTGATTTCCTATTTTTTTTTTGTATGTTATCAGTGACATAATGTGCTTCAACTGTTATATCGTATGAGGATTAGCTTGCTTCGTGTAAGTAAACTGGTGTGTTGCTGGTATCAAGAGACTTCATAGATTCCGAGCAGAATGATGTTTCGAATAGAGGAAAAAGAGGTCGCGAAGTTCTGAAAGAGGTCGTAAGAGTTTCTCCTACCACGTCTCCTTCTGAGTGAACAAATGACCACTTTTCAATCTGAAAGTAGGTTAGGAACGAACACCTTTCAGAAACATTATGGACAAAATATTTTCCAACTACGCATTTTTTGCATATCTGCAAGTGAGAAGCAGTTGGGCTGAAGTTCACTTTTTGAAATTTTACAATAGATGAGAAAACTTCGGAATTTGTAGTCAACTATCATACAACGTCTCCGAGTTTTGACCAAACAGGTTTATATTTCAACCATACATTTATCATCCCATTATATTGCTGTGTCAATGTGAAAAAGAAAAACGATATTTCGAAGAAAATTCTAATACAAGTATAGTCGATGAAGCAAAAAGGCTCTTGGTAAAATTAAAACGAAAAAATACGAAAAAATGATTATTTTGGTCACACTTTTGAATTGAGGATGATCTAGTCGTGGTTTTTCAATTATATTTATGCAGTTTTGGGGCATATTTTCACCTTTTTCAGTGGCTTACTCTTACATCAAAAACGAAAATGGAAAAGTACCACTAGGGAACCCCAAATTTGAGCTTTCTGTATGAAAAAAACATATCTTTCATTAAAGAAAATTTGTGAGGGATGAAATGAACTATCATTTCCTACTGGTTTCTGCACTTCTGTAATGATTCCAATTTTTCTAAAGTGGCCATTTGAACTGTCTGTTCACCTCTGTTTGCAGGTTCGAAACCACAAAAATACTAATATAAACACGAAAATTCTAACCAAATGCTTAGGTGAAACCTTGAAACTCAGAAAAGGGTTGAAGTCCTGCTCAAGCCAGTTGAATATATTTACCGATATAACTTAGAAGCATAGGGGTTGAAGTAGGACTTCAGTCTTTATGATTCTTAGCATACCTACTCACAAAGTAAGTACAGTTTTTTCTTTATTATATTTGTATTGGATCAGTAACTTCAGTCTTTCTGCCACTACTGAGGTACGTTTCAAGTCGATATTTGCATAAATTTCATTTCCTAAAAAATGTGGACTTCAGCCCAAATTCTGCTCACAGACAGATATATCAAGTAATGCAAACGAATTTCTTCCGCGAACTATGGAGTTTAACAATGATAAGTGTTTAGAATATTGGCTCATACTCACCTGAATACTGCGCATTTCCTAAGGAGAACTGCACAGTCTGCAAGTTCTTCATAACAAGGGGAATTGCTGTTACTGAAATTGAAAAGAGATTGGTGAGGAAACAAATTCATGAATGCACTTTGTTCAAAATGAACGTAATTCGTTGGAATCCAAAAATTTTTTTCAGAAAATTGGCTAAATCTCATATTATGGGTTTTTTGAATTTTACTTTTTTCAGCTGAGGCAGTCAATCTACTTTGCTGCCGAGTTGAACACATAATTTATAATAATAATTGTTTATAATGATATATATATTTATATATATATATATATATATATATATAAATATATATAAATATATATATATATATATATTTTATTGGACAGTGATAGCGACTTAGGTTATTTTGAGAAAAAATGGCCACTTGTGTTATATCGTAGTTAATATCAACTTTACATTTTTGAAGTTTTTTGAGCCTCAGGAAAAACCTCCCCTGGCAAGGAGTTCCAAAACTCTGCTGTTATATCGAAAAAATATCCCTGAGCAAGACAGATAGATATTGTTGTAACCTTCTCCCTAATTTGTGAGAATAGGGAGATCTGTGAGGGGTCACAGAATGTCACTCAGAATGTTCAATATAGTGATTTACCAAAAATAATAGATGGAAAATGATTTTCCCCGTAGGCGTTCATTCACTTCCTCAAAGTTTTCAAACAGGTTGTTATTTTACAAAATATGCGTTGTTTCATCACAGAGGTCTCTTACTAACTGTCTTGAATGCGTTTCTGCTAAAATAGCACAAATTATAGAAATAAGGTTTGGTACAAAACTAACCTGAGAATAAAAAGATAAAATGCGTTACATATGGACAATATAATCGAGAACTCTATACTTGCTTCCTATTATTTATTTATTTATTTATTTATTTATAATTGGGATACAACAGGCAATATGCCCATAACAGTATCCACTTAACATGATAAGTACAATACTCGGTACAATACAATTGGGTATAATATAATGGTATAAGATTCTAATTTTCAATCTCACTACTTGAGTCTAACAAAAGGTAGTATATCTTATGATCACAAATACTAAACACAAAAGCTATAGACTTTCCGGAATGTTGTTCAATAATAATCGTTTGATACATTTTTTAAACAAAAGGAAGGATGTATTGAATATATCATACTCATTGAAAAGAGTGTTAAAATTTCTAACCATTCTATTAAGGGGTGAATTACAGCATGAATTTGTATTTTTGAGAGGGACATGAAATAAATTAGGATTCCTTAGTGGTCTGGATGGCGCATTAATATTTATTCTTTCCAGAATGTCGGCACAGTCAATATTTCCATTGAATAGCTTATGTAGGTTCAATGCATCGTTAAGGATTCTTCGATTTTTCAGAGAAAGTATTTTGAATTCATTGCAAATCACAGAGAAATCATCAGCTATGGGTGTTTGCGTTTTAAAGGAAAGATATTTTAAGAATTTTTTCTGAACATTTTCGAGACGTTCAATATAAACTATGTATTGTGGGTTCCATATAGAGGTAGAAAAGTTCAATTATGAACAAAGAACAAGAAATTTGCTGAGATGAACCGAATGTGCTTGAAATGAGTTAGTGAATTCATCTTTCCTAAGTATCAAATGAAGTTACGTGAGCTTTATACGGTTCGTAATTGATAAGAGGGAAGTTGCATATGACCACTGAGAAAAACAATTATTATCATATAACCTTGCAAGCGACTAGACTAAGATAACTGATAATCAATATCGATCACTATTCTAAAAGCATATGGAAAGTTGGTTTACAATAATATCTATAGAAGAGAGACGAGCTGCTTGTTAAAAATATCGGCCTCGATGAACTGTACTATTATTTCAAATATAAAATTTCTAATAATACCAACAACCGTATGGCGCTGTGTGAAGATCTGTCACTGCCACCTGGTCTATAGAAGAATCAAATTTCCATTATAAGCTATATTTCCAAGAGGGAATTATCAACTTAGTAATTCAATAGTTATTTCGTTGGATGAAAATATTGGTCCATTGGAAACGCGTTTTCGTTTTCATCGTTGAAACAAGCCTTGTCTAATTTTTTGATGGATTGAATTTGCCTAATGGATTCGAAAACTGTGAGGTCTGATTCCTCTTTTTGATCGTCTTCATGTATAAAAAAAATGTCTCACCTGTCCCAGCTACTTATTCTTACACTTCTTCACCTTCGATAACTCACAACTAGATTGATCCACAGAAATGAAATGTAACTGTTGCTCATCAAACTATATGCGGATGAAGAGGTATTGTCAGTGATATGCTCCTTGAACTCTCATTAACTGATTCAGTATCTCATCGCTGATGTAAAAATCAAAGAAGTGATTATAATATATTCATAACTAATACGATTTTGGATAAGGAACCTCGAACGGTCAAGCTGGGTTCATACGAATTATATTTCATTCAATCACCATCACGAAATTTAAAAACTTGCAAAAAAACAGTTTTCATTATTGAAAAACTTGACTATTTAGTAATTTCCTCTATCTTTACCTCATTTTTAGTTCGCCATCAAATTATTATCACAATATCTTTCACAAATTTATGGAGATTCAAAATTTTAGATACATATTTGCTGTACTACCTCGGAATGTACTGTTTCTTGCGAAGTCTTATATTGCCATTTGGCAATAGTCATAAGAGACACTGTAGGTAAGGAGCGGCAAGAGTTCCTTTATTTTACGGACGGACTGACTTGAAACGAACGGCATTCATGCAGTAGAATATTAATTTTTTGTGTTCTGCTTGAAAAAAAAAGGCGTTGGTATTATGAATTTGTCTGTAATATTTCATTTTCAGGTGTTTTTCATTTCGTCATTTTATATTTCAGTCATAATTTTTGGATTTGTATTACAACCTTTTTGTTTTTTTGTCTATGAAATGTATCGCTTTGTTTCATTTTTGTGTGTTTTGAGATTTTTCCATTTTGAATGTAACTTTCATATCATCTCTTCGATAAAATACGATTCGATTTTTGAATGTACCAGATTTTTCGAAAATGAGGAAAAATTTATTTTTTACCAATGTATGAAACATACCAAATGAGTATTCATGTAAGGAAGCAAATTGACATTGGTTTCTATAAATCTGAAAAAGGGAACAGTTCAAATTTCACACGCGGATTAATTTCAGAAAGTATTATTTTTTTACTTTCCGGCGTCCGTGAAAAACATTCATTTTACAATTGATATTTTTTGCAATACAAACCACATATCTGAATTACTTCTTATATTTTCTAACTTACACTAAATTACAACTGAACGGGATGTATTCAGCAACTTCTACCACACAGAAGTGCCTGCTACTACAGAAAAATAAATCAATTGATATTTTTAAAAACTATATTTGGTAACGTTTAGAAAACCGTTTCAGAAGCTCAGCTGATTCACAATTCAATGTCTTACAGCTCCTGTATTCCGTTATGAAGATCTGTCGAAGACCTGAGATTTGACATGGGCTTTTGCAAGAAGGTAGGTACTGATCTCTACAACCTTGCCTAAGATATTCACCTCACCAAGAATCAAAATTTCTGACCCTTCCACGGACTTCTGAAATAATGTCGTTTTTAGGACATTCAACCCAAGGTGGAATTCAGACAGATCTTCATCTCTCTATAACTCTCAAACGATATATTTTCAACAACAAACTACATTCTATACAAAACTCATCTGAAATCCAAATATGCATAAAAACTATGAAAATATTCAAGGGTAATATAACATCTTGTTCAATACATAGTTTGGCGGACGACAGTACACTTCATACCAGTTTCTCTTCCAGAGTCCCCATACCAGCTCGAGAAACAAAAATTCAAAGAAACATTCACGTCAATAAAATTAACGACGACTTGGCAAAAATAACAGAATAGGGTGAGATGGAAACTTGGATTTATATTTCGTGCGAAGAAATACTTCACTTCTCGTCAGCTTCCACTGATCTACAAGGCTCAGATATGACCTGTCATGGAATACAGTTCTCATGTGTGGAGTTCGGCACCAAAACATTCATTGAGGCTTCTCGATTCCATTCAGAGAAAGGCAATTCGTCTTGTTGGTGATTCTACGCTCACAGA
The DNA here is from genome assembly GCA_032362365.1 of Zygogramma bicolorata. NCBI lineage: Eukaryota > Metazoa > Arthropoda > Insecta > Coleoptera > Chrysomelidae > Zygogramma > Zygogramma bicolorata. Next base: position 542,642 of record JAVJAQ010000426.1, on the reverse strand, counting down.
CTCGCTCACAGACTCGCTCACTTCATTGGAACATCGTAGAAGGGTCGGAGACTTGTCTCTCTTCTATAGATACTTTCACGGTCGATGCCCTTCCGAATTGTTATCAATCGTTCCCCACTTGGCAATATCGACACGGATGACTCGACGAGTAGGGAATTCCCACCCCTTTGTTGTGAATTCGGAAACCTGTCGAACCTCTCTTGCTCAGAGATCTTTTTTCAATAGAACAGCTGAGGTTTGGAACTCCTTGCCAAGAGAGGTTTTTCTTGAGGCTCACAAACTTCAGAAATTCAAAGTAAATGTTAATTCGTATCTCCTGCCCCTTGATTCACGCGATGTTCTTTGAACATTACAGGGCTTCCCTTTCGTGTGAATCTGTATGTAAAAAACAAGACTTTGATATTTTGGTTGCATCTGAATTTCAACTGTATTTTATAATAATTTAACCCTACATAATTTTGGCATAAATAATTTAATGAGAGGCTGAGAGCAAAGCTCGAGGACTTTCATCTCTGGTTATTGATGCCAAAATAATGTCAAGTCAAATTATTAAATACAAGAGAAATTTAACAGCAATGAAAATAGTACCTAGCCCTTTTATCAAGGTCGTGTTATATTTATGAAGATTATTTCTTGAACCCAATTCCCTATATCAGAGTGACATCAAAATGAAACAATTTGGAATGATTCATTCAAAATATCAACAACAATCAACAAAATCCAAACAGAAACAGCACTAACTTTATAAATTATCAATTGAATTTGAAAACATAATTATTGTATGTGACTCCATAATCTATTTTCATTCCTGACTGTATTATGAGGGATTGTAGACTGGATTACACTATATATTTCTTCGTTTTTGGTTTCGCCAAACCGATTCATTTCCAAACACTTCAACACGATTGATTCAATCTATTTTTTTCAGGTAGGTACTGTCAGATGCATGGGCTGTTTGATATAATTATCATGCTGAATAGTCGGTGACTATATGTGCACCATTTGCAAAAAGTTGCTAATGGTGCGTGTTGATTGGTATTGTCTGTCAAACAGATGAAAGAAATAATCGGGAATCCATTAAATGATTAACAATTGAAGTGCTACCTTTTCATTAACATGGTAACACTGCTAATTTAATAGTTCCCAAACAATTGCAGTACTTTTCTGCTTCTAACAGTTAACTGAACGACTCGAAGTTTGTAAATATCATTTATAACGTCTTCCAAGAATTCCAGGCCTGGATGATTTTTAGTCATCACTGATTAATCTCCCTATTCGTTCCCTGTTTCGAAGCAAACTTCCCAGCATTCATTAAATTCGAATATGCCGGCAACATCGAATCCTCTTTCACAGGGAGTAGGCAACCAAGCATACGCTGGCGTCACAGTAGTGATCAAGATTCCGGCGAGATTACGTTCCCACCCACCTTCTTCAGGGCAGTCGGCAGTCGACCCCTTGACAGCCTTTTCAACATTCCTGAAGCAGTGTTATGTGAAATAGGTGTCGTTCGTACTCGATTTGTGGATATTTCCAATTATTGAATACACCCTCCCCTGCTGAGTTTCCGATATTGTAAGTCCAAGTGAAAATCTTTATTAATTTGTGTGATCAAGGAGACCTACGACAGGAAATATTGAACAAACGAATCTGAAGCCCGATTGCAGATGCAGTAATTTCTTGAACTAGATGTTGTTTTAGGCTAGCATAATCCCGCAATCGGGCCTTATTTTGTTATAAATTCTCTGGTGCAAGTACGCGGTCGTACATGTTATTGATTTTTGTCAGGAATAGTTGTGTTCGTGTGTATATTCCCTTGCGAAATCTGCGATCCGAGAGGAATCATCTTTCTTGTTTGGAATTCCTTGACACTCATACTGAAACGCTACTCAGGAAATTCTGTGGATTTGTTCGCTGATACAGGTTATATTTGCAGTTTGAACAATGCCTGCCCCAGCACCTGCAGCCGAAAATGGTGCACCAAGGACCGAACTGCAAGAGTTGCAACTCAAAGCTGGACAAATCACAGATGAGGTGAGTAATATTTGATGATTGCATTTCCATTGAAGTGAATGATTTAATCCTGTTCAATTGTATACGATGACATAAACGGTAATTTAAGTAGTCGAACATGAACGATGTGGCTAGGTTATCGGCACCGGTAAATTACATTACTGAAGTGTCAACCGGAAGTCCAAAAATAGAATGAATACATTATATCTTAATTAAGGACATTCGATAAGTAGTATATGAATGGGTATTTCGACTAGTTTGACTACTAAAACACGAGTCAGAAGTCATTATGCAGCATTGCAGCCTTTTCCTTTCGTTCAGATCTTATAGGCCTTTGAAAGTGTAAGTGCACAAACGAAACAAATTAAAAAAATAATTGAAAAATGGGAGGATTGCATTTTTCGAGTTGAGGATGCTCATTATGGCGCAACAATGGTGATAGAAGAGGAAAGAAATGGTGATTAGTCTCAGCAGGAACTGGGTGGATTAGCACATTCCGAATTTCACTGTTGAGTGAATGCGTCGTTGGAATGTAGGCAGGAAGCGTTCTTCATTTTTTTTCTGAACGTTCTTCATTTTAAGTTCTTTCGGTTTGTCCAGAAGTGCTTCGCTGTTAGGAATTCATCTCGGAATTCATTTGGTGTTTTTTCTTGTGTTTTTGTGCTCATCCAATCTAACTTCTGATGTTTTTTTGGTTCATCTGATGTAAGACTTCTCACGCTCACATATCCGGCAAACGCATTTCTTTGAGTTGGTGGTCGAGTCTTGTGAGGTGGCTGCGAAATATATTTCCCGATCGAAAGCACTATTATTTAGTCTCCTTCACTTCCACGTAGAAAAATTGTGGCAGGTGTCATAGACAGGTGTTCACTTATATATCTCCATGGTTGCATGATATGAACGTATCGTCGGCTACCATTCCATGTATACCTCGGCTTTAACAGATGATAATGGTGATCCCGTAGATAGTCAATTATCTTGGGCAAATGAACAATTCTTCATCCAATGATACCTGGTCCTGGAAGTTATTTAATTTTCCAAATTTTTGTCATCTTTAAGCTTCCTGTGGAAGATCTCGAGTGCTTTTTTGAATGGTTCGTTGATGTAAAGGCTTTCTACATCAAATCAAACTTGTTGACCTCTTCTGGCTTCGATTCCTTTGGAATATTCAAGGTTTTTCGTGGAAGTTTGTGCGGGTTGATTGCTGGGTGTTGGTCATTTTCTTCTGGATCCAGAACTGGTTTTCGATATAAGTGTTTGTTGCCTTTTGTGATCCAGAGCCTTAGGCCGGGTCCGCACCAAACCAACAAAATAAAACTAACAACGAAAAAACAACGCAACAAAACTGCAAGTTTCTCGAGATCAAAAACAAATTGTCAAGTGCTGTCCACATATACGAAAACAATAATCACTTATCTTCAAACATAACCTAAATAAGGAAACTGAACCAAGAATTTATTTGTTTTCTCCATCGTGCGCGTACACACTAGACCAACAGAGTTGCTAGGAACGCAGACAAAACATCAACACTTTGATCTTCACCGACAGCCGCCGGCAAAATGAAAAGTTGTTAAAAACACCAATACACCGCGGGCATGTGACGTCACAAGACAACTGTCAGTCAGCCTGCTGGACAAACAAACCCTACTTCCATAAGCAACAATGGTAATTTAATGAGATTATTATCGTAATTATGAAGAAATTACGGGTTTACCCTAATTTTGGGTATACCCTGACATATATAAATGTATAAATTTTGCAATATATATTCATTATTCTTGCTGCTTGCAAGGAAATTGTATGTGAAATGGCTGATAAAAGTGATTATTTCAACACCTTGTCTATGGATATCCAGAAGAGATATCTAGAAAAACTGAAGGAAAGTAAGGGATGTGATCCTTATTTATTGAAATTTGGGGATTGTAGTAATGCTGTGAAATACTTTCCAAAAGTGACTTGTACGACATTATAAACTAATTTGTATATGAGAGTGCATGCACAGAAGACTTCAAGACTATAAAAGTTTGGATTCCTACAATATGTTCATATCTAAATGGATTAGAAGGATTGGAATGAAGCTTGTGAAAAAAATACTGATAATGTACTTTAATAAATAATAATTTTGAAAGAACAGATTTAGGATATGTTATATAAGGCTCTACAAAATTATAAACCACAACCATCCTTTCATATGGTACCTAATCCTGTATAAAAAAGGCATTTAGATGAGTTATGCTTTAAACTTCCCAATGGGAATTATTAAGTCTGCAAAGTTTCCCGGAGATGATGGATTTCACGATAACAATTCTGCAACTCGAAATCAATATCGGGACATAGGTGTTCACCAGAGTTTTGTGCATGTTCCACTTCTTCAACTGGTTAATTGATATATTCAGAGTTTGATTTTGCTCATCAATAATATTCAAGTTTTGAACAGCTGGATCATTCACGCAAAGAATCATCATCAATTTTATCCATATCAACTGGAATATTTGCGATCTCATTTTTATCACGCTGCTCCCTACGAAACAATCTCTGAATGCTTTGAACTGCATTGATATTTGTTTTGCAGCCAAGTAATTGATTCGGTACCCAGTCTATATTGTCAACATCTTTGAGTGCACTTGGCTTGTCTGAAATGAAAAAATAAAATAAAATTATGTTTCCTAGATTCTTTGAAAATATCTCTTACAAAATGTTTTGAACACACCGTTGCCCATTTCAACTTATAAGAAGTTAAATCTGCTCTTCTAGTTGCCTGAATCCACAATTCACATCTCTTTTCAGCTAGAGGATTGATCTTTTTTCTATTGTCGAAAATAGAAGGGAATCGATGGAATGAAACATTATGTCTGCCGCTATTACTTCCACATTTCACAATCGCACACAATTGAGCCTTTATTGAGAAAAAAGATTTTAAAATATGACATAAACATACACTCAGCATAGGTAAATCAGATTTGTATGTCCAGCAGGCTGGATTGACAACTGTCATTTACTGTCGTCTGTCAGATATGCCCGCGGTGTATAGAACAAGATAGTTGCCCGAGTAGTTGCCTGAATATTTGGATTTTGTTTGAAAATTGTTGGAAAGCATTGAATTGCTGTTTTGTTTATCTTTTGTTGGTTTGGTGTGGACCCGGCATTACATTCGCTAAGTATGTGTCAAGCTGTATCCGTCCCTTTGTTACATTTGTCTGCAGCTAAGGTCGCTCTTGTAAGGCCCTATCTTATTCAGGTACCTTTGGAATGGACAGTGTCCAGTTAGTAGCCCTGTTATAACCATCATTACATTCCTATTACTCGGAAGCAGGTCTTCAGTCTTTTTCCTCGACGGTCCTTTTATGAAAGTTCTCCCGTGAGCGCTACAAGGTAGATTTTTCCAGTAATCGAAAGATGACCAGTAATCTTTGTTGTCATTGTTGGCTAGTCCACTTCTTTTCCAAAACTATACGCTATGCTATAAAGGATTCATCACTTTCATTGAAAGCTCTGTTTGTGTTATCTTTGTCTAAGTGTGATCATTCAACTTAATTATGAATTGTGTTCGGTGAAATCTCTGTCCACAAGCAAATGAGGAAAGGTTGAAATTTTATTTGAATTATACGGAATTTGAATGGTATATTATTCTCATATATTCCTTCTATATATTCACTCAACTGGAAGAAGTTTATGTACTTTTTGATTCGTCCACTGTATACCTTGGAAAAATTGAATCAAGTCTGCTTAGAGGGTGAAGCTGTTGGTATATTTGAGCTTGATAATGAAGTTAATGGTTCATCAGTATCCGAAGATGTAGTCGAATAATATTTTAGCAACAACGATATTCAAAGTGTCACGGTCCAAGTACGATTGTGTTGTGGGAGAATTCCCTGTTGTGAGGAATTGATGGGAAGATTGTTGATGAAGTAACACTAATTCTGATTGCGTGCTGCTGTTTGCTTTTGCAAGTCTTTTACGTTTGGAAAGTAATGTTTTGTATTTACGTGAACATCATACAGAGCAAAAGGTGTACTTTACCCTTGAGATTTGTTGTTTTCATTAAGGAGTTATACTGGAAGGAGATGAAAAATATCGATATTCTAACAATTGAGTAATGTTATGAGAACAAATACTTGATCAATATAAATTTTCAAAAGAAAGACGAAAATACTTTTTAATAATACGACTGTTTGGTGTTTAAAATTGGAGAGTTTCATGTATCAACAAAACGATTGTGATGACATTTGAAAAGTATCATACCTATACGACAAAGATGCTTGAAAACCCTGGGGTTGCGAGTGGTGTTGGGACTCATACTTGGAGTAGTTTAGGCTAAAATTGGCGACACATGCCTACTATGATAATAGGCATCGTGGTCTCTTACATTAAATCAGTTCAGATGGCGTTCGCAACGAAAAGAATTACAAATTTCTTAGCAAATGTATGAACAGCCCGTAATTGTGTTTCCTTAATTTTATTTCGATTTTCAGAAAGATGACATCAGAATTTGCGTATTTTGTTGGCTTCCCAAATCAAAGAGTATACTTAGTTTGTCGATCGATCGGTTGATCATGCACTTCCAATTTGCCAACTAAACGTCAAATAATTTCAAAACGGAAAGAATAGTTCGTAGCAATGCAAGAATATGTGAACGTGAAGAGTATATAACGTGCGCTTCTTTGGTTTTATGATGCAGAAAAGGTGAAATAGGCATGGCTACCTAAATTTGAAAGGCGATAACGGAACCAGGGAGAAGCGCAGCGTTTCACTTCCTCACTTGTGTTCTACACATCGGAATACCATTTTTTGTGAGAATATTTTCAAACGTCGAGATATATGATGACAAAACTCCACCTCGAATCGAAATGCAAATCATCATCTCTTCAAAAACAATAAATTTCAAACGTGTTCAGAAAATTCATCAAAGGAGGGTATGCTTTTCTGGGCCATCTGCTCCCGGTAATGAGATTTTGCACAATTTTAGCTCAATAAAAGAGAAACATTTTCCTAAAATTTCAGTTTCCGAACCATTCTAGAACATCTTCAAATAAGCTCTTCTTCAGCACAATTTTTTAAACCAATACAATACAAAAATAGACATTCAGAGTTTTAGAGATATCGGATTCTGCTTGTTGCAGAATCGATGAAATCTCTAGTGTTATAGAAGCGTTTCAAACTAGGCGGGGTCACAGACAGATTAATTAATTTGTAGCGAGGTTTTGAACAAATCAGAAGTTCTTGTGGCGTTAAAAGCACTGATATATAGCGGGCGCAATCAAATTATTATTAATAGCCGCTTTTGAAGTACTTTATTTTATTGATGTACCCATTGCAACCAATTTGGAGCCATATAAAATTATCAACTAGATAAATATAAAAAGCGTCAAAATAAAAAATATGTCGAATAACTCAATTAAATTAACGAATCGGAAAGAAAACGATACAATTATTTGTTACCAATAACACTAATAAGAAAATGTCAATTCTGACAATTAATCATTCAAATAAACATTGAAAAGCAATATTGCCACTTTGCATTTTTTGAAAATAATTGATAAGAAGTTATTGTTTCTATACATGAGATAAATTATACTAGATCGAAAAAAAAAAAGTGCTAAGTACTACATGCCTCATTTATAAGCATTCAAAAATATTTTCAGAATGGGTCCAAATATCCCTATCAAAGCATACCCTTGTGGTGAAACAAGTATAAGTCGTGGCTTAACTGAGCTAAGAACGTTTGGAAGCACATAAAAATACTCCTGGTTTCTCCACTCTGATAACTTTTAATTATTCCTTGATTTAGAATGCGTCGTTGGTACAAATATACTTCTGATAAAGTATCTAAAAGAGTTTTTAATTTCAATTACATTTCGAATGAATTATATTTTCTTTGAGTACTCACCTAAAGGAGTGACTAAACATCACCATACAAATGTTTTACAAAAAGATGTATAAATTGCTAATTTCTCAGTTCACACTTTCAATACTTTAATGAAGAAATACAGGTATAATCGTTCGAGATTAATCAGAAAGACTCATTCAACAATTTTGAACCTCTAAAGAAAGAAGCAAATCATCGCAATTCAACTCAAAACTACGATGAGCAATGAGAAAACTCAAAATCAGCTGGAAGTGTAATCCATCTTTCGGAAGGAAAATTTAATAAGCATAAAATCATTTGACGTTGTTTGTAATGGCTGACAATTGGCGTCAACTAGTTATGAAATTTATAAACACGCTATGCTACGTAATAATGACGTAAAAGTGTCGCCATATAATTCTAAACAATACCGCATAAATTGCTACACGAGGATTTTTAGACATCTTTTGAACGACGTACTACTTTGTCAGGAGTAATTCTGAAGCCCTTTCGGAATTCACGGCATCTCACCTGTTTACGAGTCTCCTGTCAAATCAATCTCTATCACACCTCCTTCAGTATTTATTCAACATTCGTTGCAGTGAAATTTGTGATTCGGGTAGGACCGGCAAAAGGGAATGCCAAAGATTCCTTGAAAAAATAAATAGATGTTCTCGGGTTACGGGTTCCAATGATTGGGTTTGCAAAGGATGAAGCGAACTGTGGAAACCTGAAAGTAATTTCCCAGGTAATAATAGTTACTACGGCACTGTATGCGATTCTGCAAGCCTAATGAAGCATATCGTGTTTCTGCCAGGACAGAATTTCGTGCAAATTATATGAGACTAATTCAGCCGAGTACCTGAAGTAGGTAACATCTAATACCTTGCCGCATCAGATGGCTGATGAATGAGAGATATCCGAGAAGATTTCTGGAGTTTCAATGGACTCCCACTCAGGATTCTGGTATATGAAATGGCTGATAAAGCAAAAAGAGACGCTGCGACATAAGAAGTCTTTTACATATTTCCGTCGAGCCAAATGATACTGAAGTTCAACCCAAAAAGTACAATTATTCGATAGTAGCAACCCATGGAAATGCATGCCTTATCAATCTATTAGAGATAAGAAATAAAGATGAACTCATCAACAGATCTTGCTTCAAGGTTAATGACTACTAATTAAACCGAGGATACATTTTTCAACTAAAAAAAAATCTATAGAAATTTTTAGACCAGGCGACCATTATCGAGTAGTAATGGATCCATAGTTGATTGAAAGATTCAGAATGGGGATTGAAACAAAAAGGAAGACGACGCAAAGTGGTCCATTACAGAAAAATAATCTAAATCTTCATAAAAGTGATGTAGATGGAAAGAACGCCTGAAATAATAATAATAATTTTCATCAGTTATTCCTTTTTTCTAGTTACCCCCATTAGGTGTTTTGTTGAGATACGATTTCCTCATTAAACAATTTCTGATAGGCCCACCCATATTCGATTTTGTCCACTATTCACCTAATTTCTTTTTTTTTTAGTCCCTGGAGAGCACGAGGCGGATGCTGGCCCTTTGTGAGGAGGTAAATATTTGCCATAGACTATCGCTTTTGTCTAAATGTACCTAATTGATTCTAACTTATGATTCTTCAGCTGATATTTTGTAGGTGATAAATACTGTGTTGAATGAAGAAGTGCTTCGGAAGTACAGGAAAGGTTCTACGATTTTCAAATATCGAATCATCCACTTTCAGATGAAGATTGAACTATGATCATCATTTCGATTTTCAATATATACTTTGCAAGTTGCAACAAAAACTGATGCGAACATTATCACATTTTAAAGTTATCTCTTTGCAGTGGTAACCTTGATTGGGCAACAGAATGTGATAATGTAGCAAGTTTTTGATGCGATCAGAACAGACTCCGTGGTTCTTGGATATCTGATCGAGATATTCCATTGACCGTGACCAAATGAGCTTTTCCTGTATTAAAAATGAACTTCTTGCATATTCTACGTTGCGCTGGTTTAAAATGGGAAAATGAGAAGAGGATACAACTATTAGTTTTTTTCACTCTGTAATTAATTCGGTCCTTCCATTCGCTCTAAATGTTTCAGCCTTCGTGCAAGTTAATCTCGAGTTTTGACAGTGGAAATACCTACAAGAAACCTGAAAAAAAATGAGAATGAATATTGTAATATAAATGGTATTATGCTTCTCTCGATTGACTGGAATACATGAAAATTGTACCTAACTGAATTTAGAGAAATTCTCGGCATAGCTGACTTTATTTTTTTTTAAATTATGAATCGTTTGTTCATTGTAAGTATAGTGAGTCGTAAACAAAAATTGTATTGTTCAGCTGATCAGTGTTGAAAAAAAAGCAGGTGTGATCGATATTTCAAAATCACCAAACTTTTACTGTGACCAATGACAGAATGAGATACATCCAGTCATCAATAGCCTCTCTCCCCCCATATAGTGCCATTACCAAAACATGATCGGTTTCAATAGCAATCACGCAAGTTTCACGGAGTTAATGTATATATAATGTATATTCATGAAACTGATGGTCATTCGATTGACAAAATGTCAAATACTAAAAATTTAATATTTGATGGGATGCAGTTATAATTCCTGGAAAAAATTGATGATTCAATAGAAAAAGATTGGATTATACCCATTTTAGTTTTTCATAAATTATTGAATGGGGGCAATGTGATGGATAGGATTATCATATGCACCAAAGCAATCGATTGAAATATGTGAAAGACTAGATCCAATATAAGATCAGCTGTGATAATAAAATTTCCACTTCATAGCTAAACCATGGTGGAGCTAGGTCATTCGATTCAAGAAACAGTAAGATAACACTTTCGAACACATCACCAAACTTGCCTTCATACTGAGAAAACTTATGAGATCAGAGTGATTTGAAGTAAAAAAATTGGTATTGCCCCACGAACCACTATCGTCGCTTTGAAATAATGAAAAGGGGTAAATCAAGGTAGAGTTGTAGCCCATCGGACAGTAAAATATTTCAATACTGGGCTGTATTTCAAATATTTCCCAAGGCGAGAAATATGTGAACTAAACAAAGGCCACTATTTCTTTCTATAATTAAGGGGTCCAAACAAGCTGATGACGAAAAAGAAACTCGTAATTCTGTACAGCTTTAAATCAAATTTGACTATGATGTGATAAGAGCAAGTTCCATTTCTGCTCTACAATCAAGCACTTGACTTGAGATATTATAAAACCTTTCCTAAGGCCCCGTTTCGCTTCCAAACTCGGTTATTCAGGCAGTTACCCAAAACTACTCATTTGTCTGGTGCTTCTGAATATTCGATCAATAAACGGTCAGGTCTCTAAGGTAGACGTTCATCTGAAAAAGAAATCAAACATAAAAAATTGCGGCTACTTTGGCGACGTATAAATTACCACTTTTTCAGAAACCATGTCCCCCATACTTCAGGGCGGCCATTCCTGTTAACTTTAAAAGGCAGCCAGTTAGAATATTTCGAAACGGAGCCAGTCCCAGTGGTCGCTGGGTTCAAAACACGTACACTTTAATAACTGATAATGAAACATTTCGGGAACGTTGCAGTCTTATTGAACTCCCTATCAGTTAGAATGATATAATTCAGACCATTTTCCTTTCCTAGTCTACACCACCACATCTTATTCACCAGGTTATGTCGTAGGTATTTCCACTGATTTATCAATTGAAAAAACGTTTCTCACTACTTTCGCGAAGGCTCACTAGATGTTTCTCTGTGCTGCATGCTACGCACTTTCTGTCTTCTCCAAGACGACTATCGTTTCTACTTGAGCTATCTGAGCAGAGCAGGACTACCGCGTCAGCGGGGCTGATGAAGCTCTGTTTTTCACTTCCGAAACGTTGTGGGGCGAAAGCGAACGGAGTCAAGTGGGCGGGGACGCTTTCTGTAAAAAAATAATGACTCTTTTGTGGACGCGATGACCGCTGTAATTTTATACAATGTCAAATGGCGTACGGTCCACCGAAAAGTCGTTCGTTGTCGGCAATACGCTTTGAACTATTCTACGAGTTGATTTTTTCTATTGGAAATTTTCTGCGCCAATCTAGCTGCATAATACATTCGAAATGGTACGAACGGACTCCGTGGAAAGATTTATCGAATGAAGCTCAGGTGCTGGCACGTAAATTATATTGTGCTTCATCGATTTGATATAATTATGGTTCGTAGTTGCCAATCTAGTTTTAGCTCAGATTGTGAACGGCATTGGTCGAATCAGTCTTTGGTGAACAATCCTACACCAAAAAGAAAGTTGAAATGTATTAAGTTACTTGTACGTTGTTATAATCTGGAGAACTCTTAGCTAATAATAATATTCATCATCAAAATATTCGAACTGATGGCTGACGGATACAGAAACCGATAAGTGTGTCTATTGCTGCAACGGCAATAGTCGGTACGAAAAAAAAATGGCTTCGATGACGATCGAAAAAATATAAATCACCTGCAGTGATTCACTAATATAAATGCATTTCAACATCATTTGAATTTCAAATTACCCGTCTGTTATCTGCTATTCATCAATTCGCAACAATTGATATTTGAAAATGACAGCCGTCACAATTTTGTATTTTGGTCTCGCGTCCAGACATCATGTCTTAAAATTTTTTTTTATGAAATATCACGTCTCCTTCTTAGGCTAATTTTTTCAAAAAAAATGAAACTTCATCGTGTTACAGTTATTGATGAGAATTCATGACTTTTGATTGGAAATTTTCATTTTAGTCATACATAATAACTATTCTGACAATGAGGAAATGTTATCATTAACATTACTTGTTTTTTCTCCGATTGACAGCAAATAATGATTTTGCAGACACATATCAATCAGCGAAGTATTACTTTTCCTGCCTAGGCAGCAAAGTTAGTACTTTCCTGATTGGCTGATATGTGTATGGAGGAGTAAGTACTTCTAAGTCGCTATTACTGTCTTTAATGTCGTCAAACTATAATTACTATGAACTTATACACTTCCATAGCAACCAACGATTCCAACACTTGCGATTTCTATCGAATTTTGTGTTAATTTATCACTACGGAAAAAATAAAAACATTGTGAGAATTGTAATAATTTCCAAAAACAATTTTCTCATATCAACATGAACAATCGGCCGCGGCAGTCAGTCTACTAATTTGCTACCTAGTTAAACAAATAAGTATTTTCTACCATATCGATATTATCCCTGATATTTTTCAACCACTCATCTGATGACGTATAACACTTTATATTCTGTAAGACTATACATGCATTGTGAAAAATTTCAGTCGTCTCTTTCGGGATTCTTTCTGTTGCAAAAAAATTGGAAAAAGATCCGATATCTGATTCATTGATCTCACGCTCAACACTAGATCTAGATTGGTTCTCGCCAGCGACGAACTGAACACAACGCTTGGTTCGAAGAAACTTCCAAAAGAAAAGATCCACTCGTACGGAGATATCTATGTTGTGGTAGCGGTAGCCCTGCAGTGTGGCTGTGTTTGTGCTGTGTCTCATGATGATATCTAGAAATATATACCCACACACATGCACTTCTGCACACACACGTTTGCATACTGCAGATCTATACTTTACAATCAGGCCACTACCATAACATAATATACAAAATTCGTGCTGGTTCATGACCGAAAATTTTCGACACTAGCCGGAATCGGAGGCTGCAGCTTGCATGCTTAGTTTTTAAGATTAGTATACATCATTTGTCGGGAGTTTCTTGACGAACATCACTTTCAGTACACAGATACTTGCTGATACATGCGGTCTGGTCATATCGTTTTCCAAGGGTGCATGCATGCATATATATATCGCTCTTCCAAAGAAGCTGAGTTTACTGAATTGGCGAACAAAAATGTTCTGGTATACACACGATGTTTCTGCTGTTGAGAGAAGTAGTGAAATATTTCTATTCTCTTGGCACCAAAATAAGTTTTCGGTGGGAAGAACGTTATCTACCAGAAGACTTGGATCTCTCACATTTTCAGATGGTAGAGATCCCATAACATTGGTTTGTCGCATAGCCAAGATATGAGGTTCTCTACCAAATGTTCATTTAGTATTTTTTCAAAGTCTGCTGTTGAAGGAGGAAATAGTTGAACAATAACAGATCTTAGTCTGTCAAAAAAGTACGTGCTGCAGGGTCTTTCATGTAAAACGAAACGAAAATATGCGTTTGCTGAGTTAACACATATTACAGGATACTTTGCATCTGTTACACATAAAAACATCACTCAAATTACAAAAATCACGAAAGGGAACTGTTTCAAATGATTCAATGTGTTGCGACAAAATGTAGTAAAAGAACGTATATGTTTGCATATACCATGTATGTTTTCATTATGGTATTGAATATTGAATACATTTTGCAACACCCTGAGATAAATAGTCGCTGTTTGAACTGGCCAGGTTCGAAAGCGTAATTTTTAACCGTACTCCTCAGAAGTACTTTCCGTACAACTGTCATTAATTCCATGTTATGATGTAGTTAGTATGATGAGTTCACATTATTAGTTCGTGTGAATAAAATGAATGGCCCATTTTTTTTTAGTGAGTAGTAAATTTAATGAGCACGTTTTGATGGTGTTTATCGATGGAAGATAATATTCTAAATGACAGCATATTGGGGGATTCGAGGATATTTTCCGATAGGCATGTCTGAAGTTTTTACATAAATAAGATAACATTTTATGAGGAACTGACGTTCTAACTTGCTGAAAGTACATAACTGACTTGCTAATAACCCGAATTTTAATAAAAAAACGATCTCCTGAATATTTATGGTTTTTGGACATTCATCGTTTTCTTCATTTGTAAAATTTCCTGCATTCGCCGAGAATAGAGAGTATCCCCACACAAACAAACATATAATTCAGGGTGGAATTTTTTTTTTAGTTTCATGTACTGGGTGGGAATATAAAATGGAAAATAAATTATAAATAACCATAACGAATTTTTCTGTTATTCTGCCTTCGAAATCAATAGATATTTGCCAATAGAAAGTGATATTTGCAAAGTATTTCCTGTCGAGATCATATGAAATAGAAGTACTTGTTCAAAATGAAAAAAAATCCGGACACTAGCATGTTTTATATTTAAAAAAAATTCAGCAGAAAAAACGAGAAATGGAGAAAAGTTTATTGGCATCCACAATATGTCAAAATCCGGAGTGTGGAATCTTGCCTAATATAAATGACTAGTTGTCAGTGTTGCAAATCATTTCATTGAAGTGTTGTTGCTGGTCTGTTTCAGATGAACAGGCTTGAGTAATTGAACCGGAGTGTGAAATGTTATACTATTGTGAAACAAAAACAAAACATGCAAACAACCAAAGATTTATCGCACTCAAATGTAAATGAGGCAAGCAAACATACATTCATTACATCCATGAATAAAAATAAATAGGATATCTTTACACCTTCAAATCTTCAAATATTTTTGATATGATGTGGCGTTTGACGATACTGATAGTATGTGTCATAAGAAGTTGAAATAAAATAAGAAAATTTCAATTTTTTTCGTATATTAATATTACCCCTCTATTAGGATCATTATGAATTTTTATACCTTCTGTTTATGCGCAATGAAAAATTATTACCAAATAGGAATGAGAAAGCTTCAAACTTTCAAACACCTTGTTGAGCATTGTTGCCAATTTTGAATCATTTGCAAACAGTACCAGGTGATTTGAAACTCCTTAGGAATTGGCGTTCGTACCGAATTTATCAGTACTTATCTGTGATACTTGCGGAGACTAGAATTTCGATGATGTATTGCAAATCCCGGAAACTGACTTTCTCGAATATTTAAGAACAAATAGTTTGATGGTTCCTTTCGAAAATTTGAGGTGATGAACTATTTCCTTTACTACCGTATAGTGAAAAACTGTCCATATCGCCAAATACTATTGGCCTTTCCACGCTTCTACAATTCTATTGAAAAATGCGGATTTCCTGTGGTCAGTGACCATCCTGATTCTGATCACGGTTTGATATCTCTGAGACAATTCAAATTTGGTATCTGTGAGACAATTCAAGAGTAGTCACTAATTCCTGAGTATATTTAAAGTAGGACAGTGGCTTGTTTATTTTCAAAACAATGACCATTGCGGAAAGTTTTTTATTCCTCAGAAGCCCAGTTCACAACGGGATGCGTCATATTCTTTCGTTGTACAATTTGAATAATCAACTCCTCTATCCAAAAGACCTTGAATATATTTTGACATTATCTGAAAAAAAACATACGAGCCAACCCTGTTTTTTCTGTAGTCAATATTTTTGAGCAACAAAATGTACGCCACTGGTTTCTTGCAATTTTTGTATTTTTTTCTGCAATAAGCAATTGAAACTACAACTTTTTGGTAGTCAGTATTTTTTGTATATTGCTTTGTTTTTGAGAAAAAGATTAAAAATCACTTTATTATAAGTCCATGGTCAACATTCAGAACATTTTTTAAAAATAATATTTTTTTTATAACTTGCATTAATTTTGATATCAATTTGAGACAAGAATAGATTATTGAATGGAATTACACCTCAGTTGTTGATGTTTTGGTAGTTCAAATTTTTATTGTCCCAATGAAGTGATTTTAATTTTTTCTTCTAAAAAACAAAGCAAGTTATGAAAAACATGCTTTACAAATACAAAAATTGCGAAAATTAGATAATTTGGCCCCTCACTGCCCCTAATACTACTGCAAAATTTCAACAAAATCGGCCAAGGGATCATCAAGATATTTAGGAAATAACCATTTCAAGAAAGTTGCAATCAATCACTTCAAGAATCATTCACTCACAATATCAACGATGAAACAGGTTAATCAAATTGAATTGTCTCGGAGATATTCGTTGAGTTCACAAAAAAAAATGTACGAGATCAGGTCCTAACATCGGCTTTCCAGAATTATTTTCAACCCTGACTCTGGCAAGTCAAGAGGCAAAATATCTCCGTAGCAATCGAACTTTAATCGATCAATTTTTTCAATCGTTTAATGCCATATGTATATATCAGAATATAAAACAATTCTTGCCACAAATGATTTTTTTTTTATACAATATTTGTGTTTTCAAAATTATAAGGCATGAGAAAACAAGTTTTTCAGAACACTATAACGTGACCTAAGAATATAAAATATTGTATTTACTACAGTCCTCATCCATGTGAAAAATCATATTATCAACGTTAGAATTGTTATCATCCCAAATAGAAATGTTTTACTTTCGACGTAGTTGTACTAACTTATTGATGTATTCTCGATATTTTAGTTGAGATATAATCATCAGAATTTTCGGTGTGTTCGCGTTCAGTTTACTATGATTCTTGAGGCCGATGTTAGGAACAATCGGTCGCAAACCAACTCACACTTTTTCAAAAGTCTGGCCTGCTGACACCTAACCTCGAACCTTCCGAAATCCGACCATCCGGACACCAAAACTCGCCAAACCAACTGCTCAAAAAATATTGCGGGCGTGGATCACTCACATGAACTACTAACATTTGACATTTAACACTTGTTTTGTGCTGCTGTAGAGTAAGGAGGCTGGAATCCGCACCTTGGTCGCTTTAGATGACCAGGGAGGTGAGTCTCTAACTCTTTCCTACTTATATATACTACCTCTTGCTCATCATTATACCTCTCTCATCATCTACCTATTCGTTCGTCATCTGGACTCTGCGTATATTCTATCACCGTAGAGCCACGTTCAAGCAAAAAGCAACTATTATCTCAAACCAGCAATGGTCTAACAAATTTTGTTGGTTTGATCCCCTTTTAACCTTCAACAGAACTGTATTCGCTAAGCCACTAACCATTATTACCATAATTTGAAGATACTAACTCATACTTATTCGACACTAATTATGCTAGGTTTCCTTGTTTCACTGGCATGATATAGAGACCATAAAGAATCTGAAATAGTTTTCAATACTTTTCTGCGTGGAGCAATTTTGTTGCGAAGCTCACTAGAAACTTGATCTGGCAACACTTTCCGGTAATTCTGCTGTACGACGTGCCCGTTGTTAGAGATCTCCTGATTTCCAGTACTTGGTGTGCAAGGCGTTTGAGTCTTCGTTTATCCTGTAGATGGCGTTTTGAGTTTGAAGTAAACATGCCTACAAGGCATGTCGCGCGTTGAATTATATTGAAGTAACTTTTCCTCAACTCAATTTGTATAGCAAGTATAATTATATCAGACAGTTGATGTTGTGAAGGAATTTTCAGAAATGTCACTGACTTTTTGCTCGTGGGTTTAACTGAGGAAAGGTGACTTCTATATGATACCCGTTGTGTGATCCAGTTTGAGTAGAAGGAAACCCAAGTAATAATTATTAGTACGTGGGCTCACCCATGACTCCTGCTGGAACAAGCTAGGGAAAGACAATAAAAACTAACCATTCTGATGTTTATTTAAAAAAAACTGCTCACTAGAATATTCACAAAGTCTCCTGTATGTTGAAAATATAATAATAAACAGAAATTAAAGACTGCATAATCAACGCATGTGCCTATGAAGACAGTACGTGCAAATTTGCTATTTGTCACTTCTCTATGGTTTAATATTCTCAGCTAATATAGAGGAAGCGAAAAAAGTTCATTTTTATAGAGATACATATTTACGATTTCTAAAGATGAGTTTATTATGAAAAGTACATACGATCCTAGATTCTAGAGTATCTTCAATTCGTATATACCGAGGTATATACATTTCAAGGTGGGAGTTCCAATCGACGGAAGTCCATTGCAAATGTACGGTCTTCTCTTTTTGTTCTTATATCCCGAATGGGCGGATGATTTTGAAATTTGGTATACATATAGATAATAGTTTCATTCATGATATTGAACCAATTGAAATGTTCAAAACATTGTGTATATCTCAATATATCGTTTTGAAATGGAGTGAATTCAAGGGAAACGTCAAAGCCCTGGGAATTATAAGAGTGTTCAACAAAGGGTAATATAAATTTAAAAATATAGAATGTAGTTGGGCGTGTACATTAACGTTAATAAATTTCCACAATAAAATGGACATACCTGTAAATGGTTTTTGTCTCTATATAAAATCGCATTGAGAATTCTAAATAGGAAAGGGTGAATATAATTGTTTAAGTAAATTGATTCTCAGATCATGAGTATCATTTTTTCCAAAGAATCTGATTTGATGGGCCAAACGCCCATCGAATGCTAATAACAAATTTCTGAAAGCGTCAGTTCAGGGACAGTGACAGGTGATATTGGGCCTGTTATTCAGACAATTTGATGAACTGATTGGAAATCAAAACTGGCACATTATGAAAAATTGTAGCTTGTACATATCTTCAGGTTGGAAAGTGACCAATTTTTCACTCAGAAGAAGATGAGGTCAAAAAATGCCTCGTGGCACTTCCCCGACCACGTCTTCCTTCAGTCGAAACGCAATTATGGAGTGCTTAGATCTCCTCTAACGTGTACACACCAACGCTGTTATGCAGAAAGAGCTTTCCCTGACTTGATATTACAGTTATTACACGCTAGCTCAGCACCAAACGGACAGAAAGAAGACCTAGGTACTCAGTTTTTCTCATAAAAACCCCTAAACCTCTTCAATACACTTCTTAACGGAAATAGCACGTTACCGTTCCAGTAGCCATTGTACAGGTGTTCTCTGTCGATAATGGCTAGTCCATTTTCATTGTAGTAATGCCGTTAATAGTTTGCAGCAATCCTCGTGAAACAAAATTTAAATTTTCAATGAATGGTAATGGTTCGAAGGGCATCGAATCTAAACAAAAGGTTGAAATGGATTTTTTGGTGCAAAAAATTTGAGGATAAAAAAAAATCAGATATGGAATATGAAATATTAGTCAAAAAATGTAAATGAAGAAATGAATGATATAATATTGGGACATGAAAATCGAGATATCGAATGTGAAATATTAGTTAAAAATGTAAATAAAGATATAAATGAAATAATAGGTATGAATAAATGTTGAAATTTTTGCGATATGATTGGTATGCCAAGCGCATTAAGTAAAACGTAGCCAAAATGTAATAGTATATTACACACCGAGGTGGGAAGTGATTCATTCCTGTCGTGAGATCAGTTAGTTAACCGAGACGCAAAACGTCGAACTTAGCTATCATCTCGAGACATAAATGAAACCTCCAACTGAGGTTTGTATACTATTTCATTCACAACCATCATATTTCGATTAAAATTAATAAGTCTGTTTCATTCTGAACATATCAAAAATATTACATTTAACGACAAATCACTAAGAACGCGGTTTTCTCAGAATAATCAAGTAGATATATTGTTACCGTGACTACGGGGTATACAATTGTCACCAATATAAATAAATGTCAGATAAAGTCTAGAATAGATGAAATGAGGTCGGGAAGTAGAGGTGTGTAATGTGACACTTCCCAACCTTCAATGACGTTGGTAATGACAGCATTACATATATGGTTGTAAATAATAGTATATTACACACCAAAGTGGGAAGTGATTCATTCCTGTGGTGAGATCACTTAGTTGAACGAGACGCAAAGCGTCGAGGTTAGCTATGATCTCGAGACAGGAATGAAACTTCCTACCGAGGTTTGTATACTATTTTATTTACAACCACCATATTTCGATTGAAATTAATAAATCTCCGTTTCGTTCTGAACATATCTTTAATATTCCATTTAACGACAAATTACTAAGAACGCGGTTTTCTCAGAATAATCAAGTAGACATATTGTTACCGTGACTACGGGGTATACAATTGTCACCAATATATATAAATGTCAGATAAAGTCAATAAATGACAGATAAAGTCTAGAATAGATGAAATGAGGTCGGGAAGTAGAGGTGTGTAATGTGACACCTCCCAACCTTCAATGACGTTAGTAATGACAGCATTACATATATGGTTGTAAATAATAGTATATTACACACCAAAGTGGGAAGTGATTCATTCCTGTGGTGAGATCACTTAGTTGAACGAGACGCAAAGCGTCGAGGTTAGCTATGATCTCGAGACAGGAATGAAACTTCCTACCGAGGTTTGTATACTATTTTATTTACAACCACCATATTTCGATTGAAATTAATAAATCTCTGTTTCGTTCTGAACATATCTTTAATATTCCATTTAACGACAAATTACTAAGAACGCGGTTTTCTCAGAATAATCAAGTAGACATATTGTTACCGTGACTACGGGGTATACAATTGTCACCAATATATATAAATGTCAGATAAAGTCAATAAATGACAGATAAAGTCTAGAATAGATGAAATGAGGTCGGGAAGTAGAGGTGTGTAATGTGACACTTCCCAACCTTCAATGACGTTAGTAATGACAGCATTACATATATGGTTGTAAATAATAGTATATTACACACCAAAGTGGGAAGTGATTCATTCCTGTGGTGAGATCACTTAGTTGAACGAGACGCAAATCGTCGAGGTTAGCTATGATCTCGAGACAGGAATGAAACTTTCTACCGAGGTTTGTATACTATTTTATTTACAATCATCATATTTCGATTAAAATTAATGAATCTCTGTTTCGTTCTGAACATATCTAAAATATTACATTTAACGACACATTACTAAGAACGCGGTTTTCTCAGAATAATCAAGTAGATATATTGTTACCGTGACTACGGGGTATACAATTGTCACCAATATAAATAAATGTCAGATAAAGTCAATAAATGACAGATAAAGTCTAGAATAGATGAAATGAGGTCGGGAAGTAGAGGTGTGTAATGTGACACTTCCCAACCTTCAATGACGTTGGTAATGACAGCATTACATATATGGTTGTAAATAATAGTATATTACACACCAAAGTGGGAAGTGATTCATTCCTGTGGTGAGATCACTTAGTTGAACGAGACGCAAAGCGTCGAGGTTAGCTATGATCTCGAGACAGGAATGAAACTTCCTACCGAGGTTTGTATACTATTTTATTTACAACCACCATATTTCGATTGAAATTAATAAATCTCTGTTTCGTTCTGAACATATCTTTAATATTCCATTTAACGACAAATTACTAAGAACGCGGTTTTCTCAGAATAATCAAGTAGACATATTGTTACCGTGACTACGGGGTATACAATTGTCACCAATATATATAAATGTCAGATAAAGTCAATAAATGACAGATAAAGTCTAGAATAGATGAAATGAGGTCGGGAAGTAGAGGTGTGTAATGTGACACTTCCCAACCTTCAATGACGTTAGTAATGACAGCATTACATATATGGTTGTAAATAATAGTATATTACACACCAAAGTGGGAAGTGATTCATTCCTGTGGTGAGATCACTTAGTTGAACGAGACGCAAAGCGTCGAGGTTAGCTTTGATCTCGAGACAGGAATGAAACTTACTACCGAGGTTTGTATACTATTTTATTTACAACCACCATATTTCGATTGAAATTAATGAATCTCTGTTTCGTTCTGAACATATCTAAAATATTACATTTAACGACAAATTACTAAGAACGCGGTTTTCTCAGAATAATCAAGTAGACATATTGTTACCGTGACTACGGGGTATACAATTGTCACCAATATATATAAATGTCAGATAAAGTCAATAAATGACAGATAAAGTCTAGAATAGATGAAATGAGGTCGGGAAGTAGAGGTGTGTAATGTGACACTTCCCAACCTTCAATGACGTTAGTAATGACAGCATTACATATATGGTTGTAAATAATAGTATATTACACACCAAAGTGGGAAGTGATTCATTCCTGTGGTGAGATCACTTAGTTGAACGAGACGCAAAGCGTCGAGGTTAGCTTTGATCTCGAGACAGGAATGAAACTTACTACCGAGGTTTGTATACTATTTTATTTACAACCACCATATTTCGATTGAAATTAATGAATCTCTGTTTCGTTCTGAACATATCTAAAATATTACATTTAACGACAAATTACTAAGAACGCGGTTTTCTCAGAATAATCAAGTAGATATATTGTTACCGTGACTACGGGGTATACAATTGTCACCAATATAAATAAATGTCAGATAAAGTCAATAAATGACAGATAATGTCTAGAATAGATGAAATGAGGGCGGGAAGTAGAGGTGTGTAATGTGACACTTCGCAACCTTCAATGACGTTAGTAATGACAGCATTACATATATGGTTGTAAATAATAGTATATTACACACCAAAGTGGGAAGTGATTCATTCCTGTGGTGAGATCACTTAGTTGAACGAGACGCAAATCGTCGAGGTTAGCTATGATCTCGAGACAGGAATGAAACTTTCTACCGAGGTTTGTATACTATTTTATTTACAATCATCATATTTCGATTAAAATTAATGAATCTCTGTTTCGTTCTGAACATATCTAAAATATTACATTTAACGACAAATTACTAAGAACGCGGTTTTCTCAGAATAATCAAGTAGATATATTGTTACCGTGACTACGGGGTATACAATTGTCACCAATATATATAAATGTCAGATAAAGTCAATAAATGACAGATAAAGTCTAGAATAGATGAAATGAGGTCGGGAAGTAGAGGTGTGTAATGTGACACTTCCCAACCTTCAATGACGTTAGTAATGACAGCATTACATATATGGTTGTAAATAATAGTATATTACACACCAAAGTGGGAAGTGATTCATTCCTGTGGTGAGATCACTTAGTTGAACGAGACGCAAATCGTCGAGGTTAGCTATGATCTCGAGACAGGAATGAAACTTTCTACCGAGGTTTGTATACTATTTTATTTACAATCATCATATTTCGATTAAAATTAATGAATCTCTGTTTCGTTCTGAACATATCTAAAATATTACATTTAACGACAAATTACTAAGAACGCGGTTTTCTCAGAATAATCAAGTAGATATATTGTTACCGTGACTACGGGGTATACAATTGTCACCAATATAAATAAATGTCAGATAAAGTCAATAAATGACAGATAATGTCTAGAATAGATGAAATGAGGGCGGGAAGTAGAGGTGTGTAATGTGACACTTCGCAACCTTCAATGACGTTAGTAATGACAGCATTACATATATGGTTGTAAATAATAGTATATTACACACCAAAGTGGGAAGTGATTCATTCCTGTGGTGAGATCACTTAGTTGAACGAGACGCAAATCGTCGAGGTTAGCTATGATCTCGAGACAGGAATGAAACTTTCTACCGAGGTTTGTATACTATTTTATTTACAATCATCATATTTCGATTAAAATTAATGAATCTCTGTTTCGTTCTGAACATATCTAAAATATTACATTTAACGACAAATTACTAAGAACGCGGTTTTCTCAGAATAATCAAGTAGATATATTGTTACCGTGACTACGGGGTATACAATTGTCACCAATATATATAAATGTCAGATAAAGTCAATAAATGACAGATAAAGTCTAGAATAGATGAAATGAGGTCGGGAAGTAGAGGTGTGTAATGTGACACTTCCCAACCTTCAATGACGTTAGTAATGACAGCATTACATATATGGTTGTAAATAATAGTATATTACACACCAAAGTGGGAAGTGATTCATTCCTGTGGTGAGATCACTTAGTTGAACGAGACGCAAATCGTCGAGGTTAGCTATGATCTCGAGACAGGAATGAAACTTTCTACCGAGGTTTGTATACTATTTTATTTACAATCATCATATTTCGATTAAAATTAATGAATCTCTGTTTCGTTCTGAACATATCTAAAATATTACATTTAACGACAAATTACTAAGAACGCGGTTTTCTCAGAATAATCAAGTAGATATATTGTTACCGTGACTACGGGGTATACAATTGTCACCAATATAAATAAATGTCAGATAAAGTCAATAAATGACAGATAATGTCTAGAATAGATGAAATGAGGGCGGGAAGTAGAGGTGTGTAATGTGACACTTCCCAACCTTCAATGACGTTAGTAATGACAATAATGTAATTTTTTAGGAGCATCAGGAAGTCGGTCTTTTTGAAATACAAAAATTAATCCTACAAATATTCATTTCTCGTTCATTTTATAACATCATTTCGAATGATTCTGAATTGAATAGTGTTCAAAACTTGCCCCGGTATGTAATACTTTATTATACCCGCAGGCCGATAAAATACCTGAGTTAGCAAAAGAGCAACTTCCCGCTCGACAACGGTGACTCTCGAACGAAATCGACAAAAAACCAAGTCGTACGTATTCCGACTATCTGGCGCGGAATAGTGCAAACGGCACTTACGCCCGAAATCGTCGGTCTGCGATTATCGATCTCTCGGCTATTCCGACTCGGTTTCGCTTCCGATTCATCTTCCTTCCGGAACGTGCACGATGCGAGGAAAAATATTGCGTTCGTGACGCGGTCGAGCCGCTTATCGAAAGGGAGGAAGGGGGTGTAATCAGGGGAAGCCTGTTACTCTCGGCAGAAAGATGATTGCTCAACTAATTCGCTGAATTAATTATTTACTCCAGTCTATGACGGTGAAAAAAGTGTAAACTGTGTATTTATCCCATACAGCACCAATTCGCATGAAAATTTGGATTCAGGATCTACATACCCTCTTTTTCAAAATCTACCCTGTGTCGAGGGTTGCTTTCTCCCTGGGGGTGGATGCCACCCCTTCTTGGGAGGGTTCGCGCAAAGTACCTTTTTTGAGCCCTTTCAGCATGAGCCTTTTCAAAAATATAATCTGAAACAAAAAATCATGTGAATGAGCTTGTAGTTCCTGAAAAAAGCTACAAAAAGCTCTTTTGGTGGATATGATTGCTTCAATACTAAGCGAGTTATGGGAAAAAAAAACAAAAAAAATTTTTTAGAAATCAGAGTATGTACATTAGTATTTCGAAGAATACACATAGTAACTATATTTCAGGCCTGGTGGAAAAATAAAGGATTTTTGAAGGACTTCAAAAAAGATCCAATTAGTTTTTCCCGAAAAATGCATTGGTTTTTGGTTATTGTACGTAGAAACTTTCCATTTTGGCGTTTGAAAATACCAATCAACTTTCAACAAGCAATTATTCAGTTTGTAGTGGGTTTGCATACATCACAAAAAAATCTCTTTTGTTTTTTCAAAAGCTATAATTTTGCTCTCCGCAGGTTTTTCGATTAGATGCATTATTTTCAAGTTATTCGCGAAAAAGGATCTGAAAACGTGTTTTTTTTTGCCTGAAAACCGACAATTTCACTCGCGAATAAGTCGAAAATTATTGCTTTTCAGAAAAAACTTCATTGAACAAAAAGTGCTTAGAATTAGTCAATCTATTGATTTCCGCACTTATTTCCAATAAAAAAATGTTCACCCCCAAGAAGGGGTGGCATCTACCCCCAGGTAGAAAGCAACCCTCGGCACAGGGTAGATTTTGAAAAAGAGGGTATGTAGATCCTGAATACAAATTTTCATGCGAATCGGTGCTGTATGGGATAAATACACGGGAAAATGGTCATAGACTGGACTAATTGTGATACTAGCGACAGTAGCGACCCGCAAGGATGAAAAATGGTTGTGGGTTATCCCTAAGAGGTGGTCATATACCATCGCGGACTTTTTTGTAGAACTTTTTAAGGTGTACGTTACTGTAGTACATTATTTTGATCTATCTCGTAGGGTTCAGCTAGCGTTTGCGATGTAAGAGCAAAAAATGTGTTCTTTTACGGATGCTATAGGTACAATGTGCCACTTCTCTCATCGCTTTCAGACGTTCAAAACGGAAGATTTCTCACCCATTGAGAAATATTCGCCCTGAGAGTGAGGAATAATTTCCCACTGTTATCACTGTAACCCAAGTCAGTCATGAATTGTTACATGTCAGATTGATATGACAAGTTCTCCATGTTGACAACGCTACGTCGACGATTTGCGTGCAATATTCAAGTAGCCCATTGTTTGCGTTTCCATAACAACAAAACCGAAGCACTTCATAATTATTGCTGTCAACTTCCCAACGAAAATAGTTTTATTGTTGATTGTTATAGTATAAACAATTCAGATTTATTAAATATTGAATATAATGGAAAACAAAGATTTAGAGTTGGAAAATATACCTCCAGAAATTGTTCGGAAAGCAATAGATGTTTGCAATAATTTGCTACCAAGCACATCAAGAGGAAAATATGAAATCGCTTACAGAAACTTTATGGAATGGAAAATGAAAGCCAAGGTAAATTCGGTAATTATCCGGGCTCCATCGTGAAATTAAAAAATTTTTGGTGGAACTTACGTATTTCGGCCTCCTGAACAAAAAATTCACATAAAGTTTTTGGCGCTCGCAACTAATTTCGGAGATATGGCCCCTCGAAGACAGGAAAACAGGGTTTTCAGTGTTGACATTTATGTTTGTTTATTCAGCCAATTCCGCTCGAAATTCATCCTTCTTTCTATCACACATATACATATTTAATACCACCTTCTTCATCACTTTCCGCTGTGCTAACCACGAATTTCTATGACGATTTACTTTTTAGAGTTTTGTAGTGAAAAATGGAAAAATGCTTATAATTCTATTGGAGAGTGATGAAGAAGGATATATAGAATGAGCATATTGTGCTGATAGAAAGAAGGAGGCATTTCGAGCGGATTTGGCTGAGAAACAAACATAGGCGTAACACCCTGTTTTCCTGTCTTTGGGGGGCCGTATCTCCGAAACTAGTTGCGAGCCCCAAAAACTTTATTTGAATTTTTGTTCAGGAGGCCGAGATACGTGAGTTCAATTTTTTAAATTTCACGTAGGAGCCCGCTTAACGGATAATTACCGTAAATTCTTGTTCCGAAAATACCTTATTAGTTCAATTTGAAGAGTTGTCAAGAAGATTGAAATCATCAACATTATACTCTTCGAAAATTAAAAATTGATGACATGGAAGATTTCAATTCGGCCCTTTTGACAAAATTACCCGATACTGAAACCAAGGCTCCCAGAAATTTCACAGTCACATGAGAATTCTACCAAATTTATAAAAATATGTGAAGCTTCGACCATGCACAAATGAAACACGTTATTTTTTTATTTTACAAAAATAGCAAATGTACAAAACAACCTGTGGAGATAAATACATTTGGCACCATGGCGAAGGAAATAGCGAAATTTTTGCAATTACCGAACCCTGAGTTATATACTGGCCACTGAATCACTCTATCTATTAAAAAATAAAACGCATTTAAATCTGTTGCGTAGTTTTAAAGATCTAAGCATGCACAGGGTTCAGTCCTGGATTTATCAATAGGCCATATAGGCCGCGGCCTAGTGGGGGCAGATTTGAGAGAAAGCTTGCCTACTTGATTTCAGATGATAAAACTTGAAAGTCAAACAAGTTCACCGTTTTTCTCATGGTTTTTTATACTAGAAGCAGATGTAATGAACACCATAAACTATGATGATATCATTGATATTTTTGCTGCCAAAAAGTCCCGTGACTCGATTTAGCTGACCATGAAAGCATTAACTCACTATATCTGCTTCCTCACAAGTATCTTCATCATTTCCATGTTCTTTCGTCTATAAAATATTGAAATTATTTTTTCCTAAGATCACATAGAAAAGTGACACATATCGCACTCTGTACTCCCATGGAAAGTGACCTTTATACTCACTCGTGCGAAAAGTTATTATCCGCACTAGTGCCTAAAGTACTTTCCGCACGGCTGTCGATAAGCTGTCAAACCCGCGGATCCTGTAAGATTTACAGATCTAACTATTGATTGATCTTGACGAGATATGAGTACATAACGTTATTTCAAATGTGAATTAGCTCAGTTGGTAGAGTATCCGGTAAGATGACCGCAAGATTGTGGGTTCGAGTTTCGTCGACAACACTTATTTTTTTCTTCATTTTTCGGTTAAGCAGGTACCAATTATATAAAATGAACAAGAAATGTATTTGTTTTGTTTGTTTTTTGGTATTCTTTTTTACTTTTCCATTTTTTAAATAGCAGACGGTGTTTTCCATAGGGAAAATCCCAAGTCACGAATTAACTATCGACGGCACGAAACTTGCTTTTTAAAAAATATTTATTGATACAAAAATCGGAAAAAGATACAAAGTACAGAAATATACGTGTTATTATGGAGATTGAAGACTGACTGAAGTCGCCAAGTGAAGTCTGGAAGATCTCTGCTCCCATGAGAACTGTCTACTCAGCATCCCGAATGGGGTGGTGGTAAGCTAAGTCAGCGGGATTTCTTCTAGGTGGTGACATAATTCACGTCAAGTATTGAATATATCTAACAACGGGCACGACCCATAACTTCACTATCACAGTAGACCGGTTGAAGGCGAAAAACTCAATCAATTGAGCCACCTGATAACTGTACCATTATATTAGGAACAAAGTATCGATTTGATGAATTAACACTCTCATCTTTCATCAGTATTAATCAAAAAGACCAAATGATAAAAATAGTAAGAATTTCAATACGCGGATTGACTCGAATTCATCAGAAAAATAAACATGGAAGTTTGAACGTGGTTTTACACTCATTAACATCTTGCATCTCACCATCTTTTCGAATATCCTAACTATTTGATAAACCTATTTCAGAAAACTGTAAGTTACCTTCACTAACATTTTCAACTATACCTTTTAAACATTGGCAGTTTGACACTAGCATTTCAACACTGTTGAATGTGAAAGCTTTGCTTAGTATCTTTTCGCAGCTTTTGTTATCTCGCCTTTGGTGTATCCTTTATGTATTTTATGTGTATGTATGTTTCTAGCACCTGTTTTTAGCTAACGTCACCAATTTGTAAATATGAATAATCTTTTCCGAATGTGTAATCAGCTTTTTTCCCAAGGAGATTATTGAGAAGTATAATAATAATTTGTTCCGAAACAAAAAACGGAGCATAAAAATGAAAATTCGATGGGATGGGATTTTTTCAAATAACTTTATTTCAGTATTTTCAAGTTTTTGATGTTTATGAACTGTGAAGAAGTATTCAACTCACAGGCGATAACTCTCAGAACTGTCTTTGGCTTTCTTCAAATACCCAAAAGGAAATTTGGTTAATACGTCACCGAAGTATTGATCGACTTCAATTTTCATAGAGTAGGTAGCGAAATTTGATCTAGATTGGGATATGTGTTTCCACGCAATCAGTATAACAAAGCAATTTTTTGTCGATTTCCTCATCTTCTTCTGATCGAAAAACATTTTTCAGATGATGAGTAGATTAAGAAACTAACATTTCATTTATAACATTTATAACATTGTGAGGTATTCATAAAGATTATAAATTATTTCTCGAGTTACCTGTTTCAATGTACAAAATTTTTTTGCAGTTCAAAAACCACAAAAACTTATCGATTTGATATGATTGCCAAGGCGATTCAAATACTTATCAAATGATTTATCACGTATTCATTTGAAAAAATCATTGCTGATGTCTACACAGTCAACGAGAAACGAAATAATGGGTGGAGTTAATGCACCATATGTATATTACTCGGTCAATCAATATCACTTTAAGTCAACAGACAGTTTCAAGGTTATCGAAATCAGCCTACCCTGTACCGATGGGGAAAATCATCACTCGGAATATCTACATTGTAGGATACTCTACAAGGAAAAAAGTTGATAACTCGTTTCCATGTAACGTAGTAATAGTATCTTGTACAAATTTCGTCTGTGTGTCGTTCTGTTTTTTTTTGTTGTGTGAATCCCTATCGGCACTATGCTGTTTATAGAGTACCGATGCCGGCACCAAGACCGTGGAGATGCTTCACCATCAAGGCGGTAAGCTCAAATGAAAAATGTGTTGAAAGGACTTTAACTCGATGGTTGGTGTTGCTGATAATGGAGCTGTTTAACTATTTATATCGTTGTAGTCTTTTGTTTTATTGCATATTTACCTGGAGAGATATTGGTGGTCATTCGTTTTACTTGTTACAACAAACCCCTACACAGAAAACGACCTGATTCTATGAAAACATTACTCTAGGCTTTTTTGGGAAAAGAGTTGGTCCCAGGAAACCATTTAATTCCCGCAGCTGAGTATTAATTTTAGAGCCAAAGGTTCCCTTCCATTGTAGTCACTACTGGTCTCTTGGTCGAAATATGGCATGTGTACTGCTCATGTGCATTTTAAGTGTTTGTTATTTTGTTGTGAAAAGTCAAACGGCGCAAAATCGTCAGAATAATTACCTGAAGAAATCGAAAAATGCTGTGAATGCTAGTTTCCCGCACTGAAATTTGAATACCAGTACTAAGTATATTTATGACTACCAGTAGGAAGCCATTCATATCTAAATACCTGAACGCAAAGGGGAAATAATATAATGTTATCGAAACGGATTTACATCGAAATGTGGAGAATTTGACCTAGTACAAAGAATGAAACGACTTCTCAACCACTGAAGAAAAATATCTACTTACCGGCAATTTTCGGTATCTGTAGTGAATTCCTATTAAGATCTTTTTGAAATGTCAACGAAAAGTTAATCCACACTATCTTAAAATTCTTATTATTGAATTGAACTTGATTTATTCATACATACCTTTCATAAGAATTTTTCATGAATTTCAATTCAAATTCGTTTGTCTAAATACTCTTGTATCAGTGTCAGTTATTACCTTATAAATGTTTAATCAAACAGTATTTTTACCTCG
Source organism: Zygogramma bicolorata (assembly GCA_032362365.1). Taxonomy (NCBI): domain Eukaryota; kingdom Metazoa; phylum Arthropoda; class Insecta; order Coleoptera; family Chrysomelidae; genus Zygogramma; species Zygogramma bicolorata. The sequence goes on along the minus strand of JAVJAQ010000426.1, from coordinate 511,155 downwards.
TTCCCGTTAGTTCCTCTTGGTTCCTTCAAACATAATAGGATATATCTATCTTTTTGAAATCAGAAAAAGCAGAATCGATCAACACAAGGTATTCATCTTCGCTCAGATCGAAATAATGGATAATTCAGGGTCTTAAGATGACTTCGCACCGATCAGTGAAAATGATTTTGATTCAATCAAAATACTACGATCAGTAGATATTCAAACTATTGGCTCTCAATTATTTTTCCGTTGAACATTTTACTGTGTTGAATCAAATTACCAGTAACGGAACAGAAACAAGACTACAGCACTCTCTGGGAAAATGGATCTGGTTTCTTTGATAATAACCTCAATAATCAGAAAATCGTATTCACAAACTTTTTCATTTTGTAACTAGTACGTGTCCGTTGTAGTATCCGTATAAATTAAATCGTTTCTCGAACATCTACAATAAGGCAATTTCAATCGTTCTAGCTGTAATAGTGTCGTAAACGACTAATTTAACAATACCACATTTTGTATTTGAAAACATGACCGTTTTTGTGGAGAACTAGAGGCTTTGAGAAAAAACATCTATAGTATAAAATAACATCGAATATTCAGCAAAACTCTCTTTCAATATGTGTAAATCATTCAAAGACTTTTAAGTCATTCACAAAAAAAGAAGAAAGAATGTAAAATGATTTCCCCCGCCTGTTTGAAGGACTATAACGCCGTTTTTTACTTTGATAAGTTGAATTATTATTTAAATGACAAGCATTCGAAATGAAATAATGAATTTTACAATATAACTATAAAAAAAATTAATTCTAAATCAAAAAGCTCCTCAAATTTTGGTTCTCGAGGAAATGAACCTAGAATAGATGCCGCATTTTAAACATCTATGAATAAATTACACATTATATTAGTATTTGCTAAATACTTGATGTTACTTCTTTCATAAACGATTTTTTTTATTGACTACTTGAAGAAGGAAAGCCAGAAATCATTTCCTCCGAACCATGTTTTATTTTTTGACAATACCGTTTATCAGAAATAAAAACTTGAGATTATCGATCATATAGCTCTCACTCTCTAGATTATTTGCCCTCACTTCCTCCAAGGCGAGGATCCTATAGCTAATTTTAGAAGATTATATAATTACTCAATTTGCTTGTACATAATGGCCTTTTTCTACGACCAGAACTGAGAACTGATTGGTTTTTCAATAAGGGTCTCAGCGCGATGGAAATAAAACTTTGAGCTTCGGAAAGTTCCGATACCATACACATACCGAGTTCTTTGCAGACTTTATCTGAGACGGTCAAAGTTTTGAGACTATTGTGTGCGAACGCCGATCTTGATCTTTCAGGGACGTATCTGCATAGTTTGCACGAGTTAATATGGATGAGTTCATGAACAAGTCAAGGGCAGAGGAGTCCAAGAGAAAGAGAAGTCTGTTTGTGTGTGAGACCGGCTAATGTAACACATCCTATATAGGTTTTTACACTACAGTCCTAGTCAACACTGAAAGTTATGTGTTCCTAAAACTTACATCGAACCTGATTTGAATAGTATCAGCATGTTTAGGATCCGATGCCAGACTTTCAATTATTCCTGGAAGAAGATAATATTAGAATCCAAATATTTTTCATTTTTAGTCGGGAGATAACCCAAAAATGTACTCCATATTTCTGAAAAATCATCGTTACTTCAAAACTTTTGATTTTGTCACAATCGCTATCTCTTTATGCAGTTTTTGTTTTTGACTGAAAAAGTTTGTGAATACCGACATGATTTCTATAATGCTGCGACAACATTTATTTTAGCTGGCATTTAACCAAAAGTATTGGGTGCTGGTGGACTAATTATTACCCATAGACATTCTTAACTTAGTACTGGTCCCTTGTTCGAATCTTCCTTTGACTCTCGATTCATGGCGACCGGGTGGCAGACTAACATTCTTCCGATGTTTATAGAGTCACGAAGTTGGTATGAAGACCCTGGTCATGCTGGATGAGCAGGGCGGTAAGCATCCTCTAGCTTTCATTGTTTTTCATCCCCAATTGAAATCCGTACGAGGTTGGTCGGAATGTTGGTTTATCGTTATTTCAGACAGTCAATAACGCTTGAAATGATTAAGGGTCTTCAAAATTGAGTCCTTTTGTTTTGATAAGCGACGATTACAATGATAAAAATTGATAGGATTGTCTCTTGAAAATGCCCACTTGGTTGGCAGAACGTATATTGTGGAGTTGGGATACGAAATTCCTATTGAAACTATAGACGAAAGTCAGTTATGAAATCATACTTTCATTTCTTTTTCATTTCACACGAGTTCCGTGTTTATCATCTCAATATTGGACTATTTTTCAGATGATATATAAATTTTTTTTTTTAATATTTCCAAGAAGTGTCCATGCCTTCCTAGTGGGTCTATTGATATTTTTTCATTTGACTTCATGAAATGATGATAAACAACACTAAAAATCTTGTCGGTTTCAATTATCTCTAGACTTTTTCGTACACTCATGCCTGTGAGCCATAATTATTCATTAATTTCATCATAAAGTTTTAAACGACACTTGGACTTTGCTTGGAAATTTTGATTCAGTGTCCACAAAGCTAAATTTTGCTCTCGTTTAATAAATGTACAAAAAGTCTCGGATATAATTTGCTACCCTGTATACCTTAATCCGTCACCCACCTTTGTATAATAGCTCACCAATAGTTGGCAGACGAACACTTATTAACATTGAATCGTCTAATAACTTCGGATGCTGAGTAAAGGAAGTCATAATACCAGAATAACACTTAAGCACTCTTAAATCGAACCTATCGAGTCATGGCACCTAGAAATCCTGACCGGTTGGATTTTAAATAACTCCACAATATGTATCATTTGATCATATAATATAATGACTTAGCAGTTTTTGGAAACGTAAATATGCAATAAGATATCTGACGTTTTATCTGTTATGATTGTACACGAACTCTAGGCTCAGAACATAGGGGGAAGGTATTATTATTATTACAGTACTACATGCCAATCTCAAAAAATGTACCTTTTTCTCTCACCGGTGTGCATTTTGGCTGGCGTTATATTTCATAACTGAAAGTTACAGTTCCACATTGGTGAGGATTTAAATATTTACATATTCGCTAACATTATGATATTTGAAATCGAAATGTTTTAGAATCGAGAAAATAGTTTTTTCGATGTTCAACAGATTGGCAGTAACTTGACTCGTTCTTACTTTTCTCGAATTATTCCACCGTTGATTTTTCATGTTATTCGGTTATTTTTGACTTTCGGGGTTTTCTATTATTTTTCTCATAGAACCTCGGCGTCCTATTATGATAATTTTGAAGATTCAGTTCTCAACTTTGTATAATATAAATTCGGTCTTCAAAAACGAGTGAATCCAACGTGTCAAAGTGACTGTAACAAAACTGGATTGGCTGTTGGCATATGGAATCCGTTTCATTGTTTTGATAATCGGTGATTATTGCATAATGAAATTTGATTCCAAAAACCTTCCTTCTATTCTATGCTTACAATACGCAACAATAAAGAAACAATTGATACATACTTGTAAAAATATTTTTGTTTTAGAAGTCAGTCAAATGACCCGTCTATACTGGATTATGCTTCTTTTTTCTAAACAGATATATATTTCTACTTTCATTACATTCACGCTACAGATCTATCGGTACATCATAAAGGAGTTTCCATAAATGGCAGATTCGATCAATATCAATCAGTATAACTTATATTCTCATTCACACTGTTCAGAATAAAAACAGTCTTTTGTGACGTACTCTCATTTGTAGCAAATGTTTACCAATATTCCCACCCCTATTCCAAATTCATCTTCGAATGTTATTTCATTCCTGGAAATGAAGTGATATTCTTCATCTGCCAACATAGTCCAATTCCAACATAACATAAATAATGATGGATATTACATAATTCAATCAAAGACAACAATACATTGAAGGATTTAACACTACTGAAGTAAGTTGACACCCTACTCACGAACTTTAAACGTGTTTTCCACACTTTTTTTTCTCAGTTCTTCGCTGATGCCAACTCTTATATCTAACATAACTAAAAGCATGCATACTTGATTAAATCGCTTTTCAACTAGTCCCATTAAAAATCCATTATAAATTCAGGAGAGATGAAAATTTTTCATCGATTAATTGTTCTGTTAATTTTATTTCATTTTTTGGAGTAATGGAGATTACATATTTTGTAAGCTACACCTCTGAATTCACCAGCTGAATGATGATGGTACTTCACTCGTAATCAGAATAATTCTCAATGGCTTTGAATATTGAACTTAATTGAATTATCTTCCTGAATTTGTTGTGGATAACTATTAGGGTAGATTAGTGCATGAGTGAGCATGTTAATTTGTACCAACTCTGACACACATCTACACGTATCAATAACAAATAGTTCCATACGAACATATGTAGTGTCTAAGAACCTCAATGATCTTGTATTGCGTAGAACAACTGGACCGAATCGAGGATGGGATGGACCAAATCAATACCGATATGAGAGAAGCTGAGAAAAATCTGACGGGTATGGAAAAATGCTGCGGACTTTGCGTTTTACCCTGTCAGAAGTGAGTATTGAGAGGTCACATGTTCGGTCCAAAGACGAAGTGTCTGAACAGTTAGACATAGTTTTTTCCGTATCGTTACGTTCTGATTTATAGGGGTTCCTCTTTCAAAGAAGACGAGGGAACATGGAAAGGTAACGATGATGGCAAAGTAGTCAACAATCAACCACAACGGATGATGGATGATCGCAATGGTATGGGACCTCAAGGAGGCTACATCGGAAGAATCACGAACGATGCGCGAGAAGATGAAATGGAAGAAAATGTCGGTCAAGTCAACACCATGATAGGTAAAATTCACCGAAATAAACAAGTGATGCTGCGAAAAAGTAATGATTTATTGATTCGAGCGCGGTATAAACAGATTCTGGGTTGTTTTTCGGGTTTATTTGCCGTGGTTCACAGATTTTCAGTCCTGACGTTTCGCCTACAGCTGTGGTAGGGATTATCAAAGACTATGAGGTAACGGACGCGATGTTCCCGTTCTCACAGTACATACTTCTTCGCTCATGCTTTATATCTGCTTTCATGGCTTGTTTTCTATTAACTAGTTTTAGTCTTGTATTCTTCGATGTAACCAGACTCCATTGATGTTCATGCCTTCTTTTTTTCGATTAAAATTGTCTTTATGTTTGTGTATCAACAACATCAACGAAAAACACCCCAGAATCAGGTACCTCCGGCCGTGAAAGTTTACGTTCTTTGATCAACGGTGTAAACATCCAGCATTGTTATAAAAACTCGTATTCACATTGCAGGCAACCTGCGCAATATGGCTATCGATATGGGATCTGAATTGGAGAATCAAAACAGGCAAATCGATCGTATCAATCTCAAGGTAATTTCTTACGAGTTTGTGTTTGCTTTTGTTGTTGATGGAACACATTATGAATTGGATTGTGGTGTGTGTTATGAGTTTCTGTACAACACCCATATTTGCATTACGTATAATCGGAACAATTACAGTTTTCGGATCATAGAAAATAATAAACCATTCATATTTTTCAAAATCTGCCTCCCAAATAGCGATCGAATATTTCGCTTCAAGGGTAAACGTGAAATTGACAATATCTTGATTTTAGTGTGATATTATTTTCTGAAGGGGAAATCTTGAATTCGAGCCACTGGGTAAAAAAAATTGGTCTAATTTTTCATTACACCGATTGAAACCGCAGTGAAAGCAGTTGTGTAATAACTTGAAAAATAAGTAAGACATGGAGCTTCGAAATTCGAAGATAAATGAAGAGGGTAACGATAGTAACGCGTGCCATCACATGTTCCGTTTCATGAGAAAGTCTCATATAGTAATCGCTAGGTTTTTTAGTCGATTTTGAATTCGATTCCTACTTTCCCTATACTATGTTAGCAGTCCTTCGATACTTTGTTACGTAATCCGGCAAACTGAATATCTGTGAACATCTCTATTAATTATTACCTTCTCCAGAGCAGTGGCAGTAATGCATCGATAGGTTTCTCCGAGATATCCAGTAAAATGTAATTGTTTCGTATACTCACTACAAATTCGAAATCCAAAATATTTTTCGATTTCGCCTTTTAGAAAGCATATATTCAGATTTTTTCTTAATTCTCGAGAATGTAAGCAATTTAATGATTGAATAATTCGAAAAAATAAATATCTTTCGTAAAGTAAATTCATTCAAGAATGGCTTGATTCTATTTGAAATTTAATTCTTAACTTTATTGTTTTTGGGTTTCAACCTATTTTAATATATACAGGCGTGGAAGGGTATACTTCTGATCTACCCTAGAGAAATGTTGCCCCCTATTAATAAATATTCATTGTTAATAAAAAAGTAATTTGAAAAGAAACGTTCAAACTCATTAAAATAATACCATCAAGATAATGATTTTCTGGAAGGCACAATCCTTTTTTGTCACTTCTTTCAAATGGCTGAATAAAAGGGATCTTTTCGTTTCCTTTGTCTTCTGTGAAACATTTGTGTTCTAGAATTCAATTGTTTGTACGAAGCCGGAATCGTAGTATTCGCATATCCGTTCAAGCACACCGACTAGATTCATGGCACATCAAAAAAGTTATTTTGTATTGGATGTGTGATGACTTCGTTCAGAACTCATGCGCATATTTTGTAGTTATAACTGATGAGTACAAAAATAGACGAGTACATATCGAAATCAATAAATTGGAAATGAAGAATGCTTCTCTTCAGCCATAAACTTTTATTCTCACTGAAATCGTATCACTCAGTCTAAAGTTATTGTAGAAAAAGTAATTTCCCGAACTCCTTATATATCATCAATTGTTGCAAAATTATCATTCTACAAAAAATGCCGGCGATGTCTTCACATCGTGGTGCGATCCTGATAATTTTAGACTGAGGACGATCGAAAGACATAAAATTCTGCTCGTATTTTTTTGAATTAATCTCGATGTTGTTTGTTTTACATTGCTACCCCGTTCACTCCACGACACAACTACAACATCAACAACTCTGTACACTGCAACATCAATCACTATGGTGTGGTTGCGTCAAACAGGGCGAGTCGAATGCAACGAGGATAGAGGTGGCCAACCAGCGAGCACATGACCTCCTCAAGTAGACACAAAACACAAAAACACTATTATTTATTATATCTTGCGAGTATCCCGCTCGTTCCTACGCGTACGTCATAACCGCAGCTTAGGGAAAATTTTGCATGCTCCCGTTTTTTCCGTTGTGCTGGTGTGCTTTTGGAAATTCACGAGTCGCTGCCGTACGCCGGGTGCGTTGTGAAGGCCGATGAACAACTCGGCGTTGACAATTTTCAAAATCTCAATAGTAACCATGCATATTTTGCTATATGTAGGGTAATTCAAATTGTAGTCTCTCTATTCGAAGTTTTGAAATGGTTATGGTCGATGTAATTGGAGCAAAGTTGAGTAATTAAAGGGTTAATAATATTCGGATAAAAAAAATCGAAATTTATTTTTCAAATTTTCTGGTGTTTTACAAAAATATATTTCCCGAAAGGTGACCTTTTCTTCGACATTTCAAATAACAAGATGCAAAAAAATTCAGGTGCATGCACTTATTCCTATTGAACATTTGTAACAATTCTCGTTGTAAGTACCTATTCGATTTTTGATTGTTTTTATCACCCAGATCGGCAAAACTTCCACCATACGTATGACGATGGTCTCTACAGTGACAAGAAATGCCGGTTGATCTTATCTTGTCCGAATCGGTTGTGCAACTTTGAACACCCCAGAGCACAACTTTTTTAATATCATCTCAGATGACGTGGAAAAAAAATCTCGTACGAATAATAACATTTTTAGCACTGGTAAAAAATTCAAACTTGCCAAATATTACTGACTCTTAACTTAAATTTAGCCCAATTCCACCAACTATCTGTTCACAACAATCCAATAGTGTAGATCGACTGAATTACCCTGTTTAACTTCAATCTTTTCTTCACGAAATATCGAGGTTCAACCGAGTGGGTTATTTTACGAAATATAGATAGTTCTGTTATTCAATCGAATTAGTTTCAAATCTAAATATATTCTGAATCAATATCAAGTATCGTTACGAATTGTTCGCCTCTTAAATTTTGTTTTGATCAAGACTCTCAAAGGTTCAAAATGTATTTTGAAACAATATCAAGTCTCAGTACCAATATTTCGCCGCTCAAATTCTATTTTCATATATCAAGACTCTCAAAGGTTGATGACTACTTTCATTCAATAGCTAAGGTGAAAAACTCGAGTGATTCGAACCACTTATAAGATTTTAACAGTATACATTTATTGCTGGTCGATAATGAGTATTTCTGATACGTTTTTGAAAAAAGTCTTGAGTTATCCATTAATCCGATCGTAAGAAATAGGAACGAGTCGGATGCTTAGTGTAGTGTTCAACGCTGAATCGGCACACTGGTTATATGTTTGTTGGTTAGGGTGAGAGCAACGAAACACGCATTGCAGTCGCCAACCAGCGTGCCAACAAACTCCTCAAGTCCTAAGGGGAGCGTGGATACGAGTCGCCTTTTATACTCCTTTCTCAATTCTCTCGCTGTTATAGCTTGGTCGTGTAATAGTTTTAATCTATTTATCCGATTTTTTCTAAGTGTATCTCGTGTCTTGCCAGTGTATGGCTACGAAGACGTGATGTTAACCAACCGCAAACTTACAAGTATAAGCCACGGTGACAGCAAATTGCACACTTCTCAAAAACGAATGAGCGTCACAAATAATGATGAATCTATACATTTTATCCATTATTCAATTTCGATGAGAAAAAGAAAACATGATTATATCAAACTGGATCGATTCATTGTGAAGTGATAGAAAGATCAAGTCTAGGCAACTCGGACAAGAGTTTGAGAGCGATTAAACGCTTCTGAAAAGCGATAAAACTTTAATTTATTTTAAGAATTGGTGTTTTTTACGTAGTTATTTTCAAGCAAAACCAATCGAGCAGCCAGCAATGGACAAAACCACTCGTTCACGGACTCTTGATTTAATCATGCTGATTGCTCTCATGGTATTGCCGAATGATAGTTTTTGTTGAAAAATGGAAATTTATTATTTCATTACTTTTGATAAAAAAATTTGATTCACTAAATGAACTAGAGTTTCTTACAATGTCGTTAATTTTTAACGTTTTGTGAACGCAACTTAATTAACTTCTCCAATGGATACCATTCAATTGTAATATTCATTTATACTAATATAGAAATGTCAGTCTCAAAAGTCATACGCTTTTCACATTCGAAGTGAAATAGTTATTTATGCACCATGAATATAAAGTAGATGCTTTTGCCTTGAGAGCGACGATCTTACAGAGAACATGGCCTCTGGCCCGAGGATATGTAAAATGCATGCACATCTATTTATACCCGTGGTGCATACAACGTCATACTATTTCGTTACTTCACCAATGGATATGAATATTTTTAAAAATTCAAAAATTCATTTCGATGTTTACTAGAAGCTTGGGAAACACTGTAAATGTTGCAGCGCTATAATGCAGACAAATTTTGTGCCTTTATAGCCCGTGGATCTAGGCCCACACGGGCATCAGGTACAACTAGTAAGTAGTTTGTAATCGAGCAATAAAAATACAATAATGAGCGCCTGTATATGACATAAAAACACATCACCTATATTTCAGTTATGATCTAGAAGTGAATGATTGGTATAAAATGGTTCAAATATTACGTAAGATGTTTTTACACAAATGCGAGTCATGATTTTGTGAGAAACTCAAGTTGCAATCTGAACTCTCGTCTTGAATTGCCTTTTCGATATCAGGTTTTTTTCCACCATGCTTTCATTTGAAAACCTCATGCCAAGTTGGTATAACTGGTTATCATTCTTATTCGAAACTCAAAAATATCATAAGAAAATTTTTTGCGTGGTCTTAAAAGGTTGAGAGAAGGCTTACATTCGATATATTGCTCAGAGATCAGAGAGTTCAGTAGGAATTCCAATTTGAATAGAAGTAACGTTTTGATATGTTTGTGCAAATCTTGAATATATCTTCGCCTCTGTATATACAGGGCGCCTCAACAAATTATAGTATTACAATATTTACAGAAATCATTCAGTGGAAATCTATGCAAATAGGAATAAATTTTAGGAATGATATGCAATAAACGAGATATGATTTGACTTTATATTAATGAAATTCGATTTTCTCGAAAATAGCCATAATTTCGAGGATTTTTTAATGATGGTATATTGTGTATGTATGGATCAATTTCAACCGAGGATGTTGATTTGTTCTGGTTCATTTTTTGTGACAGGCATTCATTTGTTATTCGAGATGTTTAACTATACTTGGCTAACAAATTTTCATTATGCTAACACTACTATCGTTGACTATCTTATTTATATTGGTCAACTGTTGATTATTTCATGAATTTTTTGTATATTTCCTCATTGGTGCAGTTTATTATAATAACATTTCGAATTTCGTTGAATATCTAATCTTGTAAAAGTTTATATTTCAATGTCTAGTTGGCCAATTATGATAGCTTCTAATTGATAACTTTAGGTAACTGTTGCCTCACACATTAATCTTGTAGATATCGATTGGTAAATTTCGACATGTTCAGAGAAAAAAATAACTATTGTTGAATGGCGCTGCGTGAGGATTTGTATTGTTAGGAAAGAGTATAATTTGCTAAATCGTGTCTTATTTTGTCGCTTGAGAGATTCGTCCTTAACATTTTGTGATAATTCTTTATATTAAGAAACATATAAATGTATTAGATATTCTCACTATCATTTTACCACTCTTTGGGATTTTACATTTCTTCACGGATAGTATTGGAAAATCCGAACATTCTCATTTTAACACTCGATTATTAAAGCTACGCAATTTTGCCAAACAACAATATTTCTCAAAGAGTCGTGACAGACCGAAAGATAAAAATTTTGATTCTCAACATTAACACCTCATTATTGAATAGTTTATTATTACAGTTCTTGTCAGAAAACCTTCTTGCCTCTCCGCATTTTTTGACAAATTTTAAGGGTGCTCTGAAAATTTTGGGTAGATAAATCGATGTATATAAGATTGTAGAGCGTGTAAATAATTGAAACAACTGCGCTAATGCACAGGTACATAAAAACATTGGAAACGGGTTTCCCACAAAAAATTGCTTGTGGTTGAAAATAACGAAATACCAAAATTATAGTTATAAAAACGACAGTGTTGATAAATTGTTTTTGTTGAAGTTTGGCACAGTTTATAGCAAAGGTGAGTGCATAAAACTGAAAAGTCTTGTTTTCATGACAGCTATCATTTAATGACCTAGTTTAAACAAGAAAATCAATTGGATGTCTGATTGAATGTACGTCATCGATAAACACAGGCCGCCGGCTTCGACTTTGACGTCCAATATACCAGGTGACCTGGAACCAATTTATTCCCCTGTATCTACGTTGTTATTTTGTATGGATATTTTATATTCGTTACTTCGGTTTAAAGTGTATGAGTGTACAATTTAGCAAGTATCAAAACATATATGACCCTTCCGGTTTGATCGGAAGCGCAGTCAATTTTCATATTTCAAAAGTAATCTATGATTTTTTTTGGAAATTACGATTCGGCAATGATATATCATAATATTACTCCCAAATCACGATCTGCTTGTGTAATTGATATTCGATAAAAAATTACTTTCTGTATTTTCCTCGTAACGGAAAATTTTCATAAATATATGCTATGGAATATTGAACAATATCATGTAACAACAATTTATGGCCAGAATTTTCACACAATATTTTGTATGCAGATTGGTTATTTTTAGAATTGAATTTTTCAAGTTGGTTATAAGCTCCAATACAATCCATGTCTTTATTTCAATATGATATTGGAGTTTCTCACCAAATTTAAAAATTCCTCAGTTAACATTTAAGAAATGATAGACTTGTTGAAAAATTAAATTTTAAAAATATATAATCCGCATAAAAAATTTTGTGTGGAAAGTTTGGCCATGAATTAATCTTTGTTACTTACATGATATTATTCAATTTCCAGTAGCTTACTTTCATGAAGATGTTTCGTTACGAGGGAAATACAAAAAGTAATATTTATAAGATATCAACTATATCAACAGCATAGCTGGGCACCGTTAATCAACTAATTAACTTCGTTAATCGTTAATCCGCTACAAAAAAAGTTAGCTACGTTAAAGCGTTATATTTCGGAAGAATTAACGCAAGTTAACGTTAATCGTTAATCCGTTAATATGTGTAAAATTGCATCTTTATTTCGTTGCGTTAGTGAACTTATGAAACAAAAACCTTGTTCGTTTTGGATGTTAACAGGTTAGGAACAAAACAAAATACTTGCATAATGAACTTGAAACTAACATGTGTCCTAAAATTAGGCACTGATTACAAGTTTTTCAGGAAACCGCTGTCAAAAAATCGGTTAGTAGCGGTGAGTAGTGGTTACACCATACCCTTAGCACCTGCGCTGAGTAATGAAATGATCGAACGTCAAATGAAAGAAATCTCCTTGCAGATTTCTTTCTCACTCGCACGCCTCGGCAAAATATATCTAGTTTTGTTTTTGTTTCACTCGCTGCCACGCATTAACCGTCACTTGACGGTGCCGTGCGGAAACTATTCGGCTTTGGATTAACGATTAACGGACTTCTGGATATTAACGAAAGTTGAGTATCCGTTAACCTTTTTAAAAGTTAACCCGTTTATCAAAATGTAAACTTCGTTAATCAACTATTAACGGATTAACGAGTTAATGCCCAGTTGTGATCAACAGATTGTGGTATATCATTTAACTTGATCGTTATTTCCAAAAAAATATTTACTTTCCATTTGAAATATGAAAATTGGATGCGCTTTCGGTTAAACCGAAATTGTCATATATGGTTTGATACTTGCAAATTGTACATTTATGACATCAAACCGAATTCGAAACATAACTACAATATAATAAAGAAAATACAGAGGGTAAATTGGTTCTTGGTCACCCGGTATATCTAATCTCGATAATACACGATCATATTTTGGTCATCAATTGTATAAGAATCGGGGAATGATGAACCCAGTGGCGGATCCAGGATCAGGTCAAGGGGGGGGTCTATAACTCAAAATTTATATGTATATATATATATATATATATATATATATATATATATATATATATATATATATGTTACAGTGAAGGTTTTCACGGATGCTCGAGTATGCGAAATTGGTATTCTGTATATATATATATATATATATATATATATATATATATATATATATATATATATATATATATATATATATATATATATATATATATATATATATATATATATATTTTATAACAGAAAATTATGAGCTACTGTATAGCAACAACTAGTCAAGATCCAAAAAAAAGGTGAAAGAGGTTGACATGAGCAAAATTTGAAGGTGTAGCGAGGAGGTAAAGTAGGTTCGAAACTTTACTTTTTTTAAATCGAATCGAGTTGATTTAAACTAATCAAAGGCATATTCTACTCATACATAGTATATTGTATATTCAAATCGTTAACGGCATACACAATACTCATCACAAATGTAACAAGTCTAATTTTTCAAATACTGTGCCAAACAGGATCCAATGGCAGCACTGTCAGAAATTTCTCGAACTTTTCCTCGATGAGCCTGACAAGGACAAGTATCAATTTTCTTTGAAGTGTCGTCGAGAAAAATTGCAATTTGATAGTTAAAAAAAAGGATTTTATTTTGAACCTCAACATAAAGAGGACTCTATTTTCATATTTTACCCGGCTTGATCCAGCGTCTGAACCGACTGAACCAAAAAAAAAAAAGGGAAAGGACAATCGGTTAATTCAAAAAATTTCAAGCGAAATTTGTTTGTTTGTTTGTTTGGGTAACATTCAATCCAGATCTTGTTTGTACTATTTTTAATTCTTGAGAATTATTTTTTTAGGAAAAAATTTATTCTATTTTATTCTTTTGTCTTGCTCATGTGACATTTTTTCGTTCCCTAACAAAATTTGGAAATTAGGAGCCGATAAAAATTGAAAAAAAAATCTCTTATTTTTCCAATGGGGGGGGGTCCGGACCCGAAAACCCCCCCCCGTGGATCCGCCCCTGGATGAACCGAAAAAATCTGTTCGCCATAGCTGGATTCAAACAAATAATATACAGTTGCCTGTGAGATGTTCACATAATACGTGAAAGTCTTACAGGCAACTGTATATATGTGTTTATTATACATTTTCATCAAATAACGGCCACTACCATTCACTAGTTGGATTTGTTGAGAATACAAAGTGGACATATGTTAAGCCCTTGTAGAACCTATAATGAAATAGGAATAAAATAGGCGTTATCTGAAGCTGTTGTGGTCATAGACCAACTATGAATACGAAAACAAATCTGGCGATTCAAGGAATGAATCTTCGACTGCCGGGTCATGAGATGGACCGAACCAAAAATCCGTAAGGCCTACAGAATCTACCAGATCCAGTTAATGAAAACAAAAAGATGTCTATGACATGATCGACAATTAACAGTCAGAATTTTTTTTTGACCATAGAGTAATATTCATTGTTTGATCCTGCCATGTCCATACGGACTATAAGGCCCGGTTTCACCAATGACTTTAATCTGGATTATCTTGCTAACTGGAATATTTGTACGCATTATGCGTTCAGAAAATCTACTTAGTTAGCAAGATAATTCAGATTAAAGTCGTTGGTGAAACCGGGCCTAACCCTGCTATGGACGTCCTTCCTTCACTGGGAAGAGCTCGGATTGCTTGAAAACGTGTTGAACTGAAATCTTGATGATGACTGAATAACAAAAATATAAAGATCGTTTCATTCGAGAATAGAGAGAGATACTGTTTGAAAACAAGATTTTTCGGCAATGAAAATCACCTTGTGTTTGTTGAGGGAACAGAAACAACGGGCAAAGCTCGTCTTTCATGATTATAGTAATGTAATTACTGTGATTAGTCATATCTAAATAAATGTTCCCGCGTTCAGCGAGGATATCTTCCATTATTGAGGATTTAGTTTTTTCATGTACAGTGTCTAGTTAGAATCTTGACTACGTAATAGTCCGGGCACTCTAGATGAGAATATCGAATGTGTCTGTGCAAAATTCTCGTTTCAGTAATCATTCATCAGTCGGCTCCAGATATTTGAAATAAGGCAGGTTGGAGTTTCGAGCATGGGTTTGTAGAGTTTTGGTATCAGACTATTTCCAGGTTCTCATTCTAGAAGGCCGCGATAGTATTAAGAGATCGAGTGATATTTACTTACTTAAGGAAAAAGGAGGCTGTTGCATCTTGGAGTCATTCAAGTGAGGTGCGAATTCTTTAGTTCGTTTGATTGCTTGGGTCTGTGTGCAATCTTCCAAATATCGAGAACATTTTTATGCAGCCATCATTTTTGGTGCATGACAGTAAGATGTAGATTCAGTTGATATACCCTATTCCAACGTAAAAATGCCAACTAGGTGGTTGAAGAATAATTCAGCAGCTGTTATTCCATGAAAGTTCTCTCCACAGTTTGGAAGATGCCATAGACCTCTACTGGCTTCACGCCAATTTTTCATTTTCACTAGGGTAGAACAGCTTATTTTAGTCTAGGGTCTACAATGGCCACCATGGTAATTATTTATTACATACCTGTTATAAAAACAATAATGTATAGAGTAGTTATTTCAGATTATAATAAAATGTATCATTGAAATTAATTGTTTTTTATTTTATGGAGATAGTAGGAATCTTCTCGAAGAGGTAACTCCCGCCGTAAATATTTGGCTGAGCACTTTTAATTAGAATAGATAATTTACGAATATATGCTGAATTCCAGAAATCTCAGGTGAATCTTAAATGTATTGATATCAACCAAAATTCCTCTATTAGAGAAACGTTCGAATTTATGATAACTTTTATTTCCCAAGAAACTACAAAGTTTATAGAAGGGAAAAATATTAACTCAAGAATATTATACATTAAAGGAAAAAAAGGCAATGAAATCAGACTGTTTCATTGTAGAAAATGAAAAAAAATATGGCATTAAAAAAATAAATAAAAAATTTCCAATTATATATTTCATTAAATGTTTTTTCAAGTTTGCTTTGAAACGGAGTTTTCCATATTCCTTCAATGCATCTGGTATTCTATTATAAAAATGATTCCTGTGTGATGATAAATCGACTGTCGTCCTATGTTAGGTTTGAATTTCATCGTTGATAAATTTTTGGAAGATCTGGTTGAATGACTGTGCTGATCACTATTAATTTTGAGGATAAGATTTGAATGTTTCAGTTTGTTTTCAACCAAATGTATGAAGGTACAAAGTTTGAGTGTATATAATGATATATCCAAAAGATTATTAGGTTTATATAAATTTTTTGTTGGTTCCCGATAATCAAGTTTATATATACATTTAATCAATTTATTTTGTAGGGTTTTCACAGGTTTTACTGGGGTTTTTGTTGCCGCTCCCCAAACTGAAATTAAATACTAGAGTTTGGAATAAAATATATGAGTTTCAGATAATTTTATATAGGAATAAAATTTCTCAATTTGAAAAGGACACCAATCATTGGAGATATTTTAAACATTTTAATTTTTCCTTTCAATTTCAAATCAGAAAGAGAATTCACATATATGAGGAAAAGAACCGGTCCAAGAATAGATCCTTGAGGAACACCACATATAACAGTTTTTGATGAACTGACTTCCTTCCCCATATAATGATAGATAATTCTGAAACCAGGTATGAACAATTCCCCTAATCCCTATTTGATACAATATACTTCAAAGAATTTTGTGATCAACTGTATCAAAGGCAATAAAATTGTCATATTTTATCAGCAGGTACATTCGAAATTAATTTAAGTGAACCAGGTAGATAAAAATCACTATCATACGGTATTCGGACAAATGACAATTAGTATTTGAATAATTACAAGGGCGGAGGGTATGGAATTGGCCTACTGTAATGTAGTATAGATTTATTGGTTTTTTATACAGTGCATTTCTTCAATGCCCCCCTTTGATTTTTTGAACGGTTCATCTCAAAAAATTTAAACTTGGGTAAGTGAAATTGATGCTAGAATACTATATTTTGGAGTAAAATTGACACATGAAAATTTCAAGATGGTGACTGGGCGCCATCTAAAAAAAAGTAAAATTTTGAATTATACGAGAATTTTCTGACTAATTTGACGTGTTCTATCCGAAAATAACTGTTTTGGATTTAACGCAGCAACTTTTCGGGGTAGATAGAAATGTACCCTTATCTGCACTTGTAAAGATTCCAATATTAATTTTTGCAGATTGTGGTGGGATAAAAACCCAAAAACTACGGAAAATAATTCATCTACCACAAAATAATATATTTTAAACAGTATCTTGAAACTATTCCCTTGTTACCCTATATTACTTCAGATTATAGATACTGAAGTTTCATTTGTAAATATGCTTCAAATGAAGCTTTTCGATCATTTATTAATATTCAGAAAAATAATTATTTGTCCATTCATATAAATAATATAGCAGACTACTCCCAATCTATAAATTGAAAACTGTAAGAATTATATATGGGATTTGAATATTTCATGTTATTCATTTATTTTTGAACAAAAAATTACTGAACAATAATAATAGTCATTTGCCCAGCCAACACGGTTACATCTCAGAGACGTCCCTGAGATTTATCGAGTTCGTGGCGGCGTTGACGTACCAAAACTCGTCGCAGGGAAGTTGTAATTTTTTTTTATTAATATACAAACAATCATGGATGCAGATCGCTCAGTGACGCCGCATCACGTGTTTGGTGCCGCGTTGTCACAACTCTAGGACCGAAATCCAAAGTTGCCTGTGCACACAACTCCAAAGACAAATACATCTTTGGTGGCGAAAATTACGGACAAGTTGATTGTAAGAGAAATTAGCGGTACAAGGCTTGGAAAATTAAACTGAACTGCATAAATCACCACCTAGAGCGGCTTTAGTGTGTTACTTGCATTTCAAGAGAGATGATTTCTTGCGACCTGGTGAGTCTGTTAGTCGATTTTTAGGCGAAGTTATGGCGCATATCAATCTGCGACGTACTAAATGCCTTTTGGTTACTCACAAAACTAAAAATGTCCTGGCACAAATATCATGGGATTTATTCTGAAATCTATCCAGAAATATTGGCAGGCCCGTATTCTGTATCATTGATATTTCATAGATATTACCAGGATTATATACACTGGACATCATAAGAGCGACATCTACTGGACATCATGAGAGCGATATCTACTGGATGTCACAAATATCACATCATCTCGATATCGCAATAGTTACATGCCAAATGTGTACATCGCAGCGACCTAACAAAAGTAATGTCTCAGTGTTACTTGATAGTGACATCGCAGGGATGTCATGTCACAGATGTGTTGGCTGGGTGGGAGCACAATTTTCATCATAAAGGTTGATTCATGCAGCTTCAATTATCAAGTAATAATTAACAACTATATCAAGTGAAAAGTAATGAAAAAGAAGGCATTCGTGCACCTAAATTCAACAATTATCAAAACTTGCTGAAGGGGGTCGACCTTAATCGTAAATAAACTTTCCGTTAGCATTTTTTAATCTATTTTCATATTCCCTTCGTTCTGGAGAGTTTAAGATTGAAATTGAAAATAAAATATCATTGTTTTTCCTGTCATAATTTTTATTAGATGAGAAGTGGCCGAGAAGGTCCACAAAAATCGGCATTCCAATTCGATCACTTCTCAGATTCATCGAACAAAAAAAATAAAAAGCCAAGTTCAGCTATGATCATACAATCCATCATAACAGAAAATATTTCATAATCAAAGTAATAAGAAAGTTGGCTATACATCTTACTTGTTACTTGATGATTTAATTGGATGGATCATCGGCAGTAATGATATTAGGCAATTCTACTCATCATTGATACTCTCTACTTGTTACTTATTTCTCCATAACCGAAGCTGTATAAATCCACATTTGTTATTTAGTCTGGCTGTGTCTACCAATGCTGCTCCCGAAAACGATGTAGGAAGTTTAGCCACGGCGGCGCATTCCGGGATCACAGTCACTGCCTTCTTGTACGGTTGTCTAAAAACTAGTTTAGAATTCAAAATCAGACAGTATTGCCGAATGCCCGAATGCGCCTATGTAGGAAGCAGATGTCAATACACTAAAGAGAGAGAAATACAACTAGACTGACAAAAACTCTTAAAAGAATTAGTGAATTATTTTGGAAAACCCTTTTCGTATAAAAAGACAAAGATACACAAACTCTAACAAACATTGCACGAGTTCTCACAAAAGAATTCGCTCATGTATGTGCTTATTTTTTGTCACCAGTAGCCGTATTCGGGTTCGCAATAAATACCTACTTATCAAGGACAGTGAACAGTTCAAAATAGTCAGCCACCCAATTATTGTAGACATATTCGCGACAAACCCTTCACGCCTCAACAGTCCAACAATTTCCAACCGTTCCCGAATACAACCAGTATTTACACTTTGTCATCATCTAGGTATATACGCTCCTTTGTTCATTTTCTACTCGAAATGAAATTAATTCAAATGAGGCAGGACTAGGACTATACCTGTTTTCCAGTAAAATCAGTTATTAATATTAATGAAACATTAATAACTCTACCTAGTCGACCCTTTTTGAACGGTCAGGTAACTTCCGAGAAGTCCGACTGGTCGTACTCGTAGTCGTTCCCGTTCTCTCGAGCGTCGTATGCAACGATTTCATACGTTTAAAATTGATCGACCTTCGTATTGCTTGCGTTAGTATCATATTCGTTGTGAAAAGCTGTTGAGTGTTGAGTGCTCTGTACAGTTACAATTTACAATAATATTATTGTGAATGTTAGTCTGTCCGAGTAGAGTGATAGTTCAATATAAATAAGACTTTTATACTGCCGAAGCATTGTTTCTCGCATACGGCTGGTTTAGTGACATTCGTTGAACTGTTCGGCATTCATTCCTTCAAAATGCAGAGGATTCGACCACATGTTTCGCAGGTTCAGAAAGAGTACCTATTGAAATATCTCCTGCAACACCCCAGGTTGACGAATCCCAAGTTTTCCTCAGATTTTACTGTTAAAGATGCTCAAATGGAATGGCGAGCTTTATCATATGCTCTCAATCACTTACCTGGAAAAGGCAGCGTTAAAAACTGGAAGCAATGGAGAAAGGTAAGTCCAGTGTTCGCTTGTGGAATATATTTCGTTGAGAATGCTTTGTTATACGAATATACGACTAACGTATATGCCAAGGTGTTTTAGAATTCGAAGACAGAAATCTAATAACGAGTGGGATAAGGAATGTGCAATATAATATATGTAGTAGGTAGTAGAATAGTAGAACTGATCCGTTTTTGATGTACAGGGCGTTATTGCAAATAAAAGCGGATTTAGTGAATTCATAATTTAGTAGATAATGCATATGAGTATTTAGTTTAGTAGATTTTGGCAAGGTGATCTAATAGAACTTACTATGGATCGTTTGTTTTTCCGAGTTTCTTCATGGTGAGCAATATCAATGTGGAGGTTTGCTATAATATGGTGTCAGTTATTTTTCAACTTTGTTTTGATTTTCACAGTTTACAAAACCGCTACACGTGTTTCATTATGAAAAAATTTCTTCAGGTGCGTTATGGTACTTTTGTAGTACCATAATATTGAAAAAAATTACTTTTTTATACATAGCAAATGTTGAAGTGAGTTTTTATTAACTCAAAAGAGTAGACAGTTTCACTTTATCCGCAGAGAGAGATGAAGTATTTTTTCAACTTTTCATTAAACTACAATTATTAATATACTACCACACTAACATGAAACATAATCTTTTTTCAGGCATGGCAGGATTTGAAATCCAAAACGAAAATAAAGTATCACCAGCAACGCGGCAGTTTAACCAGAGAAGAAAGGCTTGTTATTAAAATATGCAGAGAATCAGTTGACGATTCCCAACTCCTAGCCGAAGAGGATTTAGATGCAGAAATTGATGAAGATAGTATTGATAAATTTATTAAGATATGCCCGGAAACCGATGAAGATAATAAAGAGAGAATATCGGAAGTGAAAAATATTCCAGAAAATATTTTAATACAGATAATACCGTCTCAAGATCAACAGGATGTCAGCGGTGATCAACATATGGATGACGAGTACTTTGCGGAAAATCAGAGTGAGGAAAAATATATGATTAAAGGAGAAGAAAGCGATTCAATGATGGATAATCATGATAGCGTAGGGCTGGACCGTCAACACTCCGACAAGAAAAAGCCGAACTCCTCCTCATCCTCTTATCACGATCAAAAACTGTATTACTTGAGTAGGATAGCAAGGGCCAAAGAAAGGTCAGCTTGGGCAAAAGTCCGCATCGCTGAGGCTCTGGAAAAACTCGCTTCATCAACAGCCGTAACTATTTGAAGGTTTTTAATGGAAAATGAGAGACGTTTCTATTTTGCTCATAAGAACTTCAATTTGTTTTTTATTTCATGTTTAGTTATTGAACTTAGTTGTTAAATTGAACAATACGTAAGTTACGAATACTCATCATCGACACCTCATTATTTT
The DNA here is from genome assembly GCA_032362365.1 of Zygogramma bicolorata. Classification (NCBI taxonomy): domain Eukaryota; kingdom Metazoa; phylum Arthropoda; class Insecta; order Coleoptera; family Chrysomelidae; genus Zygogramma; species Zygogramma bicolorata. The sequence continues at coordinate 489,486 of JAVJAQ010000426.1, read as the reverse complement.
GTATTATATTGTTTGAAAAATAAATGCAGTATTTGTCAAAAACCTAATTGTCTCTCATTATTTATCACCTGTATCAGGGGGTTTAAAATAGACACGTGTGCAAAAAAATATCTCCTTCAGGTTATATATGCATGTTTTATGAAAATTTTGATATTTCTGAGTAGAAATAAGGTAAAAAAAATAACGTAAAGGAATTTTTAAATGAAACTCTTATTGTGCTTTGAATTTAGGTAATTTATTCAAAAAAATAATACAAGATAAATCTGTTAAAAATTATCAAAAACCGTTAGATAAATGTAAACCATTTTCCTAAATAGAATTCACTTTGTTGATATCTTTCTTTAATATTTGCCGTTGGTGTTTCACAACAAATCGTCAAAAAAAATATCCTGGTGAAACCCTTCGTGTTCATCTGATACTGCGCCATGATTTTCGGAAAAAAAAGCTAAGTGAAAGTCTAAAAATGAATTTTAAGGGACATTTTTTATAACCCAAAAATTATAAGTGGTTTTAAACTCAGAATAGTTCTAATTATGTGATTTTCGATAGTTGAAAAAATAGATATTTGTCACCAAAATATCCGGTTTTAATTGAAATATATTGAAAATGAAATTTTTTAATGTACAGTACGTTACGAAATCACAGCGACATCTGACGCAAGCATTAGTGTTGAAACCCCATTAGGTGATATCAGTCTCTCTCTTTCTAGTAAAACAAACCGTTTTTGTGGATGTAAATATGACCCGAATCGAATAAAAAATTGTCAAAGCAAAAACGACGGACAAAAAATACATAATTTTACGAGCTAAAAAAAAATCACTGAAAATATACCTATATGGAAAAAGAGAAAAGCAAATCAGATTTAATGATGTTATTAACTCCTATTCATCATATTTTCATTTAAAGGAGGATTTTGTTGCAGACCACTGATTTTGCTACCCAATAGTTGGTGGAAAACAGTTCACGGAAAGAACTGATCCATATCAGAAATTACCATTACCCGCAATTTTCGAGCAAAGCTAAAATACACGAGTATTGTGAATGAATGGCGGCCGATAGTGCGAGTAGAAAAATTAATAGCCTGCTCTATTTGATATTGCTATATATCGTTGTAAAATCACTGGTCCGCTTTTGGAAAGAATGAAACTGTTTCTGCAAATTTCGAATTGAAATGCTGAGAAAGTCATTTTGAGATTAGTCAACTCTTGTAAGGTTAGCCAAGTGATGATTAGTATTTCGAGAATATCTTTCTTATATTACTTATCAATATTCTTTCATAAATGTGTTACTTATTTGTAATTCATTCACACTGCGACTTCTTTCTTGTTAGTGTGTGAAAATATCTTAGATTAGATGTTTCTCTCCCAATGCGATGAATTAGTTTAAGGCTAGACTGCTATTGAAGAGTTTCACAGCAATTGATTGCACTAGACCTGTTTAACCGATTTAAACTGATCAAAATAAACCTGGATTTTGGCTCATTTCACATAGGTACTATAATATTCCTGTGCTTGATTTTGAAGTTCGCTGAGTTTACATTTTTCTGGAAATAATCTCAACATATATCCCTCCTTCACCAAGCTCAATCAACCAAAACGCGTGCAATGTCATAATTTTTACAAAAAATTTCAACAATTATCATTAAGCCTACTAAAATTTATTTTAATTATTTTTGAAAAAAATGTCCATGCCACTTAATTTTATGCATATACATTTCGATGAAATTTTAGTATGCTCACCAATATACCTACAAAAAATAAAATCCAATTTTGAAAAAATACAGGTCTAACAATTGCTCTCGCGCAAGGAAGTCTTCCCTGTACATACGTTATACTGATTTAAATAGGGAATTTAAGAAATTGTCGGAAGTAATAGTAAAACACTTATCCTATTTTTTGGATTCCTTAAAAAATAGGTTACCTTGAAAAAATAAAAGGCGTAGGCCTAAATGCCCCCCCACCTGAAAATATTTGTATGGCGCCCTTTCATTCAGTCATTACAATTTGATGAAGGTTCACAGTTGATTTACACTATCAAAGCATAAAGTTTTTTCAAAATTTGCAAGGTGAGAATCGGTTGTGGTTGATGCGTTAGGAATATTTTCAAAACATTTCCATAAGTGAAAATTCACCAAATAAAATCCTCAATGAAATTTCATAGCAGTAAAAATATTAATAGTTGATGACGGATTTTCCATAATTGAATCGATCGATACATAACCTAATACCAATAATAAAAATTATCTCGCCACCAAATTACAACATATTTGCTGTGCGAGGAGCAGTTTCCTACGTCATATACCCTAAAACGACTTACATAATATGACACAGCTCAAAATAATACATTATTTTCTGTAACTTAGGTACTTGAAATTTAAGAGAAATAAGAGCTTTATGTGAGTCTTCTTTTTCAGAGTATTCAAAATTTAAAAAAACGCATTACATGTCAGATAGACGTCAAAGTCAATTGAAACTATCATGGAAATCTGCGTTTCAGCCATTAGCGTCCTTGGGTGTCGTTGACTCTGAGCTTCCAAATTCTGCACTGGGAAGCAGCTTTTACATTTCTGAATTTATTTTTGTATTCCGTGCAGAGAGCTGTTTTGACCCACCGTAGGTGACATTAGGCAGGACTTGCGAATACAGAAGATTTTGAAGTAAAAATCATGTGGTGTAGATTTCAAAGGCTGAACGCCGCATACTGAATGACCAAAGAATCAAACTTCTCATACACCTATTTACAGTAGAACTCTAACAGCGGGCACATCGTGTACGGCAAAGCCGCAACAATAAATAACCCGCCGCGAACAAGAATCGTTTTTTTGCAGAAGAGGCTGCAAAATTCCATGCCAATGTTACAGGACGCTTGCATTGATTTGCGTGTTAACAACTTTCATAGTGAAAGTTTGTCCATGAAGTCCATGGACCTGGCATTACCAATAACAATATAGGACAAGTTTTCATCAACAGCAGGTATGGCTATGAAATTAAATTGAGTTCCACGTAATAATTTGAAATTGGGTTGAGTTCCAGGTAGATATATTCTCGAAAATGAATTGAATGTGCCATAATTCCTGTGAAGTTATATTCAATATGAGAATCATGTTTACCTGGAACTAGAAATATAATATTATATATTCAAGCCATTATACAGGGTGAGTGAAATTAGAGTCTCTGAACATATGGGGATTTAAGAAACTTTTTATAGGCTTATAGTCTATATTTTGAACTCACTGGGGCTCAGATTATCAATTTAAGGCCACACAAAAAAATATTTTTTGTAAATACAATTTATTTCTATAGGAAAGTCATTCGACAAAAACATCGTAGTAAAACTGATCAGATATTTCAAAAACATTGGTATTCCATTGTTTGAAAGTGTGGTGTATGAGTAGGGTCGGCAGTATCGGCACTAAGGTGGCTATATCGGCACCTACTGGATGGCGGTGTATTTGTCCAGAGTTAAAAAAAAGAGTCGTCAACATTCAAGAAGTTCTGGAGAAGAAGAGTTTTTCATAAACCGAAAAATAAAATTGATACAAATATATAGAATCGAAATAGTAACTTTCAGGAACGGTAACCGAATCAAGGAAATTAAACATTCTGATTCTGTAATAATGTTTGATGTCCAGTTTCTGAGTGAGCAGCCCCCTTCCGAGAATTCGTTTTCCTTAATTGTTCCATTGACCGTCGTATGGGCCAAGAATCCTATATTTACTATTGAATAGCATTCGCATTGCATAGTTAGTTTCGCATTCGTTGTAAGTGTTCTGTGTTCTGTCCTGTTAGTAAATATCATTCTGAATAATCTGAATCCTTCGTCGTAGAGTTATAGGACGTAGAGATAACAATTTTATAGAAAGAAAGTCTGTCTTCTCGTACACCTACGGCCAGTTTTTCGATAGTTCAGTTTGAAAATGGATACGGGTCGACCACATGTTTCGCAGGTTCAGAAAGAGTACCTATTAAATTATCTCCTCGAAAACCCCAGGCTGACGTATCCTAAGTTTTCCTCAGATTTCACGGTAAAGCAGGCTCAAATAGAATGGCAAGCTCTAGCAGCTGCTCTCAATCGTTTACCTGGCAGCGTTAAAGATTGGAAGCAATGGAGAAAGGTAAGTCAGTCAACGTTCTCTATATACAAAAGTTGAATCCAGTAATCCAGTTCTCGAAGTATAACGGATAACTGTCATTGAGAAAACCATCGTATACGAATAGCGCGTCGAATACGACTCCATGTGTACGCTAGCCCTTCGTTTGACCGGTTCAAATGAGTGAATGGTTTGATTTATTTTTTGGCTCATTTCTTCCAAAATTCAATTCATCAAACTTCATTCTCTCCTCAAATTTCTAATTATGAATTAAATGTTTTTAATCGATGTACTTCATGGTGATGGTTCATTCATCGGGCAGCGCCTGCTCTAGAAAAAACTGTGGGCAGCTGAAAACTGATCCGAAGGCAAAACACGGCGCTCTTCCTTTGTTCTTTTCAATGTATAAGGCATTAATTTTTTATACATCCTTCAAATTGTATCGGGAGGTTATTGTAATCTATGTATTAAAAAATGGTGACAATTGAAGGAATATTTCCCTTGGTGCCCGGATAATGGACTCTCTACTATTGATTTCTGCGAATATTCTATAGATAATATTGTTAGACTCAACACAAATCAATTTTTTTCAGACTTGGCACGATCTTAAATCTAAAACGAAAATGAGGTATAAGCAACAAGGATCCGATAGTTTGAATAAAGAAGAAAAGCTCGTTATTAAAATCTCTGCAGAATCAAACAATAACCTGCTCCCATCAGATGAAGACGTAAGTGAAGAATACAATGAAGGTACTATCAATCTCGATAAATATTTCGAGTTCAGCGCGGAAAATCAGCAGGAGAACACTGGAGATGTCCGAAATATCTCAGAAAATATTATCATAGAGATAATACCATCTGAAGATCAAGAGGATGACGAAAACTTCGCAAAAAGTCATGGAGCAACCAGTAGGATTAAAGACGAAGAAGGCGCCACATTTATGGATGTTTATTCGCGATCTAGCGTAAGGCTAGATCGTCAAAGCTTCTACAAGAAAAAGCCGAGAACAACATCCTCTTATCACTCTCAGAAATTGTATCATTTGAATAGGATAGCGAGGGCCAAAGAAAGGTCGGCTGAGGCAAAAATACGCATCGCAGAAGCTTTAGAAAAAATGTCTTTTTAGGTATATCCGCCATTATTTGAACTCTTATTTACTGCTGAAAGAGTTAATTTCAATGGCAGCGATTTCCTTTCAGGAATTTGGGGGTTCAATTCGCAGAACTCTGTGGGTTATATGTTCTGTAAGTCAAAAAAAAACTCAGCAAACCGAAAACTGTGCATTATATTTAGTTACATATTTTCATATTATTTGTATATATAATGAGTCGTTAACTAGCAGAATTTTTCTTAAGGGGCTGATGACAAAGTTGTGTTTTGAAAGAATTCAGATTATTACAGGAAATAAGAGGAAACAAAATAAAACAATTTGTTTAAAACAATGAGGAATGATTTTTTTTAGAATAAGGAGGCAATATATCAATAATGGTTTTGGAAAACGGTTCCGTGTGATCAAACTCAGTATTATTCAATTAACAAATGCGTTATCACACAGTATTGAGACATTTTTTTTATGAAGAAAATATAAAGCTCTCTACTCGGGTGTTTTTTCAAATACTTTCAGATTGATACTCGAACGAGTGTGAAGAAATCACAAACAGGTTATCTCCCTTTCCTATATATCAGAAATCTACAAAATATCTATACTTATATAATATAATATATTTTATAATAGTGATTTTGTTTTATTCACCAGCATCTACGCGCACTAAATAAAATTTATTTATATAACAATAAAAATATTTTTATCTTCTGAGCTCTTTTGAATTAATACTAGACTGATAGAAAATATATGAATCAAAAGACTACTGGGCTGTACTCTCATTGCTAATAATAAGGTGAACTATAAATTCAGCCCGTAACAGCATATTTATCTGAAGATATGGATTTAGACTACACAGTAGTCACATTTTTTGTACTTTTCGATAAAGAAATATTGATATTTGTATTTTCTTCAGAGAGGAGATATTTTGAAATTAGATACTTTTATTGGTTGGTTAGTTGGAAAAAAAATATATGATGCACTCAAAAGTGAGGTTAATTTTAGTTGAAGGCTTATTGTTGAATAAATCCACCTTAACATGATAATTATATGCCCTATAGCGTAATCTGAATAAAAGTGCTATTTCTATATTGATACTAAAAATGTTATCATGCTATATTCAACGCGCTAAATCTAATCTTTAGAAGCGAAAACACCTTTCATGATATGATAAGGTGGATTCATGCAGCTTCAATTAACAAGTAGCAAGTAACAATTATCAATGATGAGTTGAACTGCCTGATTTACTGTAGATGATTCATGCAACCAAATTAACAATTAAGAGTTGGCCAACTTTCAACTTTATTACTTTAATTGTATAATATATGTCTCTAATGTGCAGGTTATGTCGGATTATATGATAGTAACCAGATTTTTCTTCAAATAATTTGTTCTTCGCGATTGTTTTTCTGTTCATGGAATGTGAGCGAGTTGAAATTGAAACTGTAGATGCGATTATATAGTGGACTTTATTAGGTAAACAATGATTTGTCAATTTCAATCTTCAACTCTCCAAAACGAAGCTAGGGTATATAAAAAAGAAAAAAATGCTACTCAAAGGTTTATGTAAGGTTAAAGTTGATCCCCTTCCACAAACTTTGATCATTATTAAATTTGGGTGCATGAATGCCTTCTTTTTCATTACTTTCTACTTGATAATTGTTAATCGCTACTTGTTCATTGTTACTTGATAATTGAAGCTGCATGAATCCACCCATAGACGCAGTCATTTGTTGCGTCTACTAGCCTAAAGCTGTTAAAGCCGCTTAACAAAATTTCACGACATTTCATCATGGAAAGTAAAATTTTGAGGGATTATGTTTTCCATTCTGTCTTATAATCGTTTTATGCCTTTTCCCGCGCATTCTTTTATAAATACCTAAGATAAAAAATAGTGAACAGTCGTCATTTCTCCTCAAATAAAAAAAGATACTTCAAAGATGAGGAATATTAGCAATTAGGATTCCTCTTTTGAAATTTCAAACTGTTGCAGGTAGCAGTTTGTTTTGTTTGCCATTGATTGTTATAAAACGGAATAACTTAACAATTTAATTGATAGTATTTTATCTTAAGATACAAAAAGAGACATGGAGATTATAACTAGAACCTTACGACGACGCTTAACTGCAGAAGAGAAAGAAGAACAAGTGGTAAGTTGGTAAAAATTTAATTATTTTTCTTCACTACTAATGTGGCGGGTGTTTTGGAAAATGGTGCATGCCTGGCTTGCCTTTGTTTCTCATTTCCAAATCCAAAATTAAATCTGCTCGTAGATTATTAAGAACTGACCGATACTTGATACCTATGGAGCAATAGGTATTCAGCAAATATTAATATGATTTCCTTTAAAAAATATAGTTCTCAATATTGCTACAGATGTTTGAATTATGGCTACAGTATTTTAATTCGTAGAAAAGTTCTTGATCGAGTGCAGGAATCACTGGAAACAATAATACCTTGATACGTCAGAAATGGACCAACAGTATTTTGTTTTCTATAACTAGGCTCTTGCCCCTCAAAGTCTCTGGTCCTGAAGAGATCCCATTTTCCGCTCATCAGGCCTGCATGAAAAATTGAGTGTTTGCCAGAAATAGTTGATTTTGGATATTATCCCATTGGTGATATTCAAATTGTTGGAAGCACTAAAGAAATATTTCTGGGCATTAACAGTTTCTAGTTGGTTCATGTATGTTATGTGAATTCTATATATTTCAGAAAAGAATAAAACTTGATGAAAAATTAGGAGCTGAACCAAAGAAAAGGGCACCTTTGAAACCATTTATTAAATATGCCGGAAAAATATTTTACCATACTGAAATTACAGATATTGCAATGGTATGCGACAACTTATTGTGAGTATTCTTGTGAAAATTTCAACTTCATAAGATCAGTAGACCCATTGGACCTAAAATACATTATGACCTTTATGTGAATACTACCTTGCTCAACTTCCAGTGATTATTAGTTTTTTCTTCAGTTGAACATTGTCAAGTCCATCTGAAACTTTATTTACATTTACAACATTCAAAAAATTGTTGAAGGGATTTTTTTTCTAGAAAAAAATTGAAACAATCTGATGATTTGAGTGTGATGGGATTCGATTTGGAATGGCCTTTCAATTTCCAGTCAGGACCTGGAAAAACTGCGGTTATACAGCTGAGCCCAGATTTGAAAAATTGTTATATATTCCATGTTAGTAAAATAAAAAATTTGCCGATCAGTTTGAGCGAATTACTGATGCATTCCAATGTTAAGCTCACCGGCAACAACGTGAAGAAGTGAGTTTTCATCATACTTTCTGTTTGAAACTATATAATTCGACAACTGACTAGGTTTTGAAATTGTTTTGTATTCCATCTCAAAATTCAATTTCTTTCAGCGATGCCAGGAAATTAGCTAGAGACTTCACTGGATTTGATAGTGATAGACTGGTTGAGAAGTGTATTGACCTAGGAGTCCTAGCGAATAGTATCCTACCAACCACACAAAGGTGGAGTTTGGAGAGATTAGTCAACGATTTGGTGAGTGTACAAAGTATAGCCTAAACAATATAATTTTCACTGGTTTTTATTTCATCGTAACTTTCGTTCTTACAGTTGAATCTTAGGATCAACAAAAATAAAAAAGTGAGGAATAGTGAGTGGCACAAGGTCCCACTGTCAGCAGCTCAGCAAAAGTATGCAGCAATCGATTCTTATGTAAGTTTAAAATAGATTAAAGACATTTGACAACAAAAAAGTTCCATTTTCAGGCCTCGCTACTGCTCTATATAACTTTGAAGGGGATGGAGGCAGCCAATAATGATAAAGAGGATGATCAGAATAAGATGAATAAGTTAAAGAGGAAGAAATAGAGTTGGGGACAGAGTTTACTAATGTGGTCCAGTTATCAAAATAATCAATTGTTAATTCTCATATAACTGCCATGTTTTACATCAGAATAGTTGCATTCACTTTATACGTAGGACCAGCTTTTTATATTATAACTCCTTGCTTTCAAGGAACTTGAATTTTCATATATTTTTTAAATTATTTTTAACAATTACCTAGTTGATGAAAACAACCAGGTGGCTTGAAAATATCATTGTAGTTAAGAGTGAAGTTTTAAACTTTTTGATATAAAAAAAAAGGTTATAACTTTTGTAAATATATTTTTTATGAATCTGATTTTATACTTCCATCCCCTCTCTGACATTGATCAAGTGAAATCAATGAATCTGAATTTAATTTTTTCAAATGATTTGGATTCCAGTAACAATTTGCTTCAAAAATAATTTGTATGAAATGAAACCCTGAATACCCGAGGGTTATGAAGGGTTTTTATTAGTGGAAGGAATAGACAACATAAGTCATAATCATGAAAATTTATACTCGCATGTAATAAATAAAAAATATATTCTTAAATGCAACACAAATTATTACTTCTAACCTAATTTGCTGAACAAAATTACACACTAATACTCAGTTTGAAGTACTTTCTCCGCCCCCTGAACCACTGGCCAGTCCTCTGATTGAGAGATCATAGACAACTTCCTCAATTTTTTTCACATCATATTTCAGGGCATCAAAACGCTTTCGAAGAGAATCGTTTTTCAGGTTTAGCAACCTAAACCCGGCATTGAGTTCAGCGACGAATTTTGAAATTTGTAATGGTCGTTCATAGTCCCCATAAGTGACAGCATTAACTGCATACCTTGACTGAAATTGAACGAAGATTTGTACATTTCTCATTGACAAGCTATAGTGAAAGTACAACTTGATAAATGAAGGAAGATAAAAAATCTCCAGGCATAATAGAATATACTTTGTCATGAGAAACGTTTCTTGTATCCACTAAAAATGATGCACAAGCAACAAATACAAAAATTTTGGAATCATAATAATAGTATTGAAGAAATGTCTGAACACTGAAACCACAAGTAAAAAAGCAACACAATTTATATATTAATAAATTAATGAAATGCTAACAGCTTTCCTAAAATTCAATTAATATTTCCCAACTCAGTATGTAAGTGAGCAAGCATATTGTATGCATAAATCGGATATACTTATTAGACCTTGGGAGTTTTGCAGCTTTCTTTTTGAGAGTTTCAAGCCCAGGATTGCAGATTTTTGCTTAACCATTGGTTGAAAAATGACAAGTGTCAAATTGCCTGACAAGGGTTGTAATGACTCATGTCTATTAAAACAGTTGAGGTGCTTTTAATGAGATATTTGTGTTTCAATAGAGTAAGAGTTGTGATTTGCCTCCTATTTTTAACGAATTCGTAATTTTTTCGACCTTAAACATTTGAATCTGAAGTAACCTGTTCAAATTCAACCAGCAGGTCTTTGAATTCCAACATTTTTTCATGAATTGAATTGGCTACAGAAGTGAATGCTGTTAATATATATAATGATGAAAACTATTAATAAGCAATCTTAATATACAGGACATAATTATATAAAAATATCATTATTTTCAAAATTTTTTATATTCTAGAAAATCATAACTGATAGACTTGTCTGATACTGAAGAAAATCCTTAATAACGGAAATAAAAAGTATTCAATTGTGTGATTGCCATGTACTACCATAACCTTCCTGAAGGTTTTACAGTAAAACACCCTTAGTGGTTCTGTCAACTGTAGTGAAAATCACACAAAGGTGTTAATTATGAGAAAAATATGAAATGAATAATGAGATAAACGCCTAGTGGATAAGGATATATAGAAATGAACGGAAATGAATGAATGCAGTTCATGTTTTATACATTTCATAAGATTAGATTTGAATAAATAGTTTGACTTTGCCCCTAACATTGAGGTAAAACGTTGCACTGATCTATACCACGGTGAAACAAGTACCTATTCATAGTTTTTCATATAGATATGAGCTGGAAATAATCATTTGATAATTTTTTAGCGTGTTTTTTCATTGAAAGACAGGGCTTTGAAATAGAAGTTTGTATTGTGGTATCAAACAAATAGCTTGATCAGAAGTATTTGAAGTGTATAGGAAAGTTCAAACTCACCAGTTCTGATGCTAGGCTCAAGAGCCCCATCAAGTAATCCTCTAGATCCAAATGAATATTCTGTTTATCATCAACTCCCAAAATTTCAGCAGCTGTCTGCTTGGTAATCAAAATACCCTTCTCCAAAAATATTATCAGGGCAGCCAAAAAGCATAATCTTTGAGTGCCATACTTCCAATGGTCATTGTATCTATAGTATTGGCCTGGGGGAACAACTTTATCCAATGAAGAGTATCCCTCGCGTACATCTTCAAAAAGTTTTCTTGCGGCTATACACGCTGCATGTACTGGAAGATTGAAAATATGTACATTGTGAGAAAGTTTAATATAGTCCTATCAATGAGAGGATGAACTTACTCTGTTCAACGTTTCTTTCGTGATGAATTACTTGCAGAATAGTTACTATTTCTCTCAAAGATTTCTCGATATCTTTCATGATTTTTCTTATTTCCTAAAAAGTAGGAAGGTGGATTTATATTAATTTTACTAATTCCGTTCTTGTACCTCTCTAACGTCTTGTTCGGAGTTTATATATTCTTGAAACGGTTCAAAAATTGTTGTTATTATATTGCTTGCTGAAGACATTTTCGAAAATTGTGAATTGCTTTTATTGAAATTTCCAATATAAATATAACCTAAATAACAGATGCGTTAAATTTATGAATGCGAACTTGCTTTGCTGTGCCTGTGGTTATGAACATTAAACTTGTTCTGTGGTGCATTTCTGAGTGAGTGCGATAAAATTAAAATGGAAAACCATTCAAGTGATTGATGAAATGTCGGAAAGTGAAGCAAGAGACAACAGAAAACAGAATGTGGTTTACTCTGAATTTATTCTTGTTTCCTGGTTGAAACAGTTTACAGGAAATTGAAGAACTTTTCCATGTCGTCACTTCGTCAAATGCAGTGGCTGCATCACAGAACACGTATATATAGAAGGGTATCTGCCATTAGACGCTCTGGAAATGCATTTTAGTTTACGGTACTGATCCATGCAGCGCTGGTGCACGGTTGAAACATATTGTTGCCAACAGATGGCAAACTTGTTGGAGCCGGACTAACAATTGACGGTTGAGATAATATGAGGCTTCAGTAGCGACATCTTTTAACAACAAAAACTATAAAAGCGTGGCAATATGTTGAAAGTTAAAACTTTTTTCAGAGATTAATTACCCTACCAACAAACTGATATTATTTGCACTTGAAGCGCGTTCCGCTAACAAGGTTAGCATGTTCAGAAAAAATTGATAGGGAGATACGAATATCAATTTCCTTCTCCTGAACATGCAAACCTTGTTAGCGGAACGCGCTTCAAGTGCAAATAATATCAGTTTGTTGGTAGGGTAATTAATCTCTGAAAAAAGTTTCAACTTTTACACCGAAGGTTGCAATTTCATCCTTCATTTCAAAAGTTGCCTTTTCTCTTCAATTAACTCATTAACACATCATGGATAAAACACGACTACATTTTGAATGCATTAGTCGACAACTCAGTGCCAGTCATGCCAAATAGGTAAGGGCGTAGTTGTTTTAGAGGGACTTTTCCTTCTTTTTTGTGAGTATAGTAAGTCAATAATGAACGAAGTACAATATAAGTTTTAATTACAGAAACAAAAACACAAGAACAGATGCATAGGAATACAATCATTAACATTTACCGGAGAGGTATGAAAATGAAAGGGTTCAATGTAATGAAAAAGAAATCAGTCATCTTTTCTTTTTACAGTTATTTGAAAACTTCTTGTGTGCTATCATTTTCATTGGTTCAACAGGGTTTGATCGAGTTCGTCTCAAAAAATTATTAAATTTTGAATCAGTTCCTTTCAGTCCTGTTGATTTTCTTACACCAGAAAAAGAGAGAACACTTGGTAATTAATTTACACGCATTTTTGCTAGAAGAACTATGGATTTTACAGTTGATCGGATTGAAATCTTCTTCTTCTTGATGTTATGGCTTACCACTTTGAACTCATCTTTGAAGTGAATATCACAAACAAGATAATTCTTGTGAATTTGTGCATGACTTTCATTTGAGAACAATGGCTTCTTCACTTTATGCATCCACGTTTTAAACAATACTGGTTCCTTATCTGGTCTAGGAAATCGATGGCGTTTACTAAACCAATCCTCACACTTTGGCACACAACATTTTTTTTGGATGGGAACTTCTGATTCCGATCTCCATATTAAAACAATTAGCACTTCAATAATTCTTATACGAAGAATTAAATATAGCATTGTCATTGCCAAATTCAAACGTCAAACGATAATTTTCTTCTGCCATCTTTTGGCAACAATATGTTTCAATCCGTGCACCAGCGCTACGTGGATCAGTTCCGTGAACTAAAATGCATTTCTAAAGCGCTCATTTAAGAGTTTCCTCTATATATATGTGCTTTGTGGGCTGCATCTACAACAAAAGTGTGGATTTGTGAATGTGAAATGTGAATAACAATGGCCGCGTCATAGGTATAAATCTAACGAGTCTAGTCTAAAGTATATGTCTAAAGCTTACAGGCTTAAAGCCGCAGCACAAAAATTGACATTTCATCATGGAAAACTGTCATATTTTGTGCAGCGGCTTTAAGCGCTCTAAGCTGTCAGACGCGGCCATTGTGACATGTGGTCTTAATTCCTCGAATTAGATTGTCGAGTAGCTTAGAATATGCGTATATTGTCGGCACAGCGCATTGTACAGCCACAGTCTAAGCTTCTTGAAAATCGAATTCGAAGAATTAGAATCAGCCCCCAGATTCTATTTCACGAATTCCATAGTCGAGTAGCTCAGACTGTGACTGTAGATGCGCTGCACCGAAAATATACGCATATTCTAAACAATTCGATCATCGAATTCGTGAAATAGAATCAGTGGGCAGAGCCCTGTGTCGATTGCAGCAATTCCAACTGCCGCTTGCCGCTCTAGCTGCCAACTTACGAAGCTCTGATTTCTGACACTATGGACTATGGCTGGATTCAGACAGATACGAAATCCGATCGTACGTCGTACCACGATCCGATAGCTTTGTGATTGATCTAAATTTAAATTTTTTCCAATCAGCTATCAGATCCGAAACGATGATCCGATAGCTTTCTGATTGGTCTAAATTTAAATTTAGACCAATCAGAAAGCTATCGGATCGTCGTACGATCGGATTTCGGATCTGTCTGGGTCCAGCCTAAAGGTCCAGTTGTACAAACCAGGTTTATTTTTCCAATTCAATTGAACTCGGTTCCGTTGCTTGTTGACTGAGGATTCATTTGTTGCGTGACGACTGATCTTAGTTTACTTGGACCACAGTTCACTGGTGTTTTACATCTGGCCCAGTGGTAATTAAAAGGTTTCATATGACCAGTTCAATGTTCAATGGCCAAAAATGCCAAAAAAAAAAAATAGGTTATTGATCGCAGAAACCAAAGAGGAGCCATTTTTGCGAAAAATATCTGTATAAATCTTAATATCACTATGAAGGTAGTGGAAAGAGACGTAACTGCTTTTGTCGATGTATGAATCTCATGTTGCGATGAAACATTATTACCAAAATTATTGAAAGTTAATAATTTGAAGTTGAAAAAAATATCTGCTTGAAGAAGGTATTCGAGTTTGAAATTTGGGAATTATTTTGGGACAGCAGCAAAAGCGAAAGCGTACTCTCATAACAATATATTTCCAATATATTTCGACAAGTGGTTATATTGTCATCATCAGGGAGCTACAAAAATTAATAGGTACCTACTCATGAGTGAAAATGAACAAGATACTTGCACTTTTTCGTACTTACAGTATTGTTAGTGAGTTTTTTAATGTTTTATACTATGTGTCAATTTTTAACAAGTTCATTCAGCGACTATCCTGGCCATTAAGGGTCAATAAACCCATTATTACAGTGATTGTACCATAAGAGATTATTTAACACCCATTATTGAACCCGTGAGCAGGTGGCGTCAGCTGGTTAACGGAAAAATACGTATTTTTTGTTGTTGAAATAACGACTTTCGAAGATATGGCGCTTTTTTATTCCAGAAAAAAAAGAGGATTTAAAAACTATCTGACGTGTAAATTTTATTTATGGAAAGTCAGGAAAGCTTCTATTCTATTATCAATTAACGGAGTCATAAAAACTAGACCATACAATTTTTCAAATGTTGTCGAAACTTCTGTGACTGAATGAACATTTTGTTTAAAGAGTTCCAATAAAAAAACAGGCCCATATTCAAAAATTTAATGTTGAGGGTGGCCCATATCGGATCACACCATATTTAAAATACTCATAAATATATAGAAATCATGGGAGCGACAGAAATAATGTTTTTCTATGGTTTTCGAAATGAAAAATCACAGCATTTTCCCACCACAATGATCTGATGTTTTGCCAGTCAATTCAAATAGTGAAACCATATAATATGAATCATAAATTTTCACCATTCGTACCAGGAGAGGCAAAAAAATTGGGCGAGCCTGAACCAACACCCAGTATATTACAAGTTAAGAGGGTTCATGAAAGTATTTTCCTCCTTGTATAGTATACACCAATTAACGACAACTAAAAAACGAATGAATTACTCTGATTTTTATCTGGCGCCACTGAAAGTGTTGAGATAAATCTTAACAAATAAACACCCAACTAAACATATCCCTCGTGAATATAGCAAGCCGTAAATATCTGCCTTTCCAGGAAATCTCCAGCAAGTAGGGTACTCATATTGATAAACCAGTACCTGGAAATGTTTGCATATTCTTTAAGATATGTGTTATGTAACAAATTATTATCGATTAATCGTGGTTATCAAAAAAATCGAATGATGTAATAAACTCAAAAAATAATTTCAAAACCATTCATTTATCAAAATGACAATATCTCATATATGCGATTCCTGCACAAACACTACGATTATGAAAGAAATTCACCATTCCAATAATTCACAATTACTAGTATTATATTGAACGATTTTACCGATCAAAGACAATTGTTTGTAGTCAATTGAAATGTTACATCTTTTTAGGCCTTGGGGGGCGAGTTACGTGGTCACCGTTCCCACAGCCCGGTCACTCACTCCGCTGACCCAGCAGCATCATCCCAGGAATCCTTATCTACACTTGTACGACAGCTTGTTAACTTGCAATTCAAATCCATGTATTCTTTTCATTCTTTTGTCTGCTCTCTTGTGAGATAGTCGTTCTTTTTGTAAAATAAATATTTTTAAAAAGGCGTTTCCTTGTTCGAGTTATTTAATTGGCGCAGTCAGTAGGATTTGTGCAGCGCGAAGAAGAAAATTTGCGTAGTGGAGTTTCAACCCCTTCAGCACAAATTCAACAAACCCTTCAAGGACCGACCCGAACGAGCGGACGACGAGACGATCCACCTCTAGGAGAACTACAAAGAATCAACGGAGAGGAAACTGGAAACTGCAGACCCGAATACTCGTACTGTAAGTGCCAAATATTTCCTTCTCGCCTTTCCGAACCCTCTGTTTAAGGACTTCGGTGAAGATAGTTAGAATCGCTGTCTATTCGAGACAATTAATTTAGGATTTTTTAGAATCGCTGTCTATTCGAGACAATTAATTTAGGATTTTTTTTTTTTCTTCTCTCTCAATCAATAAAATAATAATTTAATGACAGATATCGAAGACATTTCAACAAGATTAAGTACATTATCATTTCAAAATAATCTAGTTAATTTTGACACTATCGAATCAAATCCAAATATTTCAACAATGGTTCCACCAGTAGATCAACCTCAAGCTCGAGTAGTAGATTGGAATTTATTCAAATCTAGAATCAGTAACTTGAAACAATTTGATGGTGATAGCAACACATTGAATAGATTTATCGATAGATGTGACAATTTAGTAAATACATATAGAACCTATAACAATGTTGAACTCGATAATCATATTCTCGAGTGTATTCAAGAAAAATTAATAGGTAAAGCCGAGTATATGGTAGGAAACAGAGCCGAACTCAATACTTGGGATACTCTGAAAGCCGCGTTACAACAATGTTTTTCCGATAGGAGAGATTTAGACTGTTTAGTTCAAGAACTCACTAGAAATAGGCCTTATAGAGGGGAAGATCTTACCTCTTTTGGTACAAGATTACAACTATTGAGAAGTAGTGTTGTACAAAGAGTAAGCAATGACCCAAATCTCAGTCAAGGTGAAAAATTGTGCCAAATAACTCATTATCATAAAGTTGCCCTCAGTACATTCATTGCAGGCTGTTCAGGTACACTTAGAAATAATATGCATCTTAAGAAACCTGCTTCATTAGAAGATGCGATAGCATATGTAAACGAATTTGAAAATTTTGAGAAAATGTATGGTTCACTTAATGATTACAAACCTAAATTCAATGTTTTCAATCGTCAATACTTCAATACCAACATTTCTAAACCTCAAAGACCATTAAACCCGAACGAAAACACACCCATGTCAAATTTTTATCCAAGAAACGACCAAAAAGTTTTCAATTCTAATTTTTCAACGACGCTCAACTGGCCCAATCAACCAATCAATATCCAACCCAAACAACTTCCACCTCAAAGATACCCCACAAATCGCGAAGTGTTTGGACCTCCCCAAAATGTTTTCAAACCAAAAAATATTCCTTCAAACCAATTACCAAAACCCCAACCAATGTCAACCACGTCAAGAAATCCAACAAGAATATCTCAAAGACCTTTTCTCCAACAAACTAACTTCAAACACCCAAATAATTATCAAAATTCACAAAATTTCTTTACATCAAACCAAAAACCAAATTTTGTGTCCGAGGAACTCTTTTCAAACGAATACGAGGACTCATCTGACTATAACGAGACTAACCAAGAGTTATTCGAAAATCAATACTCGACAGATGAAAACTATTATACAGATCATATCGCGTATTCTCACAACCAACAAAACTTTCAAAACGAGTACCACCAAGACATCGACAATGACGAACCTGTAAATTTTCATTCAATAAACCAACCAGAATGCCCACCTTAACCGAAATCCATTTATTCTGTAGTAATGCCTTGCCTTACGTCGAACTGAAGTATAAAAACAGAATAATAAAACTATTAATTGATACGGGAAGCTCGAGATCGATTATTAAACCATCAATTGTCGAAAAAATTTACCCACACAAAATTTACCACTCAAATACAATTATCAAAACAGCAGTAGGGAGTCAAAAAGTAAGATATCAAGCTCTATTACCAGCATTCTCCGAATTCAACACCAACTATGAAATAAACTTCATACTATTCGATTTTCACGAATTTTTTGACGGAGTTTTAGGACTGTCAGATTTGATAAATATGAATCTCAATATTGATCTTTTGAATAAAAGATTAGTCGGGAATCACGTAGAAATACCTTTTAAATTCAGAAAATCCACAGATACTTGTTTTTCTTTTTCTGTTAATCCACAAGAAAGAATAATTAAGTATCTGCCCGTTTCTATAGCCGACGGCGAAGTTCTCACTGTTGAAGGTACCCTAAATGATCTTTATATTCCACAAATTTTGACTGTTTCTAAAAACGGATATGCCCTTATGGAAGTTCAGAACCCCACCGATCAAACAATTTCAGTTAAATTGAAAGAACCACTTCCAGTACAAAATTTTGAACGATCAACATTCGAAATATACTCTTTTGAAACCTTTGAAAATATACCGAGAGACTCACAAAAAAATAAAAATGAAATTAACATAAACGACTTGATAAGGACGGACCATATGAACACCGAAGAAAAACAAGCTATCAGGAAATTATGTAAAGAATTTTCAGATATATTTTTCAAACCCGGAGACGAACTCACATTTACATCAAAAATTAAACACGAAATTAAAACAACCGATGAAATTCCTGTTCATAGCAAATCGTACCGGTACCCACATATTCATAAAAAAGAAGTCCAACGCCAAATAAATGATATGCTTGAAAAAAATATAATTAGGCCGAGTTCTAGTCCATGGTGTTCGCCCATCTGGATAGTCCCCAAAAAACTGGATTCTTCCGGAAAGCCAAAATGGCGAGTGGTAGTTGATTACCGGAAAATCAATGACAAAACGATCAGCGATCGATACCCACTCCCAAATATTAATGACATATTAGATAAACTAGGTAGAGCACAATATTTTTCCACCCTCGATTTGGCGAGTAGTTTTCATCAAATCGAAATGGCTCAAAATTCTATAGAAAAAACGGCTTTTAATACCGAGCACGGACACTACGAGTTTGTACGCATGCCCTACGGATTGAAAAACGCTCCATCAAGTCTTCAGAGAGTTCTTGACGAAGTTCTGAAAGACTTACAAAATAAAGTATGTATGGTATATATGGACGATATAATAATTTTCAGCACGGGACTTCAGGAACACATACAAAACCTCAAACTTGTCTTTTCCAAATTACGCGAAGCACGCTTCAAAATTCAACTCGATAAAACAGAATTTCTACGAAAAGAAGTGGAATTTCTAGGCCATATCATCACCCCCGAAGGCATAAAGCCAAATCCAAAAAAAATTAAAGCTGTTCAGAATTTTCCGATCCCTAGAACTCAAAGGGAAATAAAATCATTTTTAGGTCTATTAGGATATTATCGAAAATTTATAAACAACTTTGCCAAACTTACAAAACCCCTGACGAACTGCTTGAAAAAGAATGCCAAAGTAGAACATACTAGAGAATTCATCAATTGCTTCAATACTTGTAAATCGATATTAACATCCGAACCTGTTCTTGCATACCCAGACTTCGAAAAACCATTTCAAGTTACCACCGATGCCTCTAATTATGCCATTGGATCCATTTTGTCACAAAATGGTCACCCAATTTGTTATGCCTCTCGAACTCTCGATCCACCTGAAATAAATTATTCAACCATTGAGAAAGAGCTTCTTGCTATCGTTTGGAGTTGTAAGTATTTCAGACCCTACCTTTTCGGAAAACGATTCGAAATTTTCACCGATCACAAGCCCCTTCAATGGCTTTTCTCATTAAAAGAACCGAATTCTAGGCTTGTGCGATGGCGTTTGAAATTGGAAGAATTCGACTATGTTATAAAGTATAAAAAAGGACTTTCTAATAAAGCAGCCGATGCTCTTTCCAGAATACCCATTAATGTTGATTTGAACGCACTAGAAACCCTCTCAGTCGAAAACAACCCTGGTGATTCAAATGAAATCATTGGTGATTTCCTCAACAATCCCAGCGATCTTCCTGTTTTAGACAACGACCTTTTGAACGAAATTTTAGAACCCATCAAGCCAGAAAAACGAATCAATATACTATCTGATATCCAAATTGTTCCTCCAAAACCAACGGAAAACAATGCCCCCTCAGATTTAGAAACTGTTCATACCTCTCTCGAGGAACCTATTTTCAAAATCCCAATTTCAGAAAGATCAGTCAATACATATAAAAATCAAATTATCGTTGCAGTCGGCGATATCGAAAATATCCAATGCAGAGTAGAAAAAGTCTTCGACAATTTCCGTACTTATGTAACCATTTCATCCAGAAACATGACACAAAACATCATCAAACTTCTCAAAGAATTCATTGACCCGAAACAAACATTTGCATTTCATTTCAAAAATCCTGCAGTATCACAAATTTTCAGTACAACCATCCAAAATTTATTCAAAAATTCTTCTTTCAAAATTGTTCATTGCCCAACCTTCCTGACAGATATAGAAACTCTTAACGAACAAAAAGAAAAACTTGAGATGTACCATACCACAAAAACTTGTCACAGAGGTATAAATGAAATGAAACCATCTCTTAGTTCACGATTTTATTGGCCAAAAATGTCAGACGATATACAAAACTTCATCAATAATTGCGAGACTTGCCAAAAAAATAAATATGACAGAAACCCACCTGTCATTAAATTTAATTTAACACCTACAACCTCGAGACCGTTCGAACACATTCACATAGATTCTTTCCAAATTTCGAAAGAAACTTTCACAACAATTATTGACACATTTTCTCGTTATGGTCAAGCATATCCACTCAAATCGTTAACAGGAGTATTAGTACTGGAAAACCTTATCAATTTCATCACTCATCATGGCCTACCACTGAAAATTACCACGGATAGGGGTACCGAATTCAAAAATAAAGATCTAGAGAATTTTTGTAAAATTTATAACATCGAACTACACTACACGACATCGAAAAATAGTAATTCAAACTCTCCAGTCGAGAGATTTCACTCTACTTTGATCGAACACTATAGATGTTTGAAAGAAGAAGGAAAAAATTTCACCCCAGAACAGTTAATGAAAAGAGCAGTTCTAGGATATAACAACTCGATACATAATGTCACTAAATTCACACCTTTCGAAATTATCAAAGGTCATATAAATACTAACAATCCATTTGACCTTAATGACCATATCATAGTATCTGATTATGTTCAAAAACACAAAGAGAACGCCCAAAAACTATACGAAGTAATAAAAAATTCTAACCAAACCACCAAAGAAAAAATTATATCCGAAAGAAATACGAAAAGACATGAACCTCCAAATTTTCACGATGAACAAATTGCATACGTAAGAACAAAAGCGCGTAATAAAGATCGACCTAAATTCAAACAGACAAAAATACTCAAAGAAACCGACATAAAGCTGAAAACGAACAAAGGCACTTATCACAAAACAATTGCCAGAAAACCAAAAATGACAAAAACACCTTTGTTACAGAAACACAACGATCATGCAGACATATACACCGATCCTATACCTTCTACTTCACGTACTCCAAGTACAAAGCAGTGAAGAAGACATCCAAACCACCCCTTTAACCAACCCCATTCTTCCTATCCAACTAGGAAACTCAAAAATAATATACACTAAACATACATTTTTACATTATATAGAACTAAGTCCTATAATAACCCAATTGAACAATCTAGACGACTATTTCAAATTGATAAAAAATACTTTTGAGAAGGGAGAAATAAATAACCCAATTTCCTATCACGGATTGGCAAATAGCTTATTAACCAGAAGTGAGTATCTTATTCAAACAACAAAAAACAAATTGGAAAACCTCCAACCTCATATTCGAACTAAAAGAGGCCTGATCAATGGTATTGGTAAAATTGAAAATTGGTTATTTGGAACACTTGATGCCGATGACGGAAAAAGATACGATGAAAGCATATCACTATTAGAACGAAACCAAGAAAATTTGATAAATGAACTCAACATGCAAATTTCCCTATCGAAAAAACTCATTTCTCACTACAATAAAACCATAAATACCCTCAATTCGAATCAAGAAAATCTGAAAAACAGCTTGATGATATTCCAAGAAACAACTCAGAAAACTATTAAGGATCTGATGAGATATATTACCTTTCAAGGAATACTTTCACAAATCAATCTTGATTGCCAAAATATTATCACTTTTATCGATAATTTGGAAGACGCCATAACATTCGCGAAATTGAATGCATTACATAATTCCATAATATCAAGCTCAGAATTGAAAGAAATGATCGATTACTTGACGAACATGTACACTGATTCGAATATACCAAAATTCAATAATATGTTGACATATTATCAATTTTTTGGTACACAAGTAACATTCTCAAATAACAGACTGATTTTTGCGATTCATGTCCCGATTATTAGAAACGAAGTTCTTAAATTTTTCCACCTATATCCCATCATTCACAACCGATATACCTTTGTTCCTAAATACCCATATTTGGCACGAGGCAACAAGAAAATCCAGTTCGAATCGAGCCCATGTCCTGTATTGGAAGAAACGTACTTCTGCACCGAAGATCTTTTTCCAGAAGACCACTGCACGACCCACCTGATTGAAGGAAATTCCACTGACGATTGCCATCCCATCCAGATCAATGTAGCGGAGTCAATAATCGAACAAGTCACTCGAGAAGAAGTGTTGATAATTCCAGTCCAGAACGAAAAAGTATTCTCGAAATGCAAAACCGACCGGCATTTCGAAATAAACGTACCCACCCTAGTCAAGATTCCAGAGACCTGCGAAATTCATCTCCAAAATAAAATTTTCGTCAACGACATAAAAGTACTACAAGGCAAACCGCTAATCTTGCCCAAATTCCCAATCGAAGAAAAGGAAACTTTACGAATGTACGAAACACCAAACTTCACCAAACTGAATGTTGACGAAATATATGAAATCAACAATATAGCGGATCGACTGACTCCGATCAACAAATCGAAGAACCCCAAAAATAACATCAACATTTTTGGCCTGCTTATTGGGACCTTAGCCCTATTATTGGTTCTAATAATTTCAATGAAGAAGACGAACTGGAGAAAAATAATACCATGCCGAAAAATCCGTTCGAAAATTACCCAAAACGAAGAAAGTACGAACGAAACAGAAATGGTTCCAACCCGCCAAAATAATTCCATTATTTTTTCGGCCTAAGGAGGGAGGAGTTACGTGGTCACCGTTCCCACAGCCCGGTCACTCACTCCGCTGACCCAGCAGCATCATCCCAGGAATCCTTATCTACACTTGTACGACAGCTTGTTAACTTGCAATTCAAATCCATGTATTCTTTTCATTCTTTTGTCTGCTCTCTTGTGAGATAGTCGTTCTTTTTGTAAAATAAATATTTTTAAAAAGGCGTTTCCTTGTTCGAGTTATTTAAT